>JAJQJQ010000070.1:0-600000 GCA_028622995.1 Panagrolaimus kolymaensis
GCATTTTAAATATTCAAGTTTTTGCTGAACGTCAAATTGCTTTGATTACTCTCTTACATTCCGTTATCATTTGTATTTGTAGTGGAGCTGAAAACCAATATTCCTTTCAAGCATTGAATTAGCTGAAAAAATTTATATCACTTCATTTCTTCCATCAATGGGAAATTGGCAAATTTGGACTGGACATGATAACTCAAAAATGATTGTACATCATATTAATGGAACCAAAACTCAACTCATTTATTCTGCTTCTGTCATACATTCAAGCCCATCAAAATTGCGATCAACAGATTTAAATTTAAAAACTCCCGAAACTTCGTCAGTTAAATTCATTGTTACAAGTCGAACAAATTCAAATTTCGTTTGGTCAGCTCTCGATGGAGGTAAGATTCTTTGATAAAATTATTTATTTAAAACAATGGAATTTTAGGCAGTATAATTTATTCTTGGGATAATTGCACCCTTCGACGTACACTTGATTGCCGAAAAATTCTTCCATCAAGTGAAACCCTTTCATCCATGAGCATTGATACCGTTCGAGATGCAGCGATTTCAGCTTTATGCGTCCTTGCATCTGATTTTATTTTAATTGGAACTACAGCAGGACTTTTAATTGTTTTGGATGGTCGTGAATTAACTCCTCTAACTGCATTTCGCCCATTCTCAGCTTCTATCGATTTACTTTTACCCGTTCTTTGTCAATCATTTACTGTTCCTTTGAATCAACGTGAACCAAGTTTACAATCTTTGAATTCCCTTTCATCTTCACCGCAAGACTTTGATCGACAAAAAATTGAAAGTGATGCTGGCTCCATTCAATCTTCCGAATCAGGTGTCGTTAATGATTATTTGCTTGATGCAGTTTCTAAGTAAAATCAATGTTTGTTTCGGTAAACCTGATAAATCGCCTTCAAATTTCTTGGATGAATCATATTTTGTTGCAATTGGACATGGATATCGCCCTTTAATAGATAGATTTACTTCAGCTGAAACAATTCCTGATAAAGAAAGTTCACAAAAATGTGCTATCGTTTTTCGCGCCGGAGAATGGTAGTTTCTTTATTATTATTTTTGCTTTTATTATCTTTAGTTTTGGTGCTTCATTTTTTTTACATTTTCAAGTTTTGCTTTCTAAAATAAAACATTAGCTACGCCGCAACATTTAAAAATCTCTTAGTATAAAAATAGAAATTCATGTATTTTTTCGACCTACAAATTTCACTTTTGCTTTTTTTTACAGTAAGAAATTCTTGTTTTAAATGTATACAATATTTTTGCTTTTATTATTCCCAGCTTGCTTTTTTTCTTTTTGGTGGTAAGGGTCAGTATTTATTTCACATTGCATTGATTCAAACTTTATTTGATCTCAAAATTTTTTGTTTAATTAAAATATTTTTATTAAATAAATAATTGGTAAAAATAATACTTTAAAATTGTTTACAAATAACAAAGTAATTGAAGAAGCATGATTAGGTAAAAAATATCGTCGACCATCAAAATTATTGCAAAGTTTTGTATTGTTACAACATCGAGTGCAAATAGTTAATGAAAGGCCATAACCTTTTTCATAACACACTGGTTTACAATATGAAGCACAATCACGTTTAACTTCAACAAAAAAACCATTAATATTTGTGACTTGCGACTAAAAACAATGAAAGCTTTAAAAAATTAAGCCATCTCAAAATGAATAAAATAAAAGAGGAAAGATAGATGTCCATCTACGATAATTCGCTTCTTTCCATCAATTTTTTTTCATTTCATTTCAATTTTTTAAAGCACAAATATTTATTTGTCTTCTTGTCCTTATTTTTTTTGACTTTTATTTGCAAGCAAGCTTCTTTAAAAAAAACGTGCCTAATTGGCCGAAATTTTATTTATTTTATTTTTTTCTTGATGTGAGAGACTCCAGCATCTCAAATTTCGATAAAAAAAATTAAAAAATAATATATTCATTTAATTCTTTGCGTTTAAAGACTTTTTAAAGGGAAAAAAGCAGCATATTTATTTATTTTTTTCTCTTTATTATTTATTATCCCAAAAAAATATAATGTTGCTTCAACATACTTGCGCTTCCCATAAATGCCTTCTTCATCATCGATGGATAAGTTCTGACACTTTAGAACTCATTTGACTCCTGTTTTTTTTTTCTCTTACAAGACTCTTGGGATCATGAAGGCGGAGCGGAGCACATAGCTATTGTTGGGAAAAAAATCCCAGAGTTATGGCATAAAAATTTTTCTCAATTTGGAAGCTCTTCCAAAAGATGAATAGCTTCGCTTAGAAGAAAATGCAAATCGAAATGAAAGAAGCCTGTTGCGACTTTAATACTTATGCGCGTTCTTCGAATACGGTAGCTTAATAAAATAAAATAAATAATTTTAAAGGATTTTCAATGGATATTAACGTGGTTTTATTAGAATATTGGAAAATGCAGGAAAAAATGATGGATCAGGTATGGCAGTATATAAAGAATCTGGTAATGGCAAAAGCTTAAACTTTTTAGTCGCTGCGGAACTGTTACCATCATTAGCTGCCATAGCTGCAAGTTATGGATCCCAAGAAGCATCAGAATCCGGTGACGATCCTAATTCATGTCCTTCAAGTCCATCACCAACCGAAATATCAGTGGAAGGAGATGCTTCCAAAGAATTATCCAAAAGTAAGTTGAAATTTTTTTATCAAGATTTTTTTTTGTAAAATAGATTTACGAAATTTTTTTGTTTTAATACTTTAAAAAACCCTAAAATTTGCTTTTAAAATTTTTATATCTCCCTCTTGATAGTTGATGTTAAAAACATTTTAAATATCTAATTTTTCCTAAAATGGGCCATCGCTTTTGGAAATACACTAAACTTATAAATTTAAAAAATCTCCATTTTAGAAAGCAAAGATTCAAATAAGCGACGCCGAACTCGGACAAATTTCACTGGTTGGCAACTTGAAGAACTTGAAAATGCATTTGAATCGAGTCATTATCCTGACGTTTTTATGCGTGAAGCTCTTGCTCTTCGCCTCGATCTTCTTGAATCACGAGTTCAGGTACTGCACATTTTTTCTATTATTTATTTATTTCGGAAGCTTTAGTTTCTAATCCTTTTCTTCTTCCCCTCTTTTGTTTTTATTTTTTTTAAAGCTAACCAAAAAGAAATTCTTATCGTGTCAATGTATCTTTTTCCTTCGTTTCAAAATAAAAGAAAAGTCAACATTAATCTTGGATAATTTGATTATTTAATGGTTTTGGAAGTCCCCAGCGCCAAATTTTATATATTGTTTTCGACTTAGCTTAAAAGTTTTTTTCGATTTGCTAGAACTGATAACTTTTTCTTTTGTTTTGGAAAAAAATAATAAAGTTGCTTTTTTTAAACCCTCGCCGAAAATAATAAAAAAAAGCATTACTGTATCAAAAAAAGAATTAAGGGGTTTTTAGATTGAAAAAAAGATATTAATTAAGACAAAACAAAAATAATTTTTTTTGCTTCCGTTGAACCATCAAAGCCATGCATGAATTTGTTAAAAGTGTCGGATAGTGTATGCGCGCACAAGCAGCTGAGATTAATGATTGACGGATGACTTTTTTGTTATTTGGAAGGTTTTAAAGATTTTGTAAAATTTTGGCAAAACAAATTTCAATTTTTCGGTTGAAAAAAAATTCTAAAAATGGGTTCAGAAAATGGAGCAAAATGATGTGAAATTAACTGCGAAAAAAAGAAGATAAATAACGGTAACAGAGCGAATTTTAATTTTATAAAAATTGGATTTTTTTGGTTAAAAAATATAAATATAAAACAAATTTCATTGACAGCTTCATTTTAGTTTCTTCTTATTAATTTTTAATTTATTTGTATTTTTTTAGGTTTGGTTCCAAAATCGAAGAGCAAAATGGAGGAAGAAAGAAGTCATGCGTCGAAGTTGTGAAAGAAATACAACGACGGAGGAAGCTCACGCATCATCGTCTGGCGCTTTGCAAGGCGAATCAAGCAGCAATAAATCGGCATTTTCCATTGATAGCCTTCTTGCAACATCAAAAGTTCCAAGAGGAAGAAGGCCAAATGCAAAGTATCCCAGAGTTCAGGTAAATCAATATGAAGACTTAGGCATAGTAAACAAAATTTTGATAAAAAATTTAGGCATGCAAAAACATGGCACCTTTTCTTTTACCCCTCTTTCCTATAAATCAACCCGCTGGTATTACAATTAAAGATGTTTCTATTGCCACATTTCTACCATCGTCATCTATACACTCAGAGAAAAAAATTATCCAACTCTGAATTCATGCCACCACCACCATCTTCACCCAGAGCCATTTCTCCATCAAATTCTTAAATCTTCGATTGACTGACCATTCACTTTCGCGCAAAATAATTTGTCATTTTTAGAATTTTTTGGCATTTTTTAATTTGCATAATTTTAAATGATTCATTTTTTCGCGCATTTTTATTATTCGCTTTTTTAATTTGTTTCCGGTGTATTTAACTTTGGAAATTTTTTATAACAATGATAAAAATCTTTATTTTTTTATTTTTTGCTCGTGGCTACTGTAACATATTGTTAAGAAAGAACTTTTTTGTTGCATCTGTCAAGAAAATAATTGAAATTTGGTTGTTTTTGTTTAAAAGAAATATTTTTTTCTCGCAGTAGAAAGCAAGTGAGAGAGAGAGAGAGAGAGATATCGTAAAACAAAACAAGAAGAAAATCTCGAGAGACGCTTATGAGAATTTACTTTTTAGCTGTTTGAAGCAAGTCAAGAATCGATTAGGGAAGATTCATGATGGGTAAGCTGTCAAATAGCACAAGCAAAGAAGGTCTTGCGAGGGGGTGCTGATCGATCCCGTGGGATTTTAAGTTATACATGGAAGCGTCGCGGACGATTATGACTTTTTTTGGAAGACAATTATTACAAACAAACAAAAAACAAGCAAGCAACTTGTTAGATTTTTTGGCAGATGGAATCTTTTGATGGAACACCATCACATTTAGTATTTGAGAGACTTACTTACCATGCACATTTTTTCCTTTGGAGCACATTCACGGCGATAAACAGAATTATTGTAAAATTTTTCAAAGCTCATACATTCTGGATTGCTATCAATTCCATCCAAAACATCTCGATTTCGTAATGAATGCCGACAATAAAAACAATTTAATGAATAAATAATGGGAATAAAAAGTAAAGTGAACAAAATTTTGAAAACCATTATTGATTTTAGCAGTCAACTATGAAAGAGAGAAAAAGTGTTTAACTTTTGGGACCACCTGTGATTCCACCGGAAGGCCATTTATTGCATCTCAAGCTTTCTTGACAGTTTTCAAAAAGCCTTGCCCAAAATATAAATGGGTTAAAAAATTTAACGAAATTTATTCAAGTTTTGTATCGTAAAATATTAAGCTACGAAGAATGTCAATATTTAACGGAGAAATTAGGCCCTTTGAAAACTAAACCTCTAAAACATACCATCTATCATCATCCTTATGCGCACCATATTGTATAATGCAATGATTTTATGTCACACTTTGATGTCAAGTTGATTATCATATGATCATCTTCTTTCACAGGTTACAAAAGTTGAATTTCTTCTGATCTTATTATTTATGGGTTCTTGATACGTGCGTTCACAAGGAAAATAAATGCTTCCAAATCGGCCAGAAAGGATCGGATTTTAAAAATATCATTTAAAATGGATGTAAAAATACATAATTAATGAGAAAAATAAAACACATTTCCTCTGGAATTTTTTTTCTAATTCAAATCGTTTTAAATAAGATTAAGACATTAAAATTACTGTTTTTGATTTGTTTGCGGCCATTTTTGAAATGTCTTTCATTTGCTTGAATTTTTTTGAAAAAAAAAAAAAAAACAAATAAAAAGAATAAAAAATAAGATCTGTGAAGGGGCAAAAATTATTTGTTTCATAATTAAAACTTCTAACTCAAAACGAGATTCAATAATGTCTTCCTAAATGTTTGATACACATAAACACATTGGTATGTCTGGAACTCAAAATTTTAGAATTGCTACTATTTTTTTTCTTTTCCACATATTTTTTATTTATTTTTTTAACCATAAAAATGTATGTCATTTTTAACTCGCTGCCTCAATTAAAGAGATATGAAACCTCGAAGTTTCATATTAATAGCATAGGTTTTTTTTTCAAAGCCACATAGCTCGATCTTAGCCTTTTCTTTTGCTATTGCGTTAACATTGCATTCTTCTGAAAATATGGAATAACTTTGTTTATAAGTCACGATGTTTTTTGTATTTCCAAATGGCACTATGTTATAGAAAATAACTATTTTAGAAAGCAAAATATTCGAAAAAAATTCTTCTTTCATTAAGGCTTTATGTGGATGATAAAATAAAAAATAATAACCAATTTATTGAGTGATCTTAAAACTTTCATAAAAATTCTTATCCATTTTAAAAAGTTTATTCTTCAAAACGTTTTGGTGAAAGCTGATCAAATTCATCTAACATTGGCATAATGACAGCTGTTTTTGTAATAGCTTCTTGATCATCAGCATTTAAAACAGAATTAACCCAAGGTCTTGGTGTGGCTTCGGCAGTAAAATTAAAAAAAACAGCAGTGATAGAAACTATGGCAGCAATTCCATAAAAAATTATTCCCCACTGAAAAAAACGACATTTAGTAGTACTTCATGCTTTAATATTGTCATTATTCTTTCTTTTTTTTCTTGTTAGAAAGTATTTTGTGTGAAGTAAAACTCACTTGTTCATTAGTATTATCTGGAGCAATGTATGAAACTATGAGGGGTAGAACCAGCATTATTGAACTTTGAATGAATGTATTCAATGCAAGAATGAAATGACAATGTTGATGGGCGATCTAAAATAGATACATAGAAAGGATTAAATTGAGATATCATTAATTTCGTTGTGAGGTAGCACAATTCCATGTCGTTGAAACGGAAATACTTACAAGTTGGATACTCTTAGCTATGCCAACTGCATTAAGGCCACAAAAAGCTCCAGCAAGTATGTATGCAGCTTGAATACAACCAATATAATCTTGTGGAAGCACTGCTAATAAAATCAAACAAATAGACATTGGAAATTGAGCAAGACTATTAAATATAATTATTCGTGATTTTTGACTAATAATTGTGAGTCTATCGCTAAATGGTGCTGCGATAAGTTTAAAACAAATTGAAAGAGCAAATGGAAAAGCTGCTGCAAATCCAGTCTTTCGAATATCAAATCCAAGAACTTTGTTTAAATATGTTGGACCAAATTGACTTAAAAGTTGAAAACCAAATGAACCTCCAAAGCATGAAATAAAAATTCCCCATACAGAAATATCTTTGAGAATTTGAAAATATGGCACCGGTTGATGTTGCTTTTTTCCATTTGTGTAAATCACCAAGCACTTACCTGATTGAAGTTTAATTAATTCTTTTTGACTAACGTGTCTAAAAAAATAAAGTGAAATTAAACTTCAGAAGAAACTGTTAAGTTTATTTGAAAATATTGTTGATTCTTCAAAAAAAATTCAAAATTTAAGCAGATTAGAAATTACGGAAGTTTGAAACGAAGAATTTTTCTGACATGAGACATAATAGATATTGTGTAATTTCGCCGATAAAAATTTCTTTTTACTAACACTCAAACTAAGTTGTTATATTCATGTCTTTAAATTTTTTTAATTTGTAATGAGTAAAAAAGCCTTACTTATGAATTTGTGGAGAATCTCGATAAAAATAATAAAAAGCTATAAATGAAATAAGTGTAATTCCACCTTGAAGATAATAAACCGAAGGCCATCCATAACTGGATTGGCATAATTCTCCCGAAACCGGCATAGTAAATATTGAACCTAACTATAATCATTTTAATTATTTATTAACTTTTATTTAAATGTAAAAGCTTACTTGAAGATGAATGGAAAGTAAAGCAATAAACATTCCATTGCTTTTTACCGTAGACCATTCAGATACAATACATCCCAAAGATGGAAAGGATGTCGCCATTGCAAAACCCTAAAATCATTCTTTTTTTGTCTTTATAAATGCTACGATTGAATTTGTTTACTTCCAAAACTCGCATAAAAAATACAAAATAAAATCCGTATGACACTGAAGTTGGAATAAAAAAAGTTGAAAATGCGCTAACAAATCCATATGTTGTAAAAGTCTTTCTAAAAATTATTGCATTTTCATATGTAAGCAGGAAGGGAAAAATTTAATGTTTACCGAACACCATAATGACTAGTAAAATAAGTAATTGGAAGAGTTCCAAGAATTTGACCAATTGCGATGGCTGAAAATAACCATGACTTTTCCATTAACGTAAAAATGGGTTCAGGTTCTAGAATGAGAAAAAATTTAAATGGTTTCAAATAAAATTAACAAAATTCAAGAAAGTTTTTACCTAGTTGAGTTTCATTTAAATTTAATTCACCTGTTTCAGCCAAAGGTTTTGTCATACAAATAACCTGCAATTAATGTAATTTATAAAATTACAAAATGAAATTCAAAAGATTAAAATTTTAAGGAGAAAAAAAACTAACCGTAAAATTTAATGCTAAAGAATTAGCCATGACAAAGGTTAAACAAAGAATTGAAATAAACATAATTACAAATCGGGTTGAATGCCCAAAAACAATCTTTTCTCGTGGCAGTTCTTCGATTATATTTGCCCCCATTTTGAAGTAGCTGATTAATAACTCTAGAAAAACTATCTTTAACGCGCTTTTTACTAACAAAAAAAGAAAATTTGCGCAATTCCTCCGCAAAAAAATAGAAGACCCGGCTGTAACGAAGTATCCCTTTTTTTATTTCCTTTAAAATATCCCAAACAAAAAAAGTCTTTCATCGGCTATCGACTATTGACTGACTGACTGGCTGAGTGCATGAAGCTCTTAAGCAGCTGTTGAGACTTTTGACATAAGAGCTAACAAGCTTGATTTCTCCCATAAATATGTTCGTCATTGAACGCGGAAAAAAGGCGTGTTAAAAAATGCTTTAAAATTATATTTTTTTTTATTCTTTGCTCGCGTTTTTTTCTCACCTTTTGTTGGTTGTTTCTGTCTTTGTTTTTTGTTTTGTCTTTCGTCAATCCTTTTTTTTCTTGCTTGTTAAAACTAATGATCTCTTCTCTCGTAAATCTAAATTGATTGAAAGCGAGAAACACAAAATATATTTAAAATCTTATATTTTGTAGTCGATAATGAGAAAAATAATAAGCCATTTTGAAGTATCTTCCTTTTTAATTTGGAGTGTCGTTTCTGTTTGTATGTCTGTATGTATGTCGTTTCTGCTTTTGTTTTGTTTTGTCCCGATAGCCTAGATCAGTTTTTTACGCTGATTCCGAATATGTTGGTCTCACGTTTCGGAGAGTCAAATATGTCCATGTTTTGACCAGTTTAAATTTGCATTTTATAAAATTTTTCTTGACACGAAAGTTTCCCTTTGTTTGTTTTGAAATGGAAATGCTTGCAATTTTTGTAAGCATTTTTTTGGAAGTCAAAAATTTGTTTTTCTCTGACTGTCTGCATCGAAATTACACATTATTGTTTGATTTCGTTTTATTTTTTGGTTAGGCTTGCTTGAACATTTTTTTTACATGTGATTTATTTATTCAAGCTATTTTTCTGAATTATTCTTCAACTTTTTTCCTGATTGGTATTGGTATTGTTTATTTTTTTATTTTTTCTGCATTTTCTGTTGTTGTACCTCAGAAATGCAGGCGAACGTAAACGCAAGCGATGAGAATGTAAACGGCCTTCGGGCAAACTCCGGCCTTCGGGCAAACAATCACGGCCTTCGGGCAAACTTGCGTAACGATGAGTTAGAGAATGTTGAGCGAAGTGATGAAGTTAACGAGATTGAGTTAATGGAAGTTGAGGATAACGTTAGTGAACCTATTCTTATGGGTGCTATGATCGATGCGAATGTTATCGAAGGCGAAGAGTTGATCCCCAACGAAGAAGTACAGTTAGCAGCAGCGATATCCGAAGATTTTGCTACGTATTGCCGTAGAAAAAAGATTAGGAGCAGCGCCGCGAACCGAAGAAAGTGGACACGTCATCGTCAATCTGATGAAGAAAGGTTAAGTGAGCTTGAACGCTTACGACAACAACGTAGAGAAGCACGACAGCGTGAATCTGCAGGCCAACGTGCACTAAGGCTTGCTGATTTGCGTGAACGAAATAGATTGAGCCGTGATGACGAAGATAATGGGCAACGAGAAGCAAGGCTTGCTGATTTGCGTGAACGTAATAGATTAAGCCGTGATACCCAAGATGATGAGCAACGAGAAGCACGATTAGTCGCAGATCGAGAGCAACACGCTTTGTCAAGAGATAACGAAAGTGATGAGCAACGAGAAGCAAGGCTTGCTGCTTTGCGTGAACGTAATAGATTGAGCCGTGATAACGAAGATGTTGAGCAGCAAGAAGCACGATTACACGCCCAACGTATTTTGCAAGCTTCTCAACGAGAAAATGAAAGCGTTGAAGAACAAGAAGCCCGATTAGAAGATGATCGCGTACAGCATGCACTTGCTCGCGAAAATGAGACACAAGCTGGACGAGTACAACGTAATGAAAGTCGGCGCACCGATTATGAAAGACAGCGAGAGAATCCCGCAAATGCGTTTCGTGCAGCCAATAGCGATAATGTTGAGCAATTTACATTGGGCGAACGCGATACTCCATGCACGTTTTGTAGCGGATTGCATTACACATGTGAGAATCGTACAGCTCAAGGTACTTACGATAATTGTTGCAATTGCGGTCGCGTTAAAGTTGATTTCGAACCGGATTTTCCCGAACAATTGAAAGCGATGCTTAAGCGTGAAGAAGGTACCGATTGGCGTCCATTTCATGATAAAATTAATAAGTATAATACGAGCGTTAGCTTTGCGTATATGAAGGGTGAAATGCGTCAGTTACCTGGCATTTTTCACTATCGAGTTCACGGTGAAGTTATGCATGTTTTACCGAGATATACTGATCCGCTTCCTGGACAACGGCCTGCTTTTGGGCAATTGTGGATTGTGGAAACCAACGATGCTATTGAATATCGATGTCAAGCTCCATTTGCGTCTGATTGTGAGCGACGAATTTTTGAATTTTTGCATACTTTGTTGGCTAACATCAACGAATATGCAAATATTTATCGTATGCTTCACGATATCGAGGATGAAGAGCGTGAAGTAGCGGAAAGAGAAGGACGCACGCCAAAAGTGTGCAAAATTCTCTTCAAAAAGACAACGAATAACACCAGCGATACGTATGCGTTACCGACAGTGTCTAACGAAGTAGCGGGTATTTTTATTTGCGATGAGAATGGTGACATTCCTTGGAATGATATCCAAGTTCAACGAAAGTGTAACGACGGAGAGCCACCTATGGCTCAACGTATTTCTAAGTATTCGAAGCATTGTGAACCGCTTACGTTTGTGTTGTTTAACCCTTACGGTAGAGGAGACTTTTGGCATTATGATAGACCAAAGAATCCTTCTAATCCACAAGGCGGAAAACTTACTGCGCTCCAGTATTTTTTGTATAAGTTAGCTTTGCGTACCGAAAATGAAGATGAGCCTTTTAATCCCATCCTTCATGGAGGTAAATTATTGAGCAAATATTTAGTTTGGTCCTTTACGATTGTCGATAATGAGCGTTTAAAGTTTTTGCGATTGAATCAAAAGAAGTTACGAGTTGATACGTATACGGGTCTTACAGACTATTTGCGAAATGTTGGAGAAGCTAACGATTCGTTACCAGGAAAGAAGTTTGTTTTGCCCTCATCGTATACGATGGGACCGCGAAGCCAATCAGAGTTTTTGAATGATGCGAATGCGATGTGTCAGAAGCATGGAAAGCCGAGTTTATTTATTACGAAAACGTGCAATCCCGATGATCCAGATATTACGAGACATTTATTCGAGAACCAGCGAGCTTACGACAGACCCGACGTTGTTGATATTGTTTTTAATTACCACGTTAAGCAATTCGTCAAGGAAATGAAGAGTGGTATTTTTGGAAAAGTTAAAGCTTTTCTTTACGTTGTTGAGTTTCAGAAACGTGGCTTACCGCATATTCACAGTTTGTGGTGGTTTGAAGAAGAATGGAACGATATCGCGAAAATTAACGATTTCATTTCTGCTGAGCTACCCGATCGAGAAAGCGACCCCGTACTTTACGATTTGGTGGTGAAGCATATGCTTCATCGACCTTGCGGAGAATACGATCCGAATGCGATGTGTATGCAGGATGGTACATGTAAACGTCATTTTCCGAAAGCGTTTAGCGAAGAGACAACGTTTGATGAAAATTCGTATCCGACTTACCGAAGAAGAAACGACGGCAAGCAAGCTACGGTTAACTTTAAAGGGCGACCTTTTATTCTTGATAACCGTTCAGTTGTTCCGTATAATGCGTATTTATTGAAGCGTTTCGGTTGCCACATCAATATTGAAGTGGTATGCAGTTTGCGTACAGTTAATTATCTGTTCAAGTATTTGTTTAAAGGTCCGGACAGAATTAATATTGAGATCAGTAGCGGACAAGTTAATTACGACGAGATTCAGTGCTTCCTTGATGCGAGATACTTATCCGCTCATGAAGCTTGCTGGAGACTTTACAAGTTCGATATGCATTTTTCGAGTGAAAGTATTGAGAGGCTTCAGGTTCACTTACCTGAGCAACAAACGATTGCGATGGCCGAAGATGCTACGGTTTCCGATATGATTCGAGATGCGATGAAAAAGTCAAAGTTATTAGCGTTCTTTGATTTAAATAGAAATGCGCCAAACGGAGTTAATCGAAATCTTACGTATGTAGAGCTTTGCCACCATTTTACATGGGACGCAAAAAAACGCGAATGGCATACACGTTTGAGAACTACGAAACCGAAATGTCCACGAATGTACGCTGTTAACCCGAAAAACACCGAATTGTTTTACCTTCGAAAGTTATTAACGATTGTTAAAGGTCCAAGAGATTACGAAGATTTACGTAGAGATCCTTACGATCCTAATGCAATTCATGCAACGTTCCGCGAAGCGTGTGTAGCACGAGGATTGGTTGAATCCGATCAAATTTATTACGATGCGTTACACGAAGGAACGTTTTTCAATTTACCGAGAGAATTACGACGCTTATTCGCACGAATCGTTGCTCATTGTGATGTTGAAGCTCCGTTATGGTTATGGAATCAGTTTCGTCATCAGTTAATCTCTGATTTACTTCGAAGTCATCGCGGTGATCAAGATCTTGCGGAAACTTTAGCATGGCGTCAAGTTTTACGAATGATTATTAACAATGAGCGATCGCTTGAAGATTATCCAATTCTTCAAATGGTTGCTGAAATTGTTGGTATTGATGACGAAAGCGTTGATATTACGGCACACCGTCTCCGAGGCGATCAAATGCGAGGAACTTTGAATCCCGAACAAGCGAATGCGTACGAAGCGATTATGCAAAGAGTCGTCAATCCAGATAATTCTGCGGCCTGCTTTTACATTGATGGCCCAGGAGGTTCAGGAAAAACGTATCTTTTTAATTGTTTATTTTCGAATTTGGTTGCGTCCGATACCGATGTTGTTATTATGGCATGGAGCGGTATTGCAGCAAGTTTATATGAAACGGGGCGAACAGCTCATAACGTATTTAAGCTTGATTTTCCGTTCGGCGAAGAAAGTCAATCCGGTGTAGTTTCTTCGGATTCACTTGGACAAGCGTTACGTAAAGTTAAAGTTGTTGTCTGGGATGAAACACCGATGGCACCACGAAGAGCACTTGAAGTTGTTGATGAAAAGTTACGCGAAATTATGAATAACGACACTCCGTTCGGTGGAAAGGTTATCGTTTGCGGTGGAGATTTTCGTCAGTTAGGACCCGTTGTGAAAAACGGTACGCGTAACGATGTTATCCGAAATAGCGTTAAGATGAGTCCGCTTTGGCCTCTTTTCTCGGCGAATAAATACGATTTGATTAGTAACGAAAGAGCCGATAATAACGGAGATGATTTTGCGGAAACGATATTGAGGATTGGAAACGGAAGCGCAAACGATGTTCACGGCAAAGTATCGTTACCCGAAGAGTGTATTAGTGAGAGTGATTTAGTTGAGGTTATTTTCGGTGATGTTATAAGGAATAACGATTTAAATGCGTTTGCGTCTAGAGCTATTCTTTCCACGGTTAATGCTGAAGTTGATACGTATAACGAAGCGATTATCGATTTACTTGATAGCGAAACCGAAAGGATTTATCAAGCTGTCGATCGAGTTGAAGATAACGTATTTGAGTATAGCCCCGAACACTTTGAGACTTTTAAGCCAAACGGTTTCCCTGCGTACAAGCTACGACTTCGAGTAAATGCGGTGATTATGCTTATGCGTAACTTGAGCATCCGAGAAGGTTTATGTAACGGAACGCGACTAATTGTAAAGAGACTTGAACGTAACATTATTGTTGCTGAAAAGTTGACAAATCGAAGCGATAATAACGAAGATAACATGGTAATGATTCCACGAATTACGCTCCTCGACGATTCAAGCGTTTTGAAAGTTTACCGCACACAATTTCCGGTTCGAGTTGCGTTCGCTTTAACGATTAATAAAGGACAAGGACAAACGTTTGACTGTGTAGGAGTTGATTTCAGTAAAGGAATTTTTACGCACGGCCATTGTTATGTTGCTCTTTCTCGCACTCGTGCATGGGATAAGCTTCATATTAAATTGCCCGCCGACGATGTGAACAGTACGCGAAATATCGTTTACAACGAACTTTTGAACGACGATCCGCGTTCAGTAATGTCTCCGGATGCTCCAGATTATGCAGCGTTAAATCCGGATTGGAACGATGAGAATGACGTAAATATGGAAGTTGAAGAAGAGCCTATCGATGAAGATAACGAAGTTATACAAAATGTTTCCGGTAACGATTTAGTTGATTTAGAGTATGAGATTAGCGATGAGTGGGACGATAACATTGAAATGAATGATATAGTTAGCGATTCTGATTAGATCGATGTTGCGTTTGTTATAGCGATGAGTTGCGTTTTGAGCATATTTACAATGTTATATCAGTTGTAAGTATTAAATGTCCTGCCAATTTATTGGATAAATGCGTGCCTTCTCGGAGGCAAGTATGAGGTGCATTATGCTTAAATCACCTCAGGTGATCCACATGCTTAACATAGCGCATTGTTGACAGTTTAATGCCTGGTATGGTCATATGTAATAATTGCACCTGCGTTACGTATGAGATGGGATTTTTTGACCCTTTTTAAGGGTTTTAATTTCCTTATGAACGATAAAAGTTGCGTCATGAAGTTTTACGGAAATTTTCAACGATAGTACTTCAAGTAAGAAAAGTTATACGATGTTTATGTTAGCGATGAGAAAAGGCTTGACCATATATACAAGGCCATATGCAGTAGCAAGTAAGAAATGTCATGCCTATTTATGGGATAAATGCGCGCTTCCTCGGAAGCGAGTATGTGGTGCTTGCTCAAATCACCTCAGGTGAGCCACATGCTTAACATAGCGCATTGTTGACATTTTAGTACCTGGTATGATTATATATGTTGATTGCACCTCCGTACGTATAAGATGCGGTTTCTTTGCCCTTTTAAAGGGTGTTGTTGACCCAGAACTAACAACTATCCTCCAATATGCTGAGAACCTTGACGAGGTTTGGAGGCTTACTATTGAAGTTATTACTGTTTACAGTAATGCACTTTAATAAACCAATACTCAGCCATTTTTGTTTTAGTTTATGTTGTGTTACAGTTTTTTTATTGTCGTTGTAAACATGTAACAGTTCCGTAGATACATTTGAATAATTGTATGTTTAGTTTGAGGGACTTACCGAAGGTAAGGCCCCAATGTTCTTGTTTAGTGGTAAAGAAACGAATGTTTATCTTTACGTGTCCACTTAGAAAATGACGCAAGTTGTAGGGAACTCAAAGCTCGCTCATATTGATTTTTATACTTTCTAAACACATGTATTTTTTACACATAGTAAGTAACATGAAAATTATTTCTTTTTAATTAAAAAATATTTAAAAAGAAGATTGTTTCACATCAGAATTTTTATGACTGCTATTAAATTGACGCGGAAGCTCTTTGACGGTAAAAAAAAGAATAATTAATAGCGTTCGGATAAAATAGAAAGACATAAAAAAAGAACCAAAGTTAACCTGGAAGTATATTTAAAAAAGAAAAGAAATATCAATAAAATTATATGTCACTAAAAATTATTCAAAGATAGTTACGTTAGTTTTTATTATTAAAAACATAAACCGGGTAAAAGAGATGAAGCCAATAGCTTGTGATCATCTGCATCGTGATTTTTGAGCGTTATCCTTTTCTATCGCAAATACTATTGATCAAAAGTTTATAAATATGCAAAAATAAAAGCTTGACTGAAGCCATTATTTGGATTCATTAAACGATTTTAAGCCAACTATGATGCATGGACAAGATGCAGAAAAAACAAGGGCTAAAATTTCATAAAAATTTAAAAAACTAATTACAAAACATTTTATTTATTTGTTTATAAATATTTTCATTGCTTAAAAATAAATTTTAAAAAAGCCAAAAACAACTCAAGCAACACAACTGACTTTTCATCATCGCCAGACATCCACCAATCAAACAACATTTCAAAAGGAATAGAAAAAAATGTCATTAGGTACATGTGAAAAACAAAGACGTTGAAAGAAATTGTGAAATACTAAACACAAAACAGCACCATCGTTAAAAGCCGCTTTTGAATGTGTCACAAAGAGTAAATGCCAAGCAATGTATGAATGGATTCTATGCAGAGTAGGTCGTATAAAGGTACAAAAAAAAAGAAAATCAACAAAATGAAAACAAAAAATTTATTTGTACAAAATTTATGTTCAAATTCAAGCAATTCCAAAAAAAGAGATATTAGTAAAGAAGGTTTATTTCGCGCTTATTTCTTTTTCTTTTTGTCTTCACCAAAGACATCACCTCCAACACCAGCAAGAGTTTGACTAAAAATTATTACATGTTAAAGACGCTTCAATAATAAAAAAAGATAACTTACTAGTTTGGATCATGTGTTCCAGCCTTTTTGGCTTGTTCGGCTGCTGCAGGAGCTTTGGGTTTTTCTTCTTTCTTGTCACCGTCCTTCTTTTTTTTATCATCACCGAAGCAATCACCACCAATTCCAGCAAGTGTTTGACTAAAATTGATTTGTTAATGATTTAGGATCACACAAAATTCAAAACTTACTAGTTGGGATCATGAGTTGCAGCCTTTTTAGCTTGGTCTTCTGCTGCAGGAGCTTTTGGTTTATCATCTTTCTTATCGCCGTCCTTCTTTTTTTTATCATCACCGAAGCAATCACCACCAATTCCAGCAAGAGTTTGACTGAAAAAGAAATAATATATATGTTTAATAAATCAACATAAATAGAGATATGTACATCTTAGATATTGTAACACATTAAGAAGCTAAAGCTACTACACTACTCTTGCAGTAACTATGTTTTATCTAAAAACTTACTAGTTAGGATCATGGGTACCAGCTTTTTCATCTTGCTTTTCGGGTGCTTTGGGTTTGTCATCTTTCTTGTCGCCATCTTTTTTCTTATCATCACCAAAGCATTCTTGTCCCATTCCAGCAAGAGTTTGGCTAAAAAAGGGATATGAGTCAAATCGAAGAATAATTTAAACTTACTAATTAGGATCGTGTGTTCCAGCAATTCCACCAGCAGTTGGAGCCTTTGGTTTGTTGTCATCCTTTTTCTTGTCGTCACCGAAGCATTCTGGTCCCATACCAGCCAATGTTTGACTAAAAACGACGTCATTAAACCAATATAAATAAAGGATAAACTTACTAATTAGGATCATGAGTTGCTGCAATACCACCTTGAGCTGGAGGTTTTGGACCATCAGCACCTGGAGCAGCCGCTCCACCACCACCAGCGGCTGGAGCTTTATCAGCACCGAAGCATTCACCACCCATTCCAGCAAGTGTTTGGCTAAAAAAATGGATATCAATCAAAATCCAAGAAAATATAATAAAAACTTACTAATTAGGATCATGAGTTCCAGCGATCCCGCCCGCAGCTGGAGGCTTTGGGCCAGCATCAGCAGGAGGAGGAGCATCGGGTGCAACACCACCAACAACAGTAGGATTAGCAGGAGGACCACTATTAGCACCAGGTGTTCCAGTTGCAGTGACTGTATTAGCTTTTTTCTTCTTACAACAATTTAATGCAATCAAAGCAGCGCTTCCAAACATAACAGCAGCACATGTTAGAACACTTCTTAAAAGCGTATCAATAATTTCATTTTTTGCATCAAGTAATTCGGCCATTTGAAGTTAACGAGAAAAGGACTTTGATTTTGATTGAAGTTTGATGATTCAGGAAGCAGCCGTTCTTATTCAGACAATTCGTGATTGAATGAGCACTTTGAAACAAATAAAGAAAGAATTTTTTGACTTCGATACTTCAACTTTGAAATCTCTAACAATACATGCAAATTTCAATTTTTTTGACGTTCACTTTTCATTGTCTAAGAATCACTTAAAAACTATTCATAGGAAAAGTTGCATGAAAACAAGTGATAAATTTGCTAGAGAAATTTATTACGCCTTTATGAAAGTGTTTTATGGTTCTCTGAGCTTATTTTACTATAGCTTATCTTAAGGAAGTAAAAAAGTGATAGGGTGCAGCTGAGATGGTGGTAGATATGATGATTGATACCTCATGGGTGACAACCATATGTTGTAAGAATGAGTATCTTATAATTAAAGATATAATTTAGTCGTAAATAAAAATAAACAAGTAGTTATGCAGATCAAATCTCTTTTGTGCTTTTAATCGTGATAAAATTTTGGTGGCGATATTTTGGAGGAAATGAAGATGAAAAGAATAACAAAATTGGGAAGGGTTTAGCATCTATGGATATTTAAACATATCATATTTTGCTATTACCTTTCAGTGAATTGGACAAAACTTTTGGGGGAGATAAAGAAATTTCACGTTTCAAGCTGAACATTTCTTTCTCCCTTAAATTCATTTGCTTCTTTTTAACGTTGTTTATGATATTTATTTATTTTGAAGAAGCAATAGATTGAACTTTACTAAAGTAGTTTACATTGTTACGGTAAAAAAAGTGTTAATCACTTTGAGTGACTTTTTTTTTCCACTTAACCTATCATCGTTTTTTCGATTGCTTTCAATTGTTTTCAGATCAGCTTCTCCGTGTTGCAACTTAACGCCTATTTTCAATGTAAAAGTAGTAGTATGTTTGATTAATAGATTAACAGGGAATCAACTAAGGTTGTCGACAATGTTCTTCTACTTCTCGCTTGGGCTATATTTTATTATGTACAAACTTATTTTCAACAACTAAGTGTGCCGACGACATTCAATCGGTTGTTCCTTCGTGTCCGATGCGAGAGATGCATCATTTATTATACTTATTTCTTTTTTTTCTTTCTCAACTATGTATTTTGAATGAGTGGAAGCTTTAAAAAGCTGGCGATAGATAGTTAGATAGATACATAAAATAAAATGATGAGGTAAATTTTTGTGACAAAAAAAGTATAAAACAAACAAAGTCGAACAAGCAGCAAGTAGGTAAGCAGGCGCGGAATTGAATGAGCGCGAAGCAAGAGGGTAACAACTAACTATCCAATACTGGCTGGCTGATGTTTACCGTAATTGTATCCGAATTAGTGAATGTATTAAAGCTTTATAGTTGTTGTTATCCATTTTGTAAAAAACGGAAGGGGAAGAAGAAAAACAGAGAAAAAAATAATAATATCAAATTGCTTTGGTTAAAAGACTTTTATAATTTTCAATACTTTGCTGAAGAAAATCATCATTCAACTTTATCCCCACAATTGACGAAGATATTTTGACAATACTACGGCTAAAAGACAAGATTATCGCGTCGGGTTTCACACTCTTCAAAGCAAAAGTTACCGCCGTCATTATTGTCGCCGTCGTGAATTTTTTTTACGGTAAATATTATTTTATTTATATGTCAATTTGAAGAAGAAGCTCAATTGCACACACAAAACATAAGTATTAACACGAGAGCACTGCAGGAGGAAGCGCCAAATAAGGTGTTTTTGTTCAAAGACTTTTGCCGAGGTCATTCATTCTTTCACCCATCGCTTTGCGCTTTTATTATTGTTGCACGAGCAAATAAAGCAAGGTCAAAAGTTTTTCTTTGGAATTCTAAATGAATTCATTATTCTTTTTTATAAATTAATTGACACTTTTTTTGAAAATTAATTACAGTATTTTAAATTTAAAGAAAAACAAAATGAACTATTAGATTTAGAAGGGACAAAGTTATCGTGATTCAAGTTATCATTTGGAAGAGTTTTAATATGAAAAATCGTGCAATCTTTTTAAAAGATAAAAATAAAATTTTAGCTTGAAATACAAAAACTTATTAAATGTTATTAAGAAAAAAGAGAGTTAAAGCCTCGGTTTTAAAAAGGGAATGAAATTATTAAAGCTTTTAAATAAATGCAAAATTATTCTCAAATATTTTTCAACATGTTTGATTTCCATCTTCATCATCCTCTTCTTCTTCGGGAGCTTCAGATTCGGGTCTTTCATCATGATCATCGCCATGGCTGCCTCCGCCATTGGCTTCCATTTTCATTCGCTTATGCTTTGTCCTTCGGTTCTGGAACCACACCTTGACCTGGAACGAAGATGAGTAGTTGGAAATTTGTTTCTTTTGAGTGTAAAGTTTATTTAAGAAAAAAAGATTATGATAAACTAAAAAAAGTTGTTTTGTTTTTTGGCCAATTTATTTTCCTTCAAAATATTTTTTGCTTTTGTTTCTTTCATGTGTAATGTTTTCCCTTTTTTTGTTAAAATAAAATAAAAAAGATTTTAATGAATTTGGCACAATTTAAAAACATGGCATGTAATCGGATGCTATAAAGGTTTTTATTGGGGTTGAAAAACAAAATATGTGGAAAAATAGACACAGGTGTGTCTGCCTACGGGTGCGCACCAATTAGAGGAGAGATTTAAAAAAAAGGGATTACATTACCAACAAAGTGTTTTTATGTACATATGCTCATATACACAATAATTAATGGACAAATAAAATAGAGGTTATTTTAGTTTTACCCCTTTCTTCCTATTTGTTAAATAAATAAACACGCACCTGAGTTTCCGTGAGTTGAAGCTTTGCAGCCAATTGTTTTCGCTCATTTCCAATCACGTAATGATTTGATTCAAAAGCCTTTTCAAGATGTATCAATTGAGCGGGCGAAAATGCCGTTCTAATACGTTTTGTTTTACGAAGGGGTTGCAAAAAAAGACTTGCAGGAATTTCGCCTTAAATAAAATAGGAAATTACGAAATTTTAGAATTTTAAGTAATGGAAATTACCATTTACAAGGGATTGTTGAAGAATTTCAAGCCATTGTTGAGAAAGATTTCTTTGTTGAAAGCCAAGGCCATCTGATGGTGAAGTGAAAAAGGGATTATTGAAAGCCATCTGAAAGTGTTTCATTGAATTTATTCAAAGAAATTCAGATAAGATTAAACGTAATAAAAGTATGATTGAATTTTTTTTGATAAACATAAGCATAAAAAAGAAAGAACGAAATAAATTTTAAGGTTATTTAAAAGGGTATTTATTGGTTTTATCAAATTGAGGGCTACCAATGTTTACAATAAAATATGTTTTTTTTACAAAAATTATTTAAATTAACAAAAATACTATCCATCGTAAATTTCAGAAAAGCGTTAACATTAATTTGGTGCTCCGTTGGATAATTTAAAATTAAATTTTTTACAAGTTTTTATACATTTTTGAGAATATTTTTAAAGGGTTGGACAGTTAGGAATTATTTCAACAACAAAAAACATTTTACCTGAACATGTGGAAGCAAAACATCAAAATAACTTAGAGTTTGAGATATTGGAGCCGCGGAAGTGGATGCTTCAGAATCGGCTTTTTCATCATCTTCTTTATTTTCCTTAATAACGACTGGTTTTTTCCCAACTAATTCTTCAACAGAAAATTTTGAAGCCATTACGGTATTAAATTCAATTATGTATGTTGAAGTAGCAGCAACAGCAGCTCTAAGCCGATGGTAGATCAAGAAATGTGTTATAATAAAAGTTTTATTAATGCAGCTACTTTAAGACCAAAAAGAGAAGAAGCGATTCTTTATTATTTTTATTTTTTTCGGGAGGAGTCGAAACAGAAGCAACTTAAGCTTTAACGAAATGCTTGCAAACAATGGATATCAAATGGAAAGGATACAGGTGGAGGTTGGTTGGTAGTAGCAATAGCTTCGAGTTTTTTTGCTCTCTCTTTTTCTCCGTTAACTCGAGCTTATACTTTTAGACAAAATTGCCTTTCAAAACCTGAGCTTCTTTCCATCAAAAAATAAAAATAAAATGAAGGCGGGGTTGAACGCTGTAAAAAGCTATTGGTTCCTTCGCTTTTTTTCTCTTCAGACTATGGCCACCCGTTGATTTTGAGTGAGAATGAAAGAGAGAGACACGGTGGAAAAGAGACAGATCGCATCAACCATTTTGCAAGAGAAAAAAACGGTCTTCTTTTTTAGGTTCAGAAAAGACTTTTTGAAGGACACAATTGTTGCGAATCAAATCAAGTTGAGCTCAGAATAAAAAAAATGAAAATTCATTATTCGAAGAAAAAAACACAACAGATTGATGCAATCGTCGGAAAAAAACAGTAATGCTCAAAAAAAACATTTGTAAAATATTAATTAAGTTTTTTTAAGATTCATAATGTTTTATTTTTTCTCCTTTAATTAAATATTCAAGGTTAATAATTTAACATTTAAATGTCGATTTTATTTTAGTCTAATTTGGTTTAAAATATTGTTCTATTTGCCTTTTAATCATTTGAACCACTCTTGACTTTTTGACGCTTTTATAAGTGCTACTGTAAACATTCAATCATGATTTATTTAAACTGGGAAATTATGCAATACAAGTATCCACACTTAGCACATAGAGAAAAAAGTTAAAGAAACATTGTTGCGCGGAAACTTTAGGATTTGAGGAAAAAGTTAATCGCAAAGCATGGTGCATTACATATGGATTTGTGTATTCTAAAAAATGGTAATAATGTTTGAAATGTTTAATATTTATTTCACGTTGCGTTTGAAATGTATAAAGACGCATCACCATGGAAAGCTAAAAGATCTCTATTTTACATCCAACTCTTTCGTCGATACTAGCTTTAAATTAAAACATAACTTTGACGAAACTGATTTTAAATACTAATTTTTCTATGCAACTACAACACTCATGGATTTATAAAAGTCTCAAAATACAGTATCATGCAATGTCGGTGCTGCGAAACAGTGTTACACGCCTCCGCCTCCGGAGGCGCCTCCTTCGCCTCCGGAGGCGCCTCCACCTCCGGAGGCGGAGGCGGAGGTGGAGGCGATGTTTCAAAAAACTAACGTATTTTTATCGCCTCCGGAGGTGGAGGCGGAGGCGGAGGCGATAAACCAAAAAATATGTAACACTGCTGCGAAAGGAAGTTAAAAAAGTTCCACTCAAAATATCGTTTAACTTTTTAGAAATTTTACTAACTTCATCCCAAATCCTTCGCAGATTTTTTTATATACGCAATGAAAAAAATAGTTTCAAACAATTTCAGGGTGCTAAATGAGTTTTATGGTTTAATTACCATTAAAAAATACACCAACAATATTAAAAAATCCTGAAATTATAGCAAATGTCATTTCACAAAGTTTTTATGTATTTATTTTTTTCTCGATAAACAGTAATCAATCATGCACACACACTACAGTAATTTTTTTGTTGTATGAATCCATTGTCTTTAAATACGTTATTTACGCGTTTCCTTTTTTTGAACCATATAAACATTTACCGTTTAAATGTCCAATTTTTTTGGAAATGACACATCGTCGAATTGAATTTCTTTTTGGTTGTTGATGAAGAAATTGCGCCATTTTCTTTGTGATTTAAAAAAAAATAAAGTGAAACGTCGTCGGCGCACACCTTTTTTCTTTTTTTCTTAAAAAACGGAAATGCCCAAATCTGGCTAATGTGGCGTGCAATAACATCTAATTGGCAGGTTTCATCGTTGTTTTTCTTGTTGTTGTTTTTTGCCTTTGAAGATACCAACAGGCATCAATGACTTTGAAGCCATTACATGATGAATTCAAGCCATTGAATTTCTTTTAAAATATGGAGAAATTGGATTGAAATAAAAAAAAGTGGCTTTTTTTTATACCGCAATGTATGTTTTTATTCATTGATTTCACTTAAAAGCATACCTTTAAAATGAGTAAAGAGTCTAAAAGATAAAAAAAAGTGATTGCATATATTTTTAGTTAATGTAATAATACAATAATCAACTTATTTCATATTTAAAAAAGAAGATAATCATGGTGTGTTAAAATTTTGATGGACATAAATTATAATTTCTTTAAAATATTTTACAAAAAATATAGCGGAATTAAAGCAAAATCGCATCAAAATCTTGGTTGCGTAAATTCAATAAAAAAATAGTTTAAAAATTTGTTATTTGTATTCAGACCGAAGGTGATTTGTGTTGTACAAGTTCCGGCGATGTGAACTTATCATAAGCTTAACGTTATGACCAGCGCTGGCGGTTTACCGAAATCATTCGGTTTTCGGTTTCGGTTAACCGAACCGAAACCGAAGCTTATCGGTTTTCGGTTTTTCGGTTTAAATCGAAAACCGAAATCCTCGATTTTCGGTTTTTCGGTTTATAAAATTTTTCGGTTTTCGGTTCGGTTTGAAATTCAAAATCGTTATTTTTTGGGATAAAATATTAGGTATTGCTTAAATAATGCCTTTTTATGCATTATTAGCATGTTTGCTAACACTTTGGATAACAACTAGATACATTTTTCTATGAAAAACGAATTCGGTTTTTTCGGTTCGATTCGGTGCACCGAACCGAAACCGAAGTTTCTCGGTTTTCGGTTTATCGGTTTGAACCGAAAACCGGGATACTTCGGTTTTCGATTTTCGGTTCGGTTCGGTTCACTGAAAACCGAACCGAAAATGCACCGAAAACCGAACCGAAAAACCGAAAACCGCCAGCGCTGGTTATGACTTTATCAAGAAGCATCCAAACTTTCTTTATTTCTCACAAAAAAATACTTGTTTTATCAACAACATCTTTCCCGCTTTTAATAAGCACAGCAAAGCGAAAATTCCGCTTATTTTACTTTGCGTTTGTAAAATTAAAATTAAGATTTTTAATTAAATCCCCACAAAAACATAATAATTATTTTATTTATACTTTCAAGAAAATTTTACGATGCCATTAAAAATGCTTTTTAAAGTTTTTTAATACATATTTTAAAATATTATTTCATGTATTTTTTTTAAACTTTAATTTACAACTCCATGTTTATGTCTTGATTTTTTTTATTAAAACAAACACGCAAGTGCCAAAATAAAAAAATAGCAATTAAATATTTTTGATTTTTAAACTTTTATAATTTATTTCAAATGCATCTAACTTTCGCACCACAAATTTTAGTTTTAATCTCGCGAGAGAACAAACATTTTTAATAAATATTACCCACTCAGTGTGTATTTTTCATATGAAGTATAATAAAAAAAAGTGGCAAAGAGGAAGTAGGTGGTTTTTCACCATTTAAATAATGAGTTTAATATTGAATTATTTTTTTTGTTATTGTGGCCTTTGAGAAAGACTAAAAATGAAGGATAACTGACAAAATGGCTAATTAACATTTTCTATTTTTCTTTCATCCTCTTCTATTGACTTTGCTTCTTCGCCCTTTTGAAAATAGGAATTCCTTTTCCTTCAACAATGTGGAAGGAATGGAAAGTGAAGAAGAAGAAAAACGAAGAAAAAATACATTGTATCTCTCCCTCATTGGAAAAAAATAGCCTGCCTCAATGTTTTTTTATGAAATTGAAAAAAAGCTTTTTCATTTAATAACTTGGCCTTTTTACTACTTTCTCAGCCGCGCAATTGAAGCACCAGCTTCTAGTTAATTATTGTTTTTTTTCTCCTCTCTGTCTCTGTATCTCTTTCATTCTGTTTGTAGCACAAAGGAGTTTTTTTCCTCTGACTATAACTCTCAAAAACTTTAAATGCCTTTTATTTTACCCATAATTATTTTACTGTATTATTAAAAGTTTTTTCTTCTTCTAATTTTGTGTAGGAAGCTTTGATATAATGTTGAAAATGAATGAAAGACAAAATCCCTTATAGCTTTTTAAAAGAAAGTATCATTAAGAAAGAAGTTGGGCATTTGTAAAAAATAAAGAGAATAAATTGATTTATAAACGCTTTTAACGCATGCATGAAAAATAAAAACCATTTAAGCGGCAAAATTGGAGATACCGTAATTAATGAAATTTTACGATGCTGTGTTGAGTTTAAAATTTTTAGGCTACAAAGAATAGGCACAATTAATTTTGTTCTAATCATCATTTTAGGCAATTTCACTTTTCCATCGTGTTTAAAGTTCCAAGTTTTTTTTAAAAAGCTTACGAAGTTATTACCTCATTATTTCTGAAAACTTTTAGTACATAAATTTTCAAATAGAAAAATATTGTGTGTATCATAAAGTTATTGGAAACACTGGAACTGGCTTGACCTTACAAACCGCTGTTTGTTCTTTGATTAGTGAATAATATTTAACTTTTTTCATTTTATGAAATATAAAATATTATTTTGGCTTAACTGTTTCGTGATAATGTTTAGAAGTTAGAATTCTTGCTTTAACGAAACAATTTTTTTTGCGATTGATAATTCCTTTTCTCTCGATGCTGAAAAGAAAATTAATATTATTTTTAGGTAGTTTTCTTGCTTATTTACTTCTACCTATGTTTTATATTTCCCTTCTTTTTCATTAACCCATTTTTCGTCTTTGAAGTTAATGTTCGATTACTCTTTTAACCTCAAAATTGTTTTTACTAAAAAAAAATTTTTTGCTTACGTTTCAAATTTGATTATGTTTTAAATTAATATATTTTTTCAATAATCAAAAACAACGAGCTTTGTTTCTTTTTAACACAAAACGCAATAAAAATTTCAAAATAACAACTTTCACTTGTGTTACAATAATTTTTTAGATTTTTTCCGTTACCGTCGTCCTTATCTCTTTGTATTATAAAATTTTAATTAAAATTTTGTATTTTGTGATGTAATTCTTTCCTAGGAGAGAAATACAAAATAATTAAAGAAAGCGTCTATTAAACTAAAAAAAATGTTTAAAAAATTACTTTAATTTACTTAATTTAAAAAAAAAAGTAGGCGTGGCGACAGATATTCTTCGATTGAAAAGAAGTAATCTTTCTTAATATCTTTTATGGAAATTTTACCTACTTTTTTATTAATGCTTGAATTAATTTGTATTTTAATATTTATTCAAATGTGAAATAATTTTTCTATGAATTTGATCTTTTACTTCTTTTTTTTTGAAAGAATAGACAAATAAGTAGTATGTAAGAAAGAAGACGATGGCACTCTTGGACGAATGAATGAATACTTTTTGTTGCTTTATTTCTTTACTTTTTTTTCTTAAAAAAACGTGCAAAACATCTCATTTTTTCTTTAAATGCATTTTGGTTTTACTATAAAAATTTGAGTATTTTTTTACATCGTAACTTTTCATTCATTTTATGGTTTCTATGATTTCCTTGTGAAACAATTTTGCTTATAATTTTCGTACTAATAAATATTGGGTATATTATATCTATTATTTAAATACTTCCGTTAAAATTTTCTTGCTCACTTCATTTCCGCAAAGCACCTCTCTTGCCAATTCTTCTTTTTATCTATCTCGCATAAAAAAGCACCCTCAGATTTAAGCATTTCGCTCCTTACACTTTTCTTCTATGCCATTAGAAACCGCTGTTTTGTTATTATTCATTTCCAATAATAATGAGAGAAAAGAGGTATAATTAATTTTTAAAAAAAGAGGTTACCGTAATTATTAGGTATTTTAGCTATAAGAAATTTAAAAAAAAAGAGCTCAACCATTTTCTTTTTCTTTTTTTGAGACATATTTTTATTCCAAGAATTTATGGCTCTCATTGAGAAATAATTTTTTTTTACAATTCTCAGGAATTGAGGCTTTGTACTGAATTTCTTTTATTTTAAATTAGTTAATTACAGTAATTATTTTCAATTGATAGCTTTTTTGGCTGAAAGTAGTTTACTTTTTATAAAAAAACGACTTCAAATTCTAATCTTATTAAGAATTCATTCATTGATGAACGTCTGAAATTTTGCAGCCTTTTCACACACACATTCTTGCAAGCATATTTGAATTAAACTTTGTATCAAACAATGAAATTCAACAATTTACAACTTCGCTGGCACATATTTTGTTAAAAAGATACCTGAAACTTTGCAACTTCGAAAGAAAGTGAGAGGCTTGCTTTATTGAAGTAAAAAAAAGCATTTTTTTCATTTTTTTTACGTAATCATGCCTACGTAGTTTTTCCTCCTTTCCTTTCTTTTTCTTTTTTGCCGGCGTTAAAGGATTTTAAGCAAAGAAAAGAAATATTTTGGAATTCCCGATAATGGAAGATGATTGCCGTTGAAACCTCCAGGGAAAATGGAAGCAACCTTCTCTTCCTTTCAAAGGTTTAAACGGCACGTTTTTTTTAGTGCTTTGTTATATTTTGACGGATGCACTTTTTTCAACTATTTTTTTTTTCATCTCTGAGTCACAAATACTTCTTTATCTGCTATATCGCTGTCACAAGAGCCAGCCTTCAGAATTCGTTCAAAAAAAAACGAAGAGGAATAAGCTTGAGTTGTCGTCTTGTGGCACCATTGTGACTAACAAAAAAAGCGAGAAACTCAAAAAAACAACATTTTTTTCTTGGCATAGTTTTCTTTTCAACTCTCTTATGGCATTCTCGTGCTTGTATATTGATCCCCTCGTCAAAAAAAACGCAGATAAATGCGTCCCATGTTTGTGTGTTGTCTTTTATGGATGCCTAAAGCAATAGAGAAAGAAAGCCAAATGCCACTTTTTTTGTGCCGCCGTAAATGGAACTAAGAAGCTGCAGTCAAAATAGTGGCTGGCTGAAAAGCTAGCACAAACCCTACACTCACACTCACGTGTCTTCTTCTCTTTTTGCGCGTTTTTTTCTTTTTCTATCAAGAGGAAAACATTTTCCTCTCTTGTCTTTTCAGTTGTTTAGGGAAAAAGAGAGTAAAAATATGGAGGAATGCATCGATCTTGCGCGAGAAAAACCGCACTCAAGCAACAGAAAGAGAGAGAACACGAAGCGCGAGGACACGTTTTTTTATGCATGGTTTGTTGTTCCTTCATCGGACAAACAGGAGAGCCCCTCCAGCATTTTGTTGCTTAACCTGTGGTTTAGAAGAGGACAAACGGCTGAAGCATGTGAGTAGTCGTTCTTCACAGCCAACCAGCAGCCCGCAACACCACCACCATCAGCAATGATGAGAACGACGAAAACGATGAAGACGAGTGCTTATTCTCAATTTCGTTGCTGCTACTACTGCCGTTGTTTTTGTCGCGTCTGATGGTGCAGCAGCAACAAAGCATATAGCAGAGCACTCACTCTTGTCGATAATATATTTTTCTCTTCTCGTTTCACGCGAATCTCTGCTTCCAATTAAGGACGTCCTTTATTTTTTCTTTCTCTCTTTGCATTTTTTTCTTTTGAGTTTTCATTACCCTTATGCCCTTTTTTCTTCTTCTCGTTGTGTTGTTTTAAATTTTAATACTTTTTTATATTTATACGTTTTTTACATTCATACATATGATTACTGTCTTTTTTAACCTTTCACCATTAAAAGTCAATTTTTTTGTGGTTTTACAGAATTTGTTCCATTTATCGTTGCTTTGTCTCTTCCTTCGACGACGAAAATTGTGTGTCAAGGAGCGGCCTCTCTTTTTGTTTATAAACATCTCGTTATCAATTTCCGTATATGCTTCTTGGATGATTAATATTTATTGCCTAAAAAGAAACCACAAATACAAAGTGGCCATTGTTCTTTAATTCTTTCATCAATTTTACTGGTACCTTAATAAAGCCGAAACTTGTGCCGTAATTATTCGGCACATTTATCGGCTTTATTAATTAATTTTGTTTGAGCGATTTCTCCTTTTGCCGATCAAAATAATTTTGGACGCCAGGCGCATTTATCGTGCCTAAGAATTGGCGCCCAAACTGACCAAATCTATCGGCCAAATGTTGCTCAAGCTTTTGCCCTGCAGTTGTTCGACTATGGGTAATAGTCAAGGGTAAGTATAATATTCTATTTAAGCATAAAATAATTTAACTTTAACTTCCCTATTTAACAAAATAAAAATATTCACCCATTTTTTTCTCAATTACCGAATTCAATTTTTTCCCCTTCATAACTTCATTGGAAAGGCATAATAAATCAAACTTGTTATTCCAAAAAAAATTTATTCCTTTAGCACGCAAGCTTTATTACTTGATAAATGCACCTGTATTTTACAACAATTTATAACGTCACAAATGTTTTTACCTTTTTTCTATTTAAAAAAAAATGAAAATTATGGTGGTCATAAAAAAAGCTTTCGTGCGCAATCCTAAATCACCTGGTTTTTTGTTTTAAGAAAACCCTTGAAAAAACAACAAAAACTGAAGATTGAACCTAAAAATAATTATTATATCTTTTTTGTTTTGTTTTTTAGGTTAGCAATTCACAATGCAGATGGTCTCAACTCAGGACAGGGTGGCGGCCTCGATTTCATAGATGACAAGTAAGTCAACCGTTGCTTGAAAGTTTTTTCAAATTTATTAATATTGTGTGTTATTTTTTAAGGGCGAGCTACGAAGAAGTAGCTGGTTGGGGTGTTGCGTTTGACCGATTAATGAAAAATAAAAGTAAGTTTTTCATTTATTTTTATTTTTTGCCGTTTTTCTTTTTCTTTATTTTTTCTCCATATCGGCTATTTGAGCAACCCAACAAGCAACAGCAACTTCTTCTTCCTTCATTTACTCTGTTGTTGATGTTGGTTCTTATTCCTTCATCATTTGCCTTTGTGCCTCTTTTTTGGTTATAATGTTTGCCTAAGGGCTTTTGTCTCAGTTACCAACCATCACCACCTGAAGCTTGCTTTATTTAATGTCATCTAAAAAGCTAAAAGGGAACGTAATTAGAGCCTTTTCTCTCTCAAAAACCCTTTGTTGGAAATGTGTGTAGGCGTTCAAAGCTTTTAAAAATCAATAATCTCATATACCATAATTTTTTTTTGCCAATTAATGAATACTATACAGAAAGATAATTATATTCCATTTTAAAAATTTTAGCTCTATTTTTTTAAAACACAAATAATATAAATGATTCAGAGAATTTTGGGAGATTAGGTTCATTTTTTTAAAGCTTTTTACAAAGCGAAAATTAAACGAGCGGTAATCTTGATGTTTAAAAAAAAGTTTAGTCATTTTAAGCGACGAATAAAATTTTTTGAAGACCGGTAATTGTTAAAGATTTCTTAATTATTTTTCATATTTTTGATTAATAAATATATTTTTCATATCTGTGGTAACTTTTTAATTACTCTACCTTTTTCCTGTTTTTTTTTGTTGTTGTGAAATTTCATTAATTTTATTATTATTTTAGGTGGCCAGAAATATTTTGCAGAATTTCTTAAGGTACAGTTATATAAAATTAATTATTAATTTACTAATTTTTTTTCTCTTCAAAATTTAGTCAGAGTACAGCGACGAAAACATCCTTTTTTGGCAAGCTTGTGAAGAACTTAAACGGGAACGAAATACAGAAAAAATAGAAGAAAAAGCTCGAATTATATATGAAGATTTTATATCAATTTTATCCCCAAAAGAAGTATCATTGGATTCACGTGTGCGAGAAATAATTAATAATAATATGGTACATCCAACAGCTCATACATTTGATGAGGCCCAAAATCAAATATATACTTTAATGCAAAGAGACTCATACCCACGTTTTATTGCATCGGCCCTTTATAAAAAGATTCTCAGCTCTTACGGACATATTGAAGAATTGTGATTGATCTCAAAGTTTTTTTTTCTCCTTCATTTTATTGTTTTTCCTATATTTAATACATTTTATTAATTAAAACTTGTAATTTAAAAAGAAATTTTTTATTTAATGTAAATTTTAACATTTGTTATTGTGATTGACTGATAATTGTATTTTATTTTATTTTACTTTTTTCACCTTCATTGTATAAAAAAAAGGAATTATAAAAGGAGTAGTAGTTTTAAAACAAGAAAGTTTTTCGTGCCATTGGATTCACCAAATATACCGTTGTTCTTATTATTTTTTTCAGGCAAAAAAACCTTTAATTTTAATCAACTTAATATAATTTTTTCGTCTCGCGTTTCTTATTTAAATACAATGAGATAAAAATTTCGTTTTTCTTTTTGTATTTCAAAGCCGGAAATCGTTTAACAAAAGTTTATCCTCGCGGATTAAAGTCTATCTATTTTTCTAATTCAAATGAACACTCTCACGTCTTGCGTTGTCATGGCAAAAAGACGGTGGATGGTTCGTTTATTATTTATATAGGTAGGGAACTTTTAAGAAGAGATTTAATTTTTTTAAATGTAAAAAATTTATTTGTTTGCCACTTTTTAAAAAAGAGTTAACACTGCAATTATATCCTAGAATAACTTAAAAATTTGGCAGTGAAAAATTCGGACTTTAAAAAATAAAATAATTCTAGATCTTCATTAAAATAATTATTTTTAACACAAAAATTGTGTATTTCAAAATTTTGTGATAATAAGCTTTTTGTTTAAAAAATAAAATTGTATTAATTACCTAATCATTAAACACAAATAAGAAAACACATGAAACATGAAAATTTGACAAACTGTGGATCACGAATAGCTTTAAAAAATTCGATTTTTTTAATGTATCTTTTTTAAAGCTTATTACTGTGCAACCAACGAAAGCCATTAAAGCACAAAAGAAAAAACATAGAAAGAAAAGCATTTCTCGTATGTATCCTTTTTCTTTAAACTTTTTGAAAGATCATAAATTCTGATCAATTCTTGTTGTTAATTATAATGAGTTTTATTTAGTAGATTTAAAAATTTTTCTTATCTAATTTTATAGCTTGGAGGCATTGTACAGCTGATTTCCTTACCACTCTTTCTTTGCTTATCCTTATTTGTTAGCAGTTTTCTTAATACCCTTTCTTCTTCATTCATGACCCTTATTTCTTGATCCTTTTCCCTTTTACTCCTTCCTGTCTTCCGAAAATAGAGTACGAAAGATATTGTTTTGGTATGGAAATATAGATTGATGTTTTGCCTTTTTTTTTATTAACACTGAAAGGCAATGTATCACATTTTAAAAACTTTTTGGTTGAATTTTGAAGCACAACTCGTACGAATCCATTATACATATTTACCCATTTGAAATCGGTGGAACCCTTAGTAAAGCAGATTTAATGAATGTATGAAGAAAATAGCTAAATAACGGCAATATAACAAAATCTAAATAAAATATGTGCAAAATACAAAAAATGCCCAATTTAATATGTAAAAATATTTTTTACATTTTCCTTACCATCATAATTTTTTGTTTGTTATTTTATGTTCTTTTTTGATTCATCTTTTAAAGATGAATTTGAAGATTACTACTAATATTGACGACGATGAAGCAAAAGATCCAAATGACCTTCAAATTCTTTCCTTCGTTTTAACTTATGATCAATAGGATGGAATTTTTCAAGTTGTTTTTGATTGTAAATGTTTTTTCCCTTCTTCTTCGTCTTCAAAATAGAAAAGTATAATAAATATATGTTTCCGCATTTTTGTTACGAAGCCATTTTTCAAAATCATTAAAAGAAAAACTTTTTGAAAAAGAAAACGACAACAGTAAACATCTTCGATTTTAATGTTTTCTCCTCTCTTCTTCGTTTTCAGAAGGCCTCAATTTTCTCCATCAAATTCCTTGTTTTATTTTATTTTTCAAAACGAAATTAAAAAATCAGATGAAGAAAAAAAATATGAAATAAAACTTTTTTGTTTTCTCTCGGAAAATTTTTTTTGGGAGCAATTATTTCGAATTTGCTTCATTTTTATACGTTTTTCTTCTTCAAGCAAAAAATCTTCGCTCTGTTTCATCTCTTTTTTTCAATTTTGTGTTTCTATTTAAAATTCTTTTTCTTCCCTTCCCTGTAATTTCAAATAATTTTCAACGATGTAAAAAAAGTTTTTTTTGTTTGAATTTGGTTGGAACCTAGTGTGAGAATAAAAAAATGCATCATGCTGTTTTTTTCCCTTTCCTCTCTCTATCTCACTTTTTTGATTTCATTTTCGATCGTATGAAACAACCAACAATTTTTTTTTCAATGGACGATAGTTTAGAATGAAGGAGATGGATTCGAAACGCGTGAACGCACTTTTCGATAAATGTTTTCCACTTTTATGCATTCATTCCTGATGTTCACTCTGTTGCTCTTGCTTACTTTAAAGTTGTAATCCTCTCTCATATGCACATACATTTTTTTGTGGATTTACAATGTCCGCTTTCTTCAAATTATTTGAAAAATTTTTTGTTAAATAATGAACGACTGTAGTTCCTAGAAAAGTAACCAAAAAATGACAAAAGGAAATTAAAAACATTGATATCCAATCTTTTTTTTTAAAAAGCATCCGTTCGCATTTTTTTGTTTTGACAAGAGGAAAAGACAACAATAATTTCAGTGGTGATCGATTAATTGATTTTTTCGTAGGAAGAAGGAAAGAAGTGAAAAAAAAATCTACCATCCCCTGAGGGGCGGCAGCAAGATCTAATGATTGCTGCACAACAGAACCTAAAATTCATCAAGAAAAACGAAAAGAAAATAAGCAACAGCAAAGAAAATGGAAAAAAAATTCTCGAGAGCGCGAAAAACTCAGTTAAGTCAAAGCCGATTTTGCGCGATTGTCTTTTTTGTTTCTCCAGACAGATTGTTGTCGGCGTCGTTGTCCGTTTCCATAAAAAATACATTACCTTGAGAAAAATTCTGGAAGGAAAAAAATCCAAATCGGATTGAATTTCTTCCATGTGCTGTTATTTTTGATGGTGTTGTTATTGTTTGACGGTACAATGAACAATAAAAAACGGACTTCCAAGGATTTCATTTTTTTTTTTGAAGGTTCCAAAAAGCGCAATTGCCCCTTTAGCAATGTGAGAAAAAAAGAAGATAAATTCTGATACAAAAAAACGGTAGTTGAAAAAAAAATATGGAGAAAAAAAAAGAAACGATGGAGTTTCAATGATCACCATCTGTTTAAAAAAAAAGCGGATGAGCTGAAAATGACGACTCTTCTAAAAAAAGAGAGTGAGAGGAGCTTTATTTCCGATTCTGCCATATTTTAATTCCCGAAAACGGTTTTGATGCAAAAAAAATAATAAACGAGAGAAAGGAAGAGAATGGTCATCGGAGGAATGAAACCTGTTTGAAAATACATGGAATTCGACGACAGTCAACAACGTGAAACAATAAACCGGAATCATTTTAATATTATTTCATTGTTTGATTCATTGAAAAAAATTTATTCTTGACCCTTCTAATGTTTGGATCATTATGTAATGGTTTCAAAGAGAGATGAAGCCGATTTTGTGAAAATTTAAAATTCACAAACAACGGAAGGGAAATAATTATCGAATCAGAAAGAGAGAAGGGGGCGGAGTTTAACAGATCAAATGATGCCAGGGGCGGTGACCGCTTTCAACCATTGGAATGAATGAATTTTGCGTCGCCATTCGCACACAAATTTCTCTCCTTCTTTTTCTTTTCAATCCAGTAGCAACAGAAACATGCATATTTCGAGAGGAGGAGACGAGTTTTAAGAGAAACAAAAACTCGAAATTCTTTCTTTTTTTTCGGCACCGGTTCAGTTTCATTTTTCGGGTGGCAGAAACCACGTTTTTTCAAGGATACTTTTTTTTATGTCGTCAACCAACCTGTTCACCAAAAAAAAATAATAGTAAAAAAACGAGTAGCCATTTTCTCCCCTTTCCTTCGGGTCGGGGAAGCCAGTCCTCAACCTAAAGGACCGGATAGTTTGGTAAAGCCTGTTTTTGTCGATTTTTTTTTTCGGCGTGCAATGCAACAACCAACCCCTTGTTTCTTGCTTTTTTTTAATACATACACATATTACTGGTGGCGATGATGCCCATTGCCACTTCACAACTAAAAATGCGACCGCTATTTCTGATTGTTTATTTTTCTTTTTAAAATTAATAAAAACTTTTGTAAACACATTTTTTATAAATGTTGTTGTGATAAACACTGATCCCAACTATTACAGTATTATACAAAGCAAGAAACATGGGGTAAGTTTTTTCTTTTTCATGCGTGCCCTTTCTTTCAATTCCATCTTTTTTGATTTTTTTCAAGTCTTTTTTAAATTTTTTGTTTTGTTTGTTTGTCAAACTTTTTTAAAACAGAAATAAATGCCCCATCAAAGGAGATGATGGTTTTAACCATCTACGTCTAATCGAGGTCGAGAGAGAGCAGAGCACGTGTTTTTACACTTGAATTTATTTTTTTATGTATCTTCATTTTTTGGCAACCAAACTATCAACTTTTTATGAAAGATTTTTTTTGATTCGAATTTTTAAAATCCCTCTCAAATCTTTCCATGTTCGAAGGAAAGGGTCGTCCATAGCTGGTGGTTTCAAGTTCCACCTTCCATTTTTGCGTCATTTTTTTCCATTGTTGCACATGAGAGCTGATTTTCATCATCGCTCGGTGTTTTTTTTTTCGCAAATTTTCTATGTCCTCAACGTCCTCTTCAAACACATACAAAACTCTGCGCGATTTTTTTAGGTCTTATTTTTTTCTTTGCTTCAGCAATTTTTGGAGACTTCTACAGCCTGCGCAACAATGAAATTTTTTTTATTAGTAAATGCTTTTTTCGGGCTTCCATCACCATCATCATCTCCATCCGTCGCTCAAGCTCTCTTTCTTTTTTTCAAAAGAAAAACTGATGATCGTTGATGTAAGAAGCGGGAGCAACAGCAGCAATCATCATCGTCGGTGTTGTCATTGTCTTCAATATTCTGTCCTTCCTTTGGAGAAAAACCGTTATTAGAAAAAAATAAAGAAAGAAAGGGATGCGCGACCCGACGGGAGGGCTCATGAAATTTTTTGTTGTTGAAGAAATGAAAGAAAAAAGAGCCAAGTGCTTTCTTCTCTCTGTCTTTTGCCTGCGGGTATGCAAGCGTCATGGAATTTGTCTTCTTCTCTTTTTTTCCTTTAAATTATATATCGCAAATGATTTTTAAGTCCACACCACCGTAGTCATTGTCGGTCGCGCAAGCAGCATCCGAAAAAATTTTTTGTTATTGGTGCTGAAGAAAAAGAAAATTGTCAAATCGGTTGTTGTCATCGTCGTCTGAAGGGAGAAAGAAAGGCTTTTTGCGCATGAGAGTGATTCGAAGCGAGTGCTCTCTTTTTTCATCTTCCATCTGAAAAACTTTTTTTTTGTCGTTGTTGTTACGGCGCAATCCCTTTTGAGCACAGAAAAAAAATTCATGTGCGCATCTTTTTTTTCTTTGAATGGTAGCAAAAATACTAAAAAAAAGTTATTGTCGTCGTTCAAATTTGATCGTTTGTGCGGACCCTGTGGCGCAAAAATAAAAAAATCCTCCAAAAAAAAATAATATAACCGATGGCGCCGATTTTCTTTTGTGCGCGTTCATCCGATTGCATGCAATGCATTGCATTTGTTTCTTCTGGTGTTGCTACTGGCGCTCACTCTTAAAACTAACTACTATACTTTTCTATCTCTCTCCTCTTTTCCCCATTTTTTTTGCCACCGCGGTGGCGCATGAACAAAGATTCCAAGGGCCGATACTCTTCTCTTTTTTTTCTATAATTGTGCATGTGTTGTGTGAGTGAGTGTGTATGTGATCAACTCTGACTTCTTTTTTCTCTTCATTGTCGTCGTCGTCGTTATTGTTGTTGTCGTCATTGCACCACATTGTTTTGTGATTGTCCTTAAATCCACAACTAAACTAGCAGCTGTTTGTATTTTTTTTAATATAAACTTGCTTACCTTTCTTGACCCTCTACCGTAGTCGTGTATGCCATGTTTCCTTGAGGCATCGTTTTACTTTTTCAAAATTTTAGTTGCCCGGCGCGGCATGAAGTTTGGCGGTTCCTACGACGTGTCGACCGTCATCGCGCCGCCATCATCCAGTATGGCTCATTTTCAATTGGAATCATCCTCAGTGATAAAAACAGCGCCACCAGGACGCTCAAATCAAAATAATTTCTCTCCCAAGCACGAACCCCTTGAACTTGCCTCTTTAACACAACCAAATTTGCAAGTTTTTGAAGATTTAAGTAAAATGCAACCAGCAGGTGTTGAACAATATTATATGACCCAAAATTATCCATATAATATTGCGGCTGCAGCTCAACCAACTTTAAATATTGCCCAATCATCAAATATTTATTATGCTCGAGCAAATACTGATTGGCAATGGCAAAATTATGGTATGCATCCTTCAGCAATACAATACACCACCCATCAACAACAACAGCAGCAACAACAACAACAACAACAACAAAATAATGATAATGGGCATGATGCAAGACTTTATAAACATTTAAATGTTGAAATGCTTTCACCCGTGGATTCAGGAATTGGAGCGGATTTATCATTGCTAGATCCAAATAAACCTGAATTTTATCTTCAAGCATCCACAGCCAATCAATCAGCAGCCCAAGTTGTACAACATACACAATCGGATATTTTACATGGCCTCGAAAGGCGAGACACAGCTCACAGCCATCGAGAATCATCACCTATTATAATTCCAAAATTGTAAGTTATTAATTTTTTGAAGTTTTCACTCTGCACTATCACAACCATTCAAAATAAGAAAAAACAATCAATGCCGCAACTTTCTTTTTTTTTTTTTTTTTTTTCAAACCGGTGTTGTCCATCTTTTTTGCATAAATAATTTTCATCAGCATCGCCCGAGAGTGACCTCTTTTTGGGGGCCATGTCAAAGAGTGGAGTGGCAAAAACCTGTCGGCGTGTAATAAGTTCTCACCGCCGACCGGTTGCTGCAACTGCGACAGCTCGGATCTGGTTTCCGTTTTGTCCCAAGAAAAAAAAACATGTAACTGAACCAGATTGAAAAAAGAATTGTGTGATTGAAAAAAATAAATTTTTTTTGACGTAATTTAAAAAAATAAACAAATAAAAATGGAGTTTTTTATAGACAAAATGCTTATGGCTTTCAATATTGCCTTGAAGCAGCAATTTCAACATCAATTCGACGTGAAGATGATCGAATGACTTATGTTAATAAGGGACAATTTTATACAGTTTCCCTTGATTACATTCCAGATCCATGTAAACCATTAAAAAGCCAAACAGTTAGGGTGAGTCATCTTTCTTTTTTCTCTCTCAATACTGAGCTACCGTAATCTCCAATTTTCCTATATATATTTTTTTTTTGCCTGCGTTCGGTTCAGTCGTTCGAAAGCTTTTTTATTTTTTTTTTCTTCCTTTTCTCGAAAGAAAAGGAGAAGAAAATACCCTAAGGGTGTATATGTATGTGTTTACTCTTGAGTTGGACAAAAAAATAGAAAGAAACCGGACATGAGATCAATACAAAAATTTTTATTTAGAAAAGTGATTTCTTATTACATATTTCATATTTTTTTAGAGTTTATTAATGGTTGTTTTTCGCGAAGATAAATCATATGAGGATGAAATAAAAACATGGCAAATGTGGCATAAAAGGCAACATTCATCAAAGCAAAGAATTTTGGAAGTTGATTCAAAAAATAGTAGTGGAATTATTGGACAAATTGAAGAGGTTTCACATAATGCAATCCAATTTTCATGGAATCCAGCGGATCAAACTCCCGTTAAAGTTTCCATTGCAGTTCAATGTCTTTCAACGGATTTCAGCACTCAAAAAGGTGTAAAAGGCTTGCCACTTCATGTTCAAATAGATACTTATGATGAAGCAGATAATGATAAAATTCCCTTTCATCGTGGATATTGCCAAATCAAAGTTTTTTGCGATAAGGTGGATTTATTTTTTCATTCGTTAATATTTTTCCTCATTTATTTTTAATTATTTTCGAAGACACTTTACTTGAAACAAAATTTTTTTTACTTTGTAAATTATTCATTTTCTTTTTAACAGGGCGCAGAAAGAAAACTCCGTGATGAAGAAAAAAGAGCAAATAGACGTAAAAGCGCAGGAGGTAAATTGCCATTATATAAAAAAATACCTATATGGCTTTTTATGTTGTTTACTTATTTATTTTTTTGATCAGTGTCGCGCGCCTTTTAGTAATCTTATTAATTTTAAAAAAGTTTTAATTTTTTTTAAACAAAGTTTTTGTGTTTCGTCCTTTTTGCATAATTTTGCTTCCTTCTGTTTATTTTTTCTTCCCTAATTTTTTTTAAAATGTTACCAAAAGATTTGGAATTGGTTAAGAATTATGATATTATCATGCAAGGGCCATTAAGCCTTTGTTATAACCAACTCCAATCGTTGGTAACTATTTTTTTAAATATTAAAGCATAAGAATTTTTTTAATTTTAAGTTTAAAAATTGAATAACCAAAAATGCTTTTGCTTTTAGGGTGCTAACCGAAAAATGCTACATGAGACTCGAAGAGATGAAAAACGCAAAGGTAGTTTTTTTATTCAGCTTATTTTAGTTTTATTTTATTTTTACTTTTATTTAATGTCCGTCCGCTGTTGCCGCTTCGGCTTTGCGACTAGGGCTTTTAGTTATTATTTTTTTGAAGCAAATTTTTTGATGGATTCCTTTTTTAAGGGGGTCGAAAGAAAAGCGATGGTGAATATCATGAACCTTGTGAAAGGAGTGAATTTTATCATATGAGCGATTTGGAAAAGCCCGCAGCTATATTTGTGCCATCCGATGATTTTGATAATCGTTTTTACGATGGATCCACGATACCCTTCGATCCATTAAGCGATTTGGAACCATCACCCAAACGTCCGAGACCTGCTGAAAGAGGTGAGTTTGAGGCTGCTGACGTTGAATTCGGTGAGTTGATTATAACTCGCGGTAACGTCTCTTCAAATCATGGTTAGTTTTGAACTTTTCTTTTCTTCTTTTTTGTTTGTAAATTTTTATACATGGAATAATTTTATTTTTTTGGAAATGATACAGTTTAAAAAGTTCAAAACTAACTTTTTACTATTACTTTTTAAAACATATATTTCTGATATTCCTTAATTTCAGTGATGATATATGTACGAAAAAATGATGAACAAATATTTACTCCATTGCATTTGGTACCGCCATCATTATCTGGATTGGCGCACGCAATTAGCGATAAATTTAATATTGAACCTGAAAAAATTAAAGGATTTTTTAAACAATGTGCAAAAGGTGTTACTGTAAAAATTGATGATGATATGATTAAACATTATTCCAATCAAGATACATATATAATTGATATTGATCAAGCAGGCGATGATCCATCATGTTGTACCATAACATTAATTGAATTAATTATTCCTCAACAACAAAATGGTGGATCAAATCAATATGTTGTTTCATCATCAGCTCATACACCTGTTAGCTAGCCTCAAACATTAATTCATTTTCTCGTCTATCTTGGATTTATTCTTATTATTATATATTTCCTTTTTATAATTTCTTCAACCTAGTATCGTCTAGTTTTTTTTATCCTTCATAAAAAAATATTCATTTAATTTTTTTGGCCGCGTGCATTCATTCCGTTGTTTTTTGTTTTGATAAAAAAAATTTTTAAAAATTGATAAAATCGCCAGTTCACGCTGCACTTATTTTTCCCGTTGACTTATAAACTTTTTAACTGTATAATCTTGTTTAAAATTTCTTTCTTTTTTGTGTTTCAACCATCCTCCTCTAAAATTTCCGTTAAACCGGTTCAAAAGATTCTTAAAAAATCTATCTTCTTTCCTTTCTTTTCTTCCTGTGCCTGTTCTCGCGTGCTTTTATCTATTTTATATTATATAATGCCTCCTGAAAAAAATTGGAAGATGATCTTAACCTTTTTGCCTTTTTCTATCACTTATTTAAGTATTCAGAAAGTGCACACTATTCTTTTTTTAAATACATTATTATTATATGATTTTAATACAATTTATTCTTTATTTTTTGTACATAAAATACCGGCATAGTGTCCGTTGTTAAATCATTGCAAATTTATTCAACCAGTTGTTGATTTCAATTCATTTGGTAATTCAAAAAGTTGATGAGGATCAGTGATTGGTGTCATTGAAGGTTCAAATACAGCAATTTCTCTTAAAACTTCTGAAGGTGAATCAGATCCATGAGCAAGATTTCTAGTATCAGAAACAGCGAATCTAAAATTCTGTTTTTAATTAAATTTAAGCACGAAAGTTATTACAAACTTCATTCGAAGGGGTTTTGATTCTGACGAAGAATATTTTAGAACGTTTGCAAAAAGTTTTGATGGACCAAGTAACTCTCTCCATGCCGAAATTACATCAATTTTATCAGATTCAAGTTCCATTGCAAGCACAGGCCCACTGGAAAAAGAATTGAAATTAATAGAGTAATAAAAAATATAGTAATTTAATAAGTTCTACAGACTTCCATTTTTTACAGTATTACTTTAACGTAAGATTAAAAGTGAAATAATTGCCTTTGGCGAATAAGTAAGGGACAAGGAAAAAATGTTATCATCATTATCTCTCGCCCTCCTATATGACTAAATGTTTGAAGATATTTTTTGTGGGGTTTGTCTTCTATAGTCATCATCTGTTTGATTGTATGTATGTGACAACAGTTCCATAAAATGCTCACAAACATTTTTAAGAAATAACAAATGATGATTGCGGTTTTTAAATTCAGCGATTGACTGACTATGCAAGTCTCAATGAATATGAAGGATGACAAATTGTCAGACATAGAGTGCGCAATTGCTTTTGAAGTGCTTATTTCCTTCATCCCTTCAATTCTTACATTTTTATTTTCAACCGAAAATCTTTTTTTAATAAAGATATTAATAGTGCTGCTTGCTGATTTAAACATGAGATTTTTTTCTTTTAGCGAAGCAAAGATTAAGATAGTTAAAGAAATAAAATAAAAAATGTATGAGGAGACTTTCACTTTTAGTCATGTTTGTCGTCGCTGTCGTCTCTGCGCAAAAAAGAAAATAGTAGCAGCCATTAAATAATTCCACAATCAAAATTTTTAAATATTTTTTCAGCAACAAAGCGACGACGACACGCTTCGCCGCATATTTTTCTTTCTGTGTTCTTTTTTTATTATTTCCACGCATGCCCTAGATCTTTTCTCCTATCGTCATGAATCGCCATCAACAAAGATTTCTCTTCTTCTTTTTTTGGGATTAGTTGCAAATAGAAAAAAGTGCAATTTCCGAGGGGTTTGCCTCTAGCATGAATAATTTAAAAAAAGTGTGCATTATTTTATATTCTCCCTTTTTTAAATATAGAATATGATAGACCTGGTCATGTGACGGATTAAACGTTCATAAAAGAATTTTCCTAAAAACAAAGTCCATTATTTTGGCCAGAATGAAAAAAATAATAATAATTTATAGCATACCATTGTGAACGCAATATAACTTTTCTGCTTGAGCTCGTGTTAGTTTAATTCGAGAGGCTCGAGAAATTTTGAATCCAGCTTTAAAAATTGCATCACCAACCATCTGTAAATATGATAGGGTTAATTTTTTTTTTCAAAATAAAGATTAAAATTACTTTGAAAACTACAGGATGAGAAACCGCATCCGGCTTGATGATAGCCAAAGTTCGAGATGCCATGAAAGCGAAAATGCTGCAAATCGATGTAACATTAAAATTTAAAAATGTAAATAATAATTTCTATGAAAAATGTCAAAGTATTATCAACTGTAAATGCGACAGAAAAGTCGCAACTAAAAAACTGTTATAAAAAAATTTATTTTTAATAATCTCATTGTAACAAAGGCACTAATAGGATAATATGAGAGTTCACAAATAATAAAAAAAACATGCTGAGATCTTTATACCAACGTAAAACCCTGATTATTATCGATACAAATTTTAAGACGTCTAAACATTTCTTGTTTATCAGTAATTGGTGGCAAATCCAGAAGGTTAAAACAAGTATGCGCAACAGGAAGTTTGCTTTCATCCGTAGGTTGAATAACCATTTCAACTTTTGACATGCCTTTCCATGGAATTCGGGTGGTTCCCATTAAAAATAATAAAAATTTCTTTTTTTCATCATCTTCAAGGGCTCCAAATGCTTCCCAAAAGGCTTTGATTGCAGGATGATCTTTATTATAAAATTCTTTATAAATACAATTCTAAAAATTAAAATTAAAATGATGAAGTTTAAATTAAATCTTAAAGAACCTCTTTAAGGGCTTCCCAATCATAATTTTCATTGCCTTGCATTAATTCATTTAATTCACGAGGTTGAAATAATGTTAAAATTGAGCTACCAAGAAGTCTCATAAATCCTCGTTTAAATTCTTCTAATTGTCTTTTTAATACCCCTTCATGACCCACTTCCATTCGTTTTTTAATATATAGCTAAAAAAGGTAACTTATTAACAATAAAAAATATAATTTTGACCAAAAATCTATCTTACTTCAACAAATTCAGCTCGATTACTATTTGTAACAGACATATCTTTTCCACCCTTTTTTAATTCAACTTGTTCAGTATGACCAAAAATTGTCATAGCAATTTCAAAAGTAAGCATAAACGTTTCTTCAACGTCATCTCCATCATATGCCATAAGATGTTCCAATGATCTACCTTCTGATGGATGAAGTTCTAATAAATCTTCTAATGTAAATGGAACATCAAGCAAATATTTATATAATGCAAGAGGAAATGGTAATTCAACGAGAATGCCATTATAAATGGCCATGCCGCATAATGTTCCAACCATTGTAAATGTATTGTCTTCGACGGGAAAACCACTAAACCACACATATTGGGATTCTTCATCAGTCAAAAACATTCCATAGCTAAAGTAAAAATTAAAAGAAATGATAAAATTATTTTTTATTTAACTCATACGTTGGTTGCAAAAGCTCTTGAAATAAAAGCATAAAAAATTCTTTTCTAACACCACCTTCATCTTCACCTTCTTCACCTTTAAATTGAACTTTAAGAGGCTTCGTTATATCACTGGCTGAAGCCGTCATCAATTCGGATATCGCATCATCAACTATATTAGTTCGACTTATATTAAAATTTAAATATGGATTGATAATAATTGCGCCAGAAAAAAGGCCATGTAAAATAGCTCTTTGATTTGATTCAGCTACTGCTGTCTAAAAAAATATTTTATCAAATCATTTTAAATAGAAATTTAATGGAAAACCTACATGCATCAAAACTTTTGAATGAGTTTCTAGCACATTTGATTTTGCCACAACATTCATTATGCATGGATAATCAAACCAAAAGAATGCATCGGGACCTTTTGGAACTTGAATGTTATCAGCGGTGAGTTCAGGATTCTTAAAGAAATTTAATTTAATAAAATTAACTAAAAGTTTATATACGATAGCTTACATGATAAAGATAATGAGATATGTAATCTTTTTTAATATTAACCGTTGGTTCAAGTATATTTAAATAAAAATGTGTATAAGGAATTTTTTCATTACTTCGATTAACAGCAGCCATTCGATTGATGAGCTTTAAAATTGGTCGAAGCAAGGATGGATTTTCATTATTATTTGGGAAAAGATATTCCAACATATTCATGAGAGATAAGGTAAAACGATTAAAATGTCTAATTGGTAATTCGTTCCACCAATTTTCAAATAATTTATCTGTATTATCTGCAACTCTTGATAATAAAAATATGTAACGTAAAAGAAAATCATCAACGTATTTCTTCTCAAGTTTAGCTATGGGTGGAATCCAAATAAGTAAGAAAAAAATTCTAAGCATTTCCATATTAGGTTGAGTTTTACCCGTAAGATGAGTTTGAAGATTAAAAATTTCACAATTTTCCAAACTAGCCAAAATCTAAATAATCCGTTTAAAATAAAATTAAAAATCTCATAAAAAACCATACTATATCATTAAATTGAATAACTGAAGTGGAATTAGCTAACATATTCATAGCATGCATAGCATCATCCAAATTAAGGCCATTAGATGTTTTACCGAGAAGATATCTTCGATCATCTTCGTATAAAAATGATCCATTCATACATCCTACAGAAGAAAAGACGGATTCGATTTCGCTACAAATAAAACAAATATTATAAAACTACAACAACAAAAATGATACAAACCCAATAAGCTCCACTTTATTGTTGGCATCATAAAGCCTTCGAAGATTATTAAAAGTAAGAAATTTTGGGGTTCTTAATAAATCAATTGCACCAACTGGATGAATGGGAAGCTATAACGATAAATTATTTATAGGTAAGAAAAAAAGATTTCTTACATCTCCAATATCATCAACAAGAAAAAATGAATGTTCCACTCCGCCATAAGCTGCTTTAACGCTACCTATATTTTTGACTAAAGTAGGATAACCACAACTTTTAAAGTTTCCAATACCCAATTGTCCGGTATTATTTAAACCAAATGCATAAACAGCTCCATTTGAAATGGCAAAAGTGTAACGACTAAAATAATATTTGTATCAATAAGAATTTTTTATTTAAATAATAAACCTTCCACAAGATATTCCTGTGATTGGAGTTCCCAATAACTCTATAACAGCTTTAGGAACGGTTACAGCATCTTCTCGTCGAAAATCACCCAATTGTCCTTGCGAATTATTTCCAAATGCAAAAATTCGTCCTTCAGTTGTTAATACTACAGTATGTTTTGATCCACAAGCAACATAAACAACTTTAGATAAATTTGAAACAACAATGGGAATAAATTCAAATCGGTCTGATACTTTTCCAGTTAGTTGCCCATTAGTATTTTGACCCCAACAACATACTTGACCACTTGCAGTTAACGCAGCAAAATGTGTACCTCCTGCAGCAACTTGTATAATAGGCAACATTGAAAGAAATTCAATTTCAGTTGGTAAAGTGGGTGTTTCATTAATGAGACCGAAAACAAAAACATTGCTTGATTCAGTAAGAACGACAGTATTATTATCCCCGCATTCCACTTGAACAATTCCACTAAGGGAATAAATACGACTAAAATGGATTTTTTTAACTCGGTAAAAATATATTGGCAAACCTAGCAGTAGGTATCTTGGCACAAGCTTTTTCAGCGCATTGACAAACATGATTACCGCCCCAACAAAATATTCGTCCATCATCTGCTATTGCTGCATTATGAAATTGACCTGCAGCGATTTGAATAATATTTACCCCACCTTTAAGGTTAATAGGTGTAATATCAAATGATTCTAAAAAATAATATGGTAATAGTAATTTGAATTTATAATGATTTACCATCTTGAAATTCATCACGACCTAATTGACCGCATTCATTTCCTCCAACAGAATATACAATTCCATTTGTTGTTAGAAAGAGTGAATGCTTAACACCCGAAGCAATCATTCTTATATTGTCTGGAGCACCGGAAACCTCAACAGCTTCTGCAAAGCTTTCATTTCCTTCGGGTCCTTCTGTTTCACCTATTTGGCCATCACCTCGATAACCAACTGCGAATAAACGAGGCATTGAAAACGTTTGTCGTCGCCTAAACCTTGCATACATTTTTTTTAATATAGCGTAGATGAAAAAAAAAAGATACACGCAAAAAAGTGTACATATGCTAAGATTATAAAGGAATATGGATCATCCATGTAAGCGCCTTCCTAAAAGCTTATAAATAAATAATCCAAAGAAAGTATTACAAGGATGCTTGAAGTTTATTTGCCATTTTACCAAAAGTTTGTAATACTATATGTGAAAAGGTTTTATAAGGATTTTTTATTAATTAAAGCATCTTTAATTAAAAATTAAAAATTCGGTAAAAGGTTTAGCAACAAAAATCACATTACCTCGATCACACAACATCTTGTATGTAACTTTCTGGACCCTTTTTGCCAAAATGCTTAGGGATATTTTGAATTCAAATTTTATTTTGTGTTATTTGATTGTTCTATCGTAAGTTGCTTTATCAAAATAATCTCTTTGTGTTTATTAAAGTTTTAATCATTTAAAATAGATAATAAGATGATCATCATTCATATAGTTAACTTTATTTGTTGGATGCCTTTTTCGTAATATTTCTTGTTTCGTCACTGTTAAGCGATCAACAAAGAAATTACTCGATTTATTCTTCATGTTGTTTGAATCCTTTAAACTTTCGAGATTCTCTATAAAAAAAGTGGAGCAAGAAAACATTTATGTTTTCTTTCGTCACTTTTTTTTTTGGAATTTAACATTGAATCATGCTTTAAAAATATTTTTACTAATCATGGATATTTTGCTTTTATTGTCAAAGATTTCGTTATAAGCCATTTATGTAACTAATGTATGTCATTTTTAGGAATATTTTATACTTAAATATGCGTCCTACAAGGTTTATAAGCAAATCAAGAAAAGATCAAGCTCCACCAAATCAGTTTGAAAGAAAATCTAATACAAGCCGACGCCCAATTGCCAATCCAATCCGAAAATCCGCTGCTAATTCAAAAACAAATACTCCTGCTACTTCACTACACAATACTCCTGCTACTTCACTACACAATACTCCTGCTAGTTCTAGACGAAATTCTCCCTGGCTTTCAAAGCGAGCAAGAAATTTTAAGCTGAATGAAACTCATCCAAAAGATAAGCAACATAATGGACGATGGTTACCTCGAAAAAGACAAGAACGCTTAGAAGATCATGCTATAAATATACAAAGTGATGATTCAATAGAAGATTATTGGAATTCAATTCCGCGTCCTCGACCTCGTGAGGATTCAATTGAAATTGATGATAGCAGTCCTGATGAGATGGAGTGGCGATGTGTAAAACCGAAAGAAATAATTATCGATGAATCGCCAGAAAGTTCACCTTTACCCCGACGAAGACGACGTCCAACAGAGGATGATATTATTATCGAAGAATTTTCAAGTCCTGATTTCAAAGTTCAACGTCCAAATCGAAAGGTTTCTGACTCTATTTCAATTGATTCTTTTTCAACAACATCAACATTGAAAAATGATTCCGAAAACGAAATGCAGGTGGATGGTTGCAATTTGAATGATTCTCGAAAAAACGCTATCAATGAACTTATGGGCTATTTGTCTGACGATGAGAGTTTTGGAGCTAACAAAACTTCTTTCAATGGTGGAGTATATGCGTTAGCTGGTTTATATAAAAAAGCTAATACTAGCTATGTCGCTTCAAAACCGGTAAATGTTTATCTTCGAAGATATATTTAAAATATTTTGATTTCAGGCTGAAGAATATCTTTCCTCCTATGACATCCAAGAAGATGAGATTGTTGAAGAAACTCCACCGCTTACTCCTGAAGTGAGTCTTTTTTCTTGCGAATTTATTATAGTAGCTTTTTTCTTCTTACCTGCATTTGTACTATATGACTGAAAAATGAAAAGAGAAAAAGAACATAAATTCTTAAAGTTTCCTTTCATTTGCTTTATTTTTGTAATAGGATTTTTTGCACATTATGACTCAATCATTTTTAGCTTGAGGATGGTGATGATGATGCCTTTGATTTTTTCAATCAAACGAAAGACATTACAAGTTCAACAATCAATGCTGAAAACGAAGAAAAGATGGGCGGCTTCGATGAAGAAGGATCTATGAACGAATCGAACAGAACAATGCAAGAAAATACATTGAACGACGTACGTTTACTCCATATTTGGTTGCAACTAACATATACCCGTTTTTAGTCCGATGATGATAAAGATTCCTTCAATTCTGATGATACTTGTTCTGGGGAAGAAGCGGAAGATGTTTTTGCATTTGATGAAGGAGTCGTGACTACTGATAGCGAAGATGAACAAGATAATGATTTTGATTTAGAAATGGCTCAATTTGAATCCAAATCCAATACTCCAAAAACAATTACAGCTAACGTCGTCTCATTTGAAGGAAAAGATGGAATTGATTATTCAATGCTTGATAATGGAGTAATTCTTGTAACACCGATGAGACACCATGTGCCTAAAAAGACAATTACTTATGAAGAAGGAAGTGGATATGATTTGCTCGTGCCTCCTTCAATAGGGTTTGGTCCTCCTCAGCTTTTTATTGCCAATCCTACGATTGTACCATTTAAAAAGAAAGTTTGACTTGGTATTGTATTTTAAAATTTAAAGTATTTTGTAATCGATTTGTAAAAATGCCTTTAAAGCGTATTCCTTTTGGTACCTTTAAAAATTGTTAAAATAAAGTTGTTGTTGTTTTTGATGTTGCATTTTCGATCGAAAGAAATAAATGGCAAAAGAGTCCATGTATGTATGTTTTTTTGTTTAATGGTTTTTAAGTTGTAAAAAAATAAAAATAGTTAGGGTGACAGCAAATTTTTCAATGTCAAAGAACGTTATTCTTCTTTCTTTTTTTGCAGAGTTCAATACCTTTTTTGTTGTTGCCTGTAAAGTTAGTTTATATCGTTTCAAGAGTGGTATAGTGTGGATGTGTTTATCCGTCCGGTAGCAGTTATTGCGGAAGGAAACCATTCATGGTCTCTTTTGTTCCTTCATGTATTTATCGGCCTTCGAAAAAATCTTCCATAAATATTAAACAAAAATGTCAGTAATTTTCTTATAAGCTTGTATATAAATAGTTTTTTTGATATTTGTTGTTTGTATGTATGCTTTTTTCAATTTTTGCTTGCTATTTTTTTGTTTTTTTTTTCGCGTGTTCTGTCGGTCGTACTACACTCGCTCTTATTTACGTCAAAAGCTTTAATATTGAACTCGCTTGGATAAGAATATGTAAATCAATAGTTTTTTTTCTTTCAGCAAACACGTCGACTCCAGTTGAACCGGAAATTCCAGCGGTAGAATCAGTAAAGAATCCTGATTCTACCGTTGTTTTGGAAGGTAATCTCTCATAAATCTTTATTTTAATTATATCCTGAAAAATCAAATTATAGGCCCACTTTCAAAATGGACAAATGTCGTTCATGGATGGCAATATCGCTGGTTTGTCTTAAATGATGATGTACTTTGCTATTTTACTTCACGAGATAAAATGTTAAAACGTCAACAACGCGGCTGTATTCGACTTCGAGGAGCTGCTATTGGAATCGATGGTGAAAACAATTCTTTATTTACAATTACAGTTGATGGAAAAGTTTTTCATTTACAAGTTAGTTTTAATTTTCATCACAAATAATAATGGAAAATATAATTTTAGGGACGAGATCAAATTGAACGAGACACGTGGGTGCGAGCTTTGGAACGTGCAATTCATGAAAAATCTGGATATTATAAACCACAAAATGATGATCCTGTTATTGAATTAAATCTTAAAGTTACACATGCTGAAAAACAATTACAAGATATGATTGAATTAGTTCGTCAATTTGAACAATTAGCAGAAAAAACTGAAAAATTATCGAAACGTAAAAAAACCTTGAACGAGGTTCTTCATGCAACTCGCCGTCTTCAAAGCACCGTCGATCATTCACATGTTATGCTTTGCCAAGTTCGACGGCATTTTACCGATAAAGTTGATCAAAATCTTGCTGGAGGCGATAGAGAAGACTATGGTGAAGTAAGTCATTTATTTGTTTGTTTTCACGTGGTTTTTATTGTTTTATTATTTATGAAGAAGTGGAAAAATAACAATCAGGTTTTTTTTCCTTTTTTTTTAAAACTGTTTACTTTTTTGTTGTGGAAAAAAAGTCAAAATTTTAATGACGTTGTGTTTTCTCGTTGCTTTCATTGATTTCCGTTTGTCTGCTGCTACTTTTACATGCTTTAATCTTTTTGAAAGATCTTAATCCAACCAAAAAAGGAGACATTTCTAAGCAACGTGAAAAATGAAGAGAAAAAAATCAATTCATATGAGTGATTCTCATTTTAAAATTATAATAATATTACAGCAAATTTACATGTAATTTTTAGGACGACCTCGGAATGGATGATATTGTTCCACCCATTTCTTACTCAAGCAGTGAAGACGAATTTTTTGACGCTACTTCAGGTGGAGGACGACTAAGTGACGAAGAAAACGAAGCAAAAATGCGTTCAAAATCTGGATCTGCACGAACAGCATCGGTGAGTGGAACGCCATCCGCAATGAAGAAAGCTCATCAACGTCATGACTGGGAAAGCACTGAAGACGAACCTGACTGGGGAGATTCACATGAAGATTTTGACCAAATTTATAAAAATAATGAAGAATCTGATCTTGGCGATGTAAGGATTTTTCTTTAAATTTTATTCATGTAATTTTCTTTCTTTAGGTTCAACAGCAGCACGGCAGCGTCTTAATGCATCTTCTTTCACAAGTATGTTATTTTTGCTTTTTATATTTTTAAACTTATTTTTTGTCATTTTTTAGGTTAGCGTTGGAATGGATCTTACAAAAGTTACATTACCAACATTTATTTTGGAACGACGATCATTACTTGAAATGTACGCTGATTTCTTTGCACATCCTGATGATTTCCTTCAAGGTACTGAGACTGACAATCCTGAAGAAAGAATGATAGCTGTTGTAAAGTATTATTTGGGAGCATTTTATCCTGCACGTAAATCTGGTGTAGCCAAAAAACCATATAATCCTATATTGGGTGAAACATTTCGATGTCGTTGGACTGTTCCTGGGTTAGAACCTGCTCGTAAACAAACATCTGATGGTCCTTTCCCCGGCTCTGATGTTAATCAAGTAAGTTTTATTTTTGGTTTCTTTTAAAAGAAAACTAACTTTTTTTAGATTACATTTGTTGCTGAACAAGTTAGCCATCATCCTCCAATATCAGCTTTTTATGCTGAACATCCGGTAAGTATTTCGTTTTTGTTCATAAAAAATGGAAGAGAAAAAAATACAACAATTTTCTAATTTCATGTTTTTTCATTAATACAAATTTTTTTTAGGGAAAGCGCGTATCACTCAATGCTCACATTTATACCAAATCTTCATTCTTGGGTTTATCTATTGGTGTTACAAATATCGGTCATGCAACAGTTTATTTACAAGATTTTGATGAAAAATACGTTGTGACTTTTCCTAATGGTTACGGCAGATCTATTATGAGTACTCCATGGGTCGAGCTTGGTGGAAAGGTATGACATGGATAAGTTGTAATTTATATTATATGGTTATTAATTTAGGTTGAAGTCAAATGTGAAAAAACTGGATATCATGCTGAAATAGAATTTTTGACAAAACCATTCTTTGGTGGAAAACCTCATAAAATTGCTGGAAGTATTTACAAGCAAGGACTCAAGAAACCGATAATGACTTTGAAAGGTGAATGGAATGGTGTTATTTATGCTAAAGCTTTACACGGTGAAGAATTTATGTTCCTTGATGTCAAAGCTAAGCCAGAAGTATTTAAGGTAAATTTATTTTTTATAAATTATTCAAACAAACAAAATTTTTTTATAGGAATGTGAACCAGTTGCTAAACAAGGTGATCGTGAAAGTCGTAAACTATGGCGGCATGTAACTTGTGCACTTTTCCGAAATCAAATAAATACTGCAACTTCTGCAAAACGCTGGATTGAACAAAGACAACGTGATGAAGCTAAAAGACGTCAAGAAACTGGACAAGAATATCAATGCAAGCTTTTTGATAAAGATGGTGACGACTGGCGGTTCAAATGTGCATTAGAAACTCGTAAAGAATCGTAGATTTTATAAATTCTGTGCTGATAATTCATTGCCGAATAAACTTGGTTTAATTTCATTTAGACATTTTTTCTTCTTGTTTTTTACGTTCCATTTATTGTACTACTGTTTCTTTTCCCTTTATTTTTAAAATGGGCCTTTTCTATGTTGTATTCTTTACAAAGTTTTTGTATTTTTATTTTAACTTAGAAATATTTAATTATTATGTATGTATATTATTAAATTTCTAAATTATCAATAAACGAGTATAGTAACAATTGATTCTGCTTTTTTTAAACATTGAATCCACTTGCCGAAGCGTCATCCATTTACAATCCATACACGACAACTTTTTTGGCGAATTGTTCTAAAATATGTATGGTTGCATAATTTCAAAGATTTTTTTGAAAGCTTTATTCAAAGCATTTTTCGATCGAATATTTATTTTGCTTTTGAACAAATCTTTTTTATCATAATAATGAATTTCGTTTCTGAAAAAGAGCTAAAAGAACAAGCAGGTGAAAGTAAAGGTAATTTAATATTTTATTTCTTTAACTGTTTGTATGTATCTTCTTTTAGTTGATGAACCAATTGATCATCGTACGCTGTATGAAAGATTGAAGGAGGTTAGAGATAAAGCTCAAGCAGAAAAAGATGAACAATTTTCTTTAAGTAAGTCGTAACAATTATTACAAGCATTAATTCGTTAATTTATAGAAAATCAATTTCGAGGACTGGACGAAGATGAAACAGATTTTTTGGATAAAATCAATCAAGTCAAAGATAATATTGAAAGGAAAAGAAAGGAAGAAGAAAACGAAATTTTGAAGCAAGCTCTCAAAGTTGATGCCGCAGCTTCTACGTCTTCTTCAATAACAATCTCAAGTTTGAAGCCAAAAATGGTGAGTGGAAACAATGCAGCCAAAAATCAGAAAGAAGCATTGAAGAAATTAGTTGTCATAAAGAGAAAAGCTCCACAAGAAACAGAAAGTCCACAAATAAAACAGAAGAAGATTGAGACACCTGTGAAAATTCCAGAAGATAAAAATCCGAAAAAAGAAGCTAAAGAACCTATGGGAAAAAGTGGTTTACTACATGGATACTCGTAATCTTTTCCTTTTTTTATTACGAAATTTAATTGCTCTTTTTTAGATCTTCAAGTGATGAATCTGGTTAGCAAATAGTTCTTTGTCTTTTTTTTATGCATTTTATATATATATAATAAAAATTATAAATTTGTACACAAATTTTTGAATGTCATTAAGTTTTACACGTTTTTTATCGTGCATTATATCTTCTTTCTTTATTAGCTTTATTTTGTTTATTTTCTTTGTATTTCAGTTAAATATGAGTGCGGATGAAGTCGCTCAGCATTACAATAATGTTCAGAATAAAGGTCTTTCCGAAAGAAATTCAAGTCGGATTCTTCATCAACGAAATTTCAACAACTGGATGAAGAGCATGTTAATTCGTATGTTTCACTTTTTCTTTTACAAGTTTAATATTTATTTTTAGAAGAAGCTACAAGCTTGGCAAAGCAAAATAAACCTTCTGGGAATTTTATTATTCTTGATATTTGCTGTGGTAAAGGAGGTGATCTCCTAAAATGGCATAAAGCTGAAGTTGATGAAATTGTTTTGGCTGATATCGCTGGAGATTCTGTTAACCAATGTAAACAACGCTACCTTGAGATGAGAAATAGACCTCAAGGTCATGCACAATTTGGTGCACATTTTATTACAATGGATTGTACCGAACAAAATATTTTCGATCAGCTTCCTCGCGATACCATGCAATTTGACATTGTTTCATGTCAATTTGCACTTCATTATGCTTTTAGAAGTGAGAAAGCTCTTCGTCAAATGTTGTACAATGTTTCAGCTGGCCTTCGAAAAGGCGGATACTTTATTGGAACTCTACCTGATGCTGAACGTATTGTGTTAGTTTGCTTTTTTTGTCTTCTTAAACATAGCTATTTTTACGCTTTTTAGCCATTTACTTCGTAAAACTTCTGATGGTAAATACAAAAATGATGTGCTTTCAATTGAGTATATTGATAAGTCTGTAACAAATTGGTCTACATTGCAACCTCCACTATTTGGCGCTAGAATTTATTTTTCCCTGGATGAACAAGTAAACTGCCCTGAATTTCTTGCCTATTTTCATCTTTTGGAAGAGTAAGTTTCTTTTTTTAATTATTTCTATATTCATTTCTTTTTACACTAATCGCTATTGTAACTTGATCTGCAGGCAGCCGTTTTTTCATTTGACAGCCCTCCTGCTGTTTTAGTAATTAGTTGACGCGCGTCTTAAAATCGCGCCTCGTAAAAATGCCATGTCTTCTTTTTTTGTTGTTGGATGCAATTTTTCTCTAAAGTTTACTTTTTATAGCATGTGCAAAGAATTTGACATGGAACTGGTTTCTGTCAAAAGTTTTTCTGATGCCATTCATTATTACGACAAGCCTGATAATCGTGAAAATCGGAACCTTATGATTCGAATGAAAGCTCTTGAAGAATATCCTATTGAAGAAGAAAGGTTAAATAGTGTTCGTGAAAATCTTTCCGGTCATAAAAAACATTTGACTGAATACGCTCATGCTGAAAAGAAGCGTCAAGAACTTTTGATTTCTGGAGATCGACGTAACAATAATGGAATTATGGTATGTTTTCTGAAAATTAATATTAAAATGAGGCATTTGATATAATAGTACTTACATTTTCGCTACATAATTTTTTCTTAACCATGACTTGAGTCAAAAAACAATAATTATAAGAATTTGAAAAATAAAATAACATTAATAAATAATTCTTATTTTTCAGGGTACTCTAAGCCGATCTGAATTCGAAGTTGTCGCTATCTATCAAACATTTATGTTCCGCAAAATTTGATTTTGAAAAGTTTTTAATTTCGTAATTTGTTTATTTTTTGTGTTTGGATTTCAATTTTATTCAATAAACTTTTAATAGAAATATTTACAAAGTTATAACAAATGTCCAAACATGAAGAATTTCTTTTACATCTCAGCAATGTTATGCCAGTGAATAAAAAATCTCTAAAATGAATGCCCATAAGCACTTTACCGTAATCATGCCCCGCCTTCGCCGTTAAATTGCCTTCGAAAGCGCATAAGCAAAATGAAAAAAGTATAAGAAAAATGAGAGAAGGAAAGAACGGAAGCTTCACCCACCAATAAAACATGGGCTCGAATTTTGCGGACGGACGACGACGACAAGAAAGGAAGGCTACAAACGCCTCCTAGAAGAAAAAAAGCGAAGGGACGAGACTCAGTGGAAGGAAACCTTCACCGTCGGCAAGAATTCTCAAGAAACTAAAAGGGAAGAAAAAGAAATAAAGGATAACAATTTTTTTTGCTATTTTTGAATGATGGCGGCGATCTGTGGCGGTTGTAATGATGCCATTCAAGATCAATATATGTTTCACGTCTTAGATAAATCTTGGCATGAGCAATGTCTATGTTGTGCCGATTGCAAAGTTCCGCAAACTGAATCTTGCTTTTATCGCGATGGTTTAATTCTTTGCCGATCTGATTTTACAAGGTACGATCATCCCATAAATTTTATCTCAAAAAAACTTAGAAAAAAATTTAATTTTTGATATTAAAAAGTAAATAAATTGTTTTAGACGTTTTGGAACGCGTTGTGCAGGATGTAATTTAGTTTTAGAGAGGCAAGATTTGGTGAGACGAGCTCGAGATCTCGTTTTTCATGTTCGATGTTTTCAATGTGGCATTTGTCAAAAAACCCTTGACACAGGTGAACAGGTGAGTTAAGCATTAATAAAAGCAAGCAAGTTCCCTCCAAAATTATTATGAAAACAAAACCATTGAATTTATTAAAAATGGAAGAAAGTTCATGAATGAGAGAGGTTTGATAAATATATCTCATGGGACAACTTGAGACTCTTCTCAAGTTTTTGACGTTTTCGATCCATAAAACTAAAAAATACTTTAAAATAAAAAACGACAGCTTTTTCTTCTTCTTTTTTGTTTGTTGTTTAAAGACTTCAGTCAATTTTTTTGGACTAAAAAAATATTCCTTTTTTCCAAAATTTCTGTCGTCTTTTTGGGCTTGTAAAAAAGAGCTTCAAACATACATGTCTTTCATTTTTTTTGTTCCATAATAATCAACTCCCTCTTTTTTCATATTCATTTCATTTTTTTTAGCTATATGTTCTGGGCAACCGATTCATTTGCAAAGACGACTATCTCTCTTGTGAGTTCATTACTTTTTATTTTTATTTTCTATGCTGTTAAAAAATGGGTAGTTGCATCAAGAGAAAAACAAAGATAGAAAAAGGAAGTTAATCCAAGGCTATAGCAGCAACAAGCGAAGAGGTTTTGTACGACTCAAATTTTTACTAATCTATTTGAAAATTTGGGTTTTATTTATTTTTTTCTCTTTGTTTTCACCGAAAATTATTACATTCCAAAATTTAAAAAAATAGCACACATTTTTGAACTTTAAATACACCAAAAGCGTTTTGATTGATAAACCTAGGTTTCCACGAGGTTTTTTTTTTGAGTTCATAACTTTTATCTTACAGATTTTGCTTTTTCCCTTATTTGTGCTTATTTTACTTACATCTTCAAAAACCATAACCACTTGTTTCCACAAATTTTTCGGCATTTATGATTAGTGTCATTTTCAAGCGTTTTCGGCGGCAACCCATTTCTACAAGATCGGAAGCTTTACACCCTTTTTTGACACGAAAAAGTGCGTAAAAACAAAAAGCGGCATTCATTTTTTATGAGTATTTCGAGTCCCAATCCCGTTTGTAAACATCCGAAATAAAGATGGCATGCGCTGCTTCTGCTACTACCATGATCACTTTCTTTCACCCCTTCTTTTTTTTTACTTGCCAGATGAGCAGCTGAGACTTTTGTTTAGCTAAGAATAAAAAGAAGAAGGCGAACTTCAACGGAAAATGACAGCTGATCCACAAAAGAAAAAGACTCGGAGTTACCGTAAAAAAGGGAAAAAGAAAAATACGCGAAGGGCTCGCGCATACACCCGATTATCCATTGAATTGCATGAATACAAAAGAAGAAGAAAAAAAATAAGGATAATTTCCGGTAATTGGAACCTAAGCGCCAAGGGAATATATATTCTTTTGTTTAAAACAAAATGAAAATAAAAAAAGAATTGAATAAGCATTGACTTTTATATGTATTATTTTGTATTTTAGCATCTGTAGGTTCAGAAGAGTGTGGATCGACAGATCTTGATGATTGTTGTCATGAAGATGATGAAATTTCCAATGATGCCCATTCGTCTCCCCAATTTCTTGATGGCAGAACATCCTCAAATCAAAGCCATCATTTACTTGAGCTCGATGGCGGCAGTGGAAATGAGGATGGATCTCTTGGGAAATGTGATGAAAATTCTTTGGCTACTAAACGCAGAGGTCCAAGAACAACAATAAAATCAAAACAGGTGAAAACTTTATTTTTTTTATAGCACAAAATCTTCTTTTATTAAATTTAATGTTTAAAAAGTCTTATTTCCGATTTTTGCTTTTTCTGCCCAAATTACTTTTGTTTTTTTTAAATTGACTTCATATCTCTAACAAATACTAAAAAAATTTAGTTGGACACCCTTAAATCCGCCTTTGCTGCAACCCCAAAACCAACTCGACATATGCGAGAACAATTAGCCGCTGAAACCGGTTTAAATATGAGAGTGATTCAGGCAAGTTTTTTTCCTATCGCTTTTCTGATTCATTTTGTGTTAACCCAACTTCCATGAATACAGTAATCCTTTCATTTCCGAAAAGTTTTTTTTACTTTTTTTTCATCGTTTCTCGCAAAACAAGGACAAAAACTTGAAAATTCACTTTTTCCTGTCATCTTTTTCTTCTTCTTCTTCTGTGGGTTGCGTTTAGTTTTTTTGAGAAGGCGACGATGCGTACCAACCAACTCCTTTCATCGTCGTCGCCAAAATTTAATTGAAATTTTTTTCTTCGACCGGTTGTTGCTGGAAATGAATTTTGAAAGGCAGACAAAAAAAATAGGCATCCATGTTGTTGTTAGACAACAACGATAATCTACTTGGGGCATCTTTCCCGATCAAGTATGTACTTTTCTCTTGAGAAATAGATTCTTCCCTACCATAATCTTTTTTTGTTGCCTACTTTAAATTTAGAAAGTTACGGCAAAAAACACTGAATTGCGGCAAAACTCGGAAAACAACAACAACAAAAAAACAGCAGTTTTTTCGCCTAAAAAAAATAAAATCCATGGTCATGAGAAAAAGAGTGATGGATGTTTTGAGCGCGAGAAAAAAGACCTACCACACATAAAAAACTAAAGCCTTAGAGTGATTAATTGCTTACAATGGCGATGGCGGCGCTATAAATGAACGAAGAAGGGAAGAATAAGAATAAAAAATGGCTAATGTGTCGATCAAATTATTCGGCATTCTAAAACGGAGTCGTTTTTTTTACTTCTTTGTTTACGGAAAGAGAATCTAACGTTTCAAAAGATTATGCAAATGTAAAGAAGCTTGTTGCTTCGGTCAATGTTCTTTCTTGTTTAAGGACGGCCTTTTTATTCTTTTTAAATTGTGTCTGCCATAATTTATTTTGAGAATGGATTTTTTAAGAATTAAAAATTTGGGAGAAGCTACTTTATCAAGAGTTACGGTTCATACCTATCTAGATTAGAAAGGTTAAAAAGTTAGCTAAAAACCCTCTAAATTTTTATTGTATGAGCAAACTTTCGCTTTTAATCTGAAACATATAAACTTCTCTAATTTATGTTGTTCGTTCAGCCACGTTTTTATCATTTTTATTGACAGAATTCTTAATATTTTTTAGCAACTATAATTCTCTTTATTTATTTTTTCTTGATATTTTTAAAATCAATGCCTTCATAATCTTCACTAAAAAATAAGCTAACTAACTTTCCAAGTTGTTGTCTGGGGTTTTCACCTGTTTCTTTTTTTCTTTCTTCTTATTACTGTAATTTTAAAAAACCAAAGGCGGAAATATTAAAAGCATGTTATGTTAAGCTGTGCCATTTGCAGGTGTGGTTCCAAAATCGTCGAAGTAAAGAGCGAAGAATGAAACAAACAAGGTTGAGTTGTGGCTTTCGACCATCGCGAAGGAATCGAGGAGGAAATGCCTTAAGAAATGATGAAATGAATGGAGTATTTTGTGATATCATTGGTAAGTACTTGATACTTGGTGCTTGATTGAAAAGCTCAAGACTTAAAAATTTATTCATCCTTAAAATGCGCATCATCCTTAAAAATGACTTATAATTGCGTAATGTTTTTTTTACGACGATGGACCAATATTAAATCTTGAAAAAATCCGGCTAATCTGAACTCGATTATCGGCTGGTTGACTCTCAATAATTTGCATAAATTGCTTGTGCACACTCTTAATGAGGAGCAACCAGCAATAAAGGAAAAAAGCAGGTGCTTTAAAGCAAGCCCTGAACCTTTCAAAATAAAATCACTCTTAAACGACACATATTTTTTGTGTCGTTCAAAAAAATAAAATAAAAAGTCGCAAACGACATCAATTCCCACGGGTAGAAGGTTTGAACATTTTTTAAATAAAAAAAATAACATAGAGTTGGTTGTCCTGATGGATCCGTCAAAAAAGACGTATGTCAAAAAAAACTCAAGAAACAAAACAAAAAATGCAAATGTTTGCGCACTTCGTAAGGAAGCAGCATTTTTTGTTTTTTGCATTTCACTTTTGTTTTTTCTTTTTTCATTGCAGCAAAACAAAATCCAGAAAAAAGGAAAGGAAATGGCATTGAATTAAACCGCAGGGGTTTTTAGATTCAATGCAGCAACAACAACAACCTGGAACAGCAATCAGCTTTGGATATAATACGGGAATACCGCCACATGGAATTCCACCATTTTTTACTCAAAATGAAATTTATCCTTCACTTCCTCAAGGAAATGGCGCATGTTTAGATTCCATAATATCGATTTCAAATTTAAATGGAGCTGAAAATCATTCTGATAGTTCAGCTACCAATCGATTTATTCCAACTTCGGCGGATTCCAGCGTTCAACAATTGGAAGCCCTAGCTGCAGCGGTACATGTTTCAAGCGAATATGGACTTCTCGATGAAGCATTACTTCATTCAAGTACTGTACTCGGAACAACTGGAAATCTTTCACTCACTGCTCCAGTTTGGTAAAAAAAATATTGCAAAAACTCTTTTTATTCCAAGCGTATCAATAATACATTTACATAAAAAAAAAATGCCAATAAAGTATTTTTACAAATTCACAATCCATACAAAATCGTTTAAGAGAAAAAGAAAAGAAAAACCGAAATTACAAAAAGTGTACATTACATAGATACAAAAAATAGTAAGTAAATCATTCTTTAACTTTCTTCAACACGGCCAAATTTATATAAAAGAGATGCGAAGAAAATGAAGAGACTGTGGAAGAATAAAGCGAGGCCCGGCCAATTGGGAATATTTCCTTGAACTAAGACAAATTCAGCAAACATAATCCAAAGACTTGCAACGAGAGATGAAAATGCAAGGAAGAATGCAATCATCATCCTGAAATAAAAAAGGTAAAAAAATCCAAAATAAAGAAAAATGTTACCATAAGCGAGCACCTTTAGTTCCTAAAATCCCTTCATCCATTGCTTGCCCAGTGATTTGATTATTTGAGACCGAGTTTATCATAAACATTGAAATTGCTCCTGAATAAATAAATTTACTTTTAAAGACTTTTAAATTGAAGCAACTTACCAGCGAGAGTAAGTAAGAAGTAGGCATTATTCCAATGTCCGCTAGCGCTGTAAGCGACAGAAGTATCAATCATGAGCCAAACAGCTCCAAAGAATAGGACTCCTGATCCAATAGAAGCGATTTTATTTCGATGAGTTTCCCATTCGATATTGCCGAGAAGGAGGAAAGCATCAATCCAGGACATGGTGATGAAACCTAAAACCTTCATTAATATAGTAGATTATAACCAAGATTTTAAAAAAGGTATAAAAAGTGTTAAAACACTTTAAAAAAATACAAAAAAAATGAAAAGCAATAATCTATGTATTTAATATCGAATCAAAATTTGCAAATTAAAATCTTAAAACAACTACACGTTTTTAACAATAAAAAATAGAGCGTAACAAAAAATCAACGGTTGCAAGAACTTTGTCCACAGCATTTTTCTAATTCCAATTCTTCAAGCACATCATTGATTGATTTATCACGAACCTTCGGCGGCACGCCCCCACGATTACTGTATTTGTGTTGAGAATTCCATAGTTCAGCATATTTACTTCCAGGTTTTTGTAACAATTCAGCGTGACTTCCAGCTTCAACAACATGACCTTTTTCGAGAACATAAATAATATCAGCATCGACGATGGTTGCAAGACGATGAGCGATGAAAAGGGAAGTCTTTCCCCGACAAGCTGTTCGAAGAGCATCCATAATTTTTTCTTCGGTAAGAGCGTCAAGAGATGAAGTTGCTTCGTCATAAACAATGATTGGAGCCTCTTTAAGGATTGCTCTTGCGATTGCCACACGTTGTTTTTCCCCACCTGATAGTTTCAGACCTCGTTCTCCCACAATTGTTTCATAACCATTTGGCATTCGAAGAACAGCATCATGAAGATCAGCCATTTTAGCAACTTCATATACCTTCTCAGGTGGAGCAGAAGTGTTACCGTAATGAAGATTGTAAAAAATGGTATCATGGAAAAGAACGGAATCTTGTGGAACAACAGCAATTGAGTCACGAAGACTTCGAAGAGAGACTTCTTTGGAATCTTGTTTGTTGACGGATATTGTTCCACTTTCTGGATCATAAAGACGATAAAGCAACCTCACAATTGTTGATTTTCCTGATCCACTTCCTCCAACAATAGCTACTTTTTTACCAGTTGGAATTTCAAGAGTGAGTCCATTAAGAATTGGTTGATCGGGTAAATAGCTAAAAAGGTTAAAATCATTATAAAGCAATAAAAATCGAAAACAAACCTAAACTTGATATCTCTCAATACAATGGTAGAAGTTTCAGGAGTGATTTGAAGTTCAGGAGCATTTGATTTATCAATAATACTGCTTTTTAAATTCAATAATGAAAACATAGTTTGCATATCTTGAAGACCTTGTCGAATTTCGCGATAAACTGATCCCAAAAAGTTGAGAGGCACGGAAAGTTGGAACAATAACGTATTTGCAAGAATCAATTCACCGACACCCATGGTACCATTTTGGATATTTCTAGCTGCTAAACACATAATTCCAATTAAACCAGCAGAAAAAATAGCATTTTGAGTAAAATTTAATAGTGCCAAACTGCTTGATGTTTTCAGGGAAGCTTTTTCATACTGCTTCAAAAAATGATCATATCTTTGAGCTTCAAACTTTTCATTGTTAAAATACTAAAAAAAAGGTCATTAAAACATTAAAATCCATAATAAGACTCACTTTGACAGTTTCATAATTGATTAAAGAATCAACAGCTTTATTTCCAGCATCATTATCAGCTTGATTCATTTGATATCGAAATCTTGTTCTCCAACGAGTTACTCCAAACGTTGCAATTGCGTACATTCCTAGACAACCCGCGGTTACTTGAGCAAATTCTGGCCCACATTTTGTAGCCTATAATTTACAAGTTTTAGGTAAAGTTGTAATCGAAAAAGAACTTACAAATAAAGCCATAACAAGACTGACTTCAACCGCAGTTGGAATAACATTGAAAATTAATGCACTTAAAGTAAAACTCATTCCACGAGTTCCACGATCGATTGCTTTTGAAAGCGCACCAGTTTGTCGATTTAAATGAAACGATAAGTCTAAGCGGTGGAGATGTAAGAATATTCTTCCAGCAATTGAGCGAACAGAATGATGAGCAACTTTGGCAAAAACGGCATTCCTAAGTTCATTAAAAAGAGACGATCCAGCACGAGCAAAACCATCTAAAACCAATTAATGTTTAAGAAAATATTTAAAAAAAGTATTTTACATGCAATAATTAGTGCAACTCCAACAGTCATAATTGTTTGAACAGGAGAATCCAGGCCAAGTTGAAGCGTCTCAGGCGCTTTTCCATTGTAGTAATTTATGATATCTCGAAGAATGAAAGGCACAGTAACATTTAAAAGCTAAAAAGGATAAATTACAAATCATTGGAAAAGATAAAATGAAAAACTAACCTTTGCGGCAATCAAAAGCGATAAGGCAACAATAACCCGTGATTTAATTCTCCAATTTCCTTTAGGCCATACATATGATATTAATTTTTTTACAACTTCTACACCATTTGGTTGTTTAGCGCCGACACCTGTTATAGGAACACCACTAGCTGGTCCATTATGCAAGAATGCTCGTAATACATGTCGAAATTTATTATTCTAAAACCATTAAATTAAGAAAAAGTAAAATAAATATAAAAAATTACCTTAAATCCATTGAATAACTGGTTATATTTTTTGTTCAAAGGTAATCGATTTAAAGTAAAATGCCGAGTCTGAAAGAGAAAAAAAAGTAAAAATTATGCAATCGAAAGTTGAAACCATTAGCAACAAACCTGTAAGCTTTTACTAATACTACATGTACCATGTTTTAAAAGTGGCCTTAATGTTGATAACATAATTTAAAACTAAATTTTTTTAAACATTAAAAAAATAACGATGATGAATGAACTTCAGAAAAAGCAAATAAAAAAAGAAGAAGAAAAAAACTCGTGTTTTTCTTCTCACAAAAGTTTCATAACCCATGAATGGTCTTCAAAAGAAATTTAATTTAAAAAAATGTCTCATCAAAAAAACTTTTTATGGCTTTGGTTTCGAAGTTTTCGTATTATTTTTTTTATGGTGGTGCCATTTTTTTAATGATGAATTCATCTTCTGCAGATGAATTACAGAAAAAGCTTATGAGGGTTTGTTTTGGAATGAATGAGCTGACGATAAAAAGAAGATTATTTTCTAGGATGAAGAATGGCTAAAAGAACTTAAAGATTGTTTAAATAAAAGTGAAAATCTTAAAGGAAATATTTGTTCAATATTGGATAATTTTCAAGATAGAATTGGAAGATTAAGCGCCACTATAGCCCCATTACATGAGAAAACAAGCGTTATTCAAAAGAAACAGCAGAGTTAGAAGATTCTTTGAGACTTGAAGATTTTTTTAAAAATGTTATATTCTTTTAGATGTTAAAAAGCTCATGAATATTATCGATGCTTCGATACAATTTTATGGGAAGACTATGGAGCTCGAAAATACCGTAAGAGATGGTTCACCTGCCCAAAATTTGGATGATTTTTTGGAAAAAATGGAAAGCTTAAAGGAAGCTATGTCATTTTTTAAAACTCATAAAGCATATGAAGGAAAAAAAGAAAATATGGTTAGTTTTTTAAGCTACCCGATATATATATATATATTTTAAATACTTTGTTAGCAACAAACCTTTGAATCAGGCTGCACGTGTTTAGAATCTGAATTTGGAACCTTAATTAAAAATGAAACCACGGTATTGGATCCAATTAAAATTATTGAATGTCTTGATGAAGATTATGGTTTGAACCTTATTAGTGAAAAAACACTAAAGTGTGAAAACATTTTTTTTAGAAATTATGAGTTTCCGTTTAACTGGAATGAAAACAATAAAAATTGTTGAAAAATTAAATAAAATTGCAAAATGGATGCTGAAAAATGGAAATATTACAGCCATTCGAGAGAAATATGCTAACATTCGATCAGAAAATATTAATAAAACTTTAAAAGCTATCGTTGATCAACAAAGCAATTTAACCCCGGCTCAAAGACAAACAAAATCTGCTTTTTTAAAATTGTAAAAGACATTCTAATAAGGTTATATAAAAATTGAAACTTTTTTAGAGCTTTAAAAAAGGCAACGGGTCGAAGCGGAGATAAAGGTGGAGAAGCAGCGGATGTTCAAAAAGATGCAACGATTAATTCATCATTGCTTTTGCTTTCAGCTTTTTTAATTCTGTCGCAATTGGAAACGGATGTTTGTACATCTGTCTTTGAAGAAACCACTGAAGTTGCTAACGTGTTTCGTGAAACGATTGCAAAACCTCTTCGAAATGTATTAGAAAAATGCACCGTGAGTATTTTTTTTAGATAATAAAAAATTAACATTAACGAAAAATCTATGGGTTTTAGCTAATTTTGGAACAATATGAAGGCAGTTTTGCTGGAGTTTTGTTAATGGCAAAATTTACTATTCGAAATTCCAATCAACTTCAAACCCTTGCAACCAATGTAAATTGCGAACAACTTTATCTCACTTTTAATCAACATGTTTATCGTAAAAGTTCTCAACTTATTTCTGATTTCATTGATAAACTTTCCAATGATCATTCTCGTTTTGTTCCTGAAGATGGAAACGTTCATCAAATAACTTCAAATACCATTAAATTTTTAAATGTTCTCGCTAAAAATCGTCCAACCGTAAATAGAGTTCTTGAAATTACGGTAACAGGTGGAAAAAGTACAGCCGCACATTTCTTTGGTATTTTTTATGAAATGGATTTGTATTTAAATTAAAAAAAATTTTTAGCTCAAATTCTCGCAGCATTGGGAGTAAATTTGAAAAATAAAGCTGGTTCATATCAAGATGAATCATTGAGCGCTTTATTCATTCTTAATAATCTCAATTATGTTCATGGCTGTTTGCAAGAAGAAAGCATTCAAGCAATTTTAGGTGAAAGAAGTGAACAATTAGCTAGCTTTTATCGTACAGAAATAACTGAGTATCTTACAAAATATTTGCGAAGTTGGAACAAAATTTCGAGTGTTTTTTCAATTTATGATACTAAAACAGATAAAAGAGCCATCAAAACTGTTTATTCGGTAATTATTATATTATTAATTTAAAATAGTCTTCAGTTAATAAAAAAAAGAGATATTTAGTTTTAATTTGAGATGACATATTTATGGTAACTTACCAACAACAACCATAAGGTTTTATTTTTTTGGGTTAGGCCAAAAAGTGAACGAGGAATAAATTTTCTCCGAATTCGTACTACATACATAAAATTAAAAAATGATTATTTAGACATTCAACAAAGAATTTGATGCGGTAATTGAAGCTCAGAAATTTTATTGCGTTTCTGATCCTCGAATGGCAGTTGAAATTCGACGTAAAATTAAAGATCTCGTTCTACGCCCATATCAAGATTTTTGTAATGAGTAAGCTTTATTTATTGCTATCATAAATCCTTTTTTACATTTAAAATTTTAGGCATTCCAGTGATGCTTACACAGTTGATCGACAACTTAAATATGATGTAAAATCAATCGAAATTATTATTGACCGTCTCTTTTCTACTTCTTAAATTAAATTTATGATAATCAAAAGCTTATACTTAAAATAATTAAAAGCATAATCACTTATAATACCAACTATATTTATTCCATATACATACTTATATTATTTACAGTAAAAAAATACTTACACAAAATTTTTGAGCAAAAATTTGCATAATAAAGCTTTATATCTACTTATTTTTCATTTTAAAATATTTTGGAAAAAAAGGTTTTCATCGCCTGTGAATGTTTTTTTTTCTCGCTTTCTCCAGTTCGTGAATACATCGTGCTCGCTTCATTTTTGCCAACATTGAAAATTGAACTTGTTAGAATAAATCGCGCCAAACAAACATTTATTAATCGTTTCTTTTTTCATTGTTTTTTTTTTCAGCCGGGTTCGGTCGGCATTATGTTGAAATGCCTAGATTTTTTAAAACGATAAAACAACTCACTGCTGGTCTCTTAATTTTTGTCATCATTGCATTCGTATGTTCGCTTTTTATTCAAGGTTTGATTTTTTTTGCAAAGTCCATTTAAAAAATTTTTAATTTCAGGAGAAAAACCTTCAAAATGGCACAATCAAAGTTTAAAGCCATCCAGAGTTCATTCAAGTATGTTTCATTTTTTAAGATGCTTAATTTTTTTTTAATTATTTGTTTCAGATCGAACAGAATGCAATTTTCAATGGGAAAGAATAACTACAGATCCTGCATTTCCACATTGTCGATCTAAGCTTGAATGGATGCATGATGGGTGGCAAACTGATCCATGTTATGCTTCTTATGGAGTTGATGGATCAAATTGTTCTTTTTACGAGTATTTATCAAAGGTGGAAAATCACTGTCCACCCGATTCATCAACTAAAAGAGCGAACAAATTTGTTACTATTGATGTTAACAAGCTTTCTTTTGAACCGTTATTTGATCTAATGGTTGATAATCCAACAAATTATCAATTTATTCAATCCAGAATTTTACGACTTTTTGATTTATGGAAGAATGCTTTGGATGATTTGATAATGAAAACTCCTGAAATCAAAACGAGACGAAAGCTTAATGTAAGTTTAAAGTTTTAAAAACAGTGCTATTGATTACTAAATACACTTTTTAGATTGTTATATATATGGGGTTTTTAAGTAAAGAAACGGGTTTAAAGTTTGGTGAAAAATCTGCCATTGGTGGTCCTCTTGGTGAACTCGTTCAATGGAGTGATCTCATTACAAGCAGTTATCTTCTTGGTCATAATCTATTAATTGCTAGCGAATTTACTCATTTGAAAAAGTAATTCATTTTTTTCTTTTTTCATTTTTCTATTTGTTTATTTCAGTGTTGCCACCGAAAACTATCGTAATTCAAATTCATGTCCTCAATCAGCTGGAATGGTTCTCGATTTAATTTTCACCGACATTATTGGTCTTCGTAAAATGAAGCAACGTTTGAAATCATTTTATTTAGCAAACAAATGTCGCATACGATTACTCGACAGCTTTGGCACACATGCTGAATTTAATCATCCGACTTATTTTAAAAGTCATTGGAAAGAATTGGGACATCGCAAAACTAATCCTTGGGGCGGCCATGCTCTTCAACTTCAACAATTTTTAACTATGTATCCACATTCTGATGATAACACCTTCCTTGGATTCGTCGTGGAAACTTTTCATCATGGTACTACTATTGGACAACCAAGAGAAAGTATTACAACTGTTTATGGAAAAGAAAAATACATGTGGAATGGAACCGAGCCTGTTTTTGAAATCGTTAAGAAGTTTACCGAAATTCATGCAACTGTCGCTGATGCAGATGAAAATTTTATGAAAGAATTTGATGTTGTAAATCACAAGCTTCTCAATGGAAAAGAATTTCATGCTCTTCTTCGGCGAAGTAAAATTTTTCTTGGCTTGGGCTTTCCTCTTGAAGGTCCAGCTCCATTGGAAGCTGTAGCAAATGGTGCTATTTTCATCAATCATAAGTTTAAACAACCAAAAGACCGCAAAAGTTATAAGTTCTTTGAAGATAAACCAACGCTGAGACAATTGGATAGTCAAAGCCCTTATATGGCTCGTTTCGTTGGTGAACCTCATGTAATTATGGCTGATGTTTTCAATCAAACTGATCTTGAAGCTGCGTATCGAAAAGCAATGAATTATAAGCCTGATCCATTTCTTCCTGTTGAGTTCTCAGCTTTTGGCATGCTTGAACGAGTCGATGTTATTCTCACGCGTCACAACTTTTGCGGAGGCGAAATTATCTTTCCGCCATGGAATTCATCAAAGATAATTTTAGGTGAAAGTGGTGAATCGTAAGTATTTTTTCTCTAAATTTTAAAAACTAGTAAACCATTTTTTTAGTTGCCAAGATGCTTGTCAAAAACAAGGCTTCCTTTGTGAACGATCATTCTTCCAGAAGATAAATATAAAAGAAGTAATATTAAAGTAAGTAATAGTTTTAAGTATACCTTTTAAAAATAAAAAAAAATTTCCTTTAGATTTGCTGAATGTGATGAATTTATTGAATCCGCTGTTCCTTCTGCACCTTCTCAATGCGTTTTGCAATCAGATCCTTTTCTTTTCAGTTGTGCTTCTCATGCTTCATCAGATGTTCAAAGAATATGCCCTTGCCGAACATTCAAAACTGGTCAAATTGTTTTACCCTAATCATATCTTCACAATTTCGAATTATCTCGTCTTTTATTGGTAAAGCGTCCAAATTGATTCTTGCGCCGCCATTGATGAATTTCAAAAAAATTCCTTTATTCATTTGTGACATTCCTCGGTTATTAATTTTGTATTAGGCTTTAAATTTTATGTATAGAATTTATTAAATGTCAAAAAGTTTTATAAATAATAATTATTATATTCAATTTTTTGCTTTTCTCGAAAATTGGATTTAAACCGTTAAATGCTTTTTTAAAATAATTTTTCGCGATTTATTTTTACGATAATAGTATTATTTTTTTAGCAGCATGGAATCCGAAGAATTAGTACGTCCGTTTCCATACGAACTTACACTACACTATCTTGCTGGATCTTCGTCCATTATTGCTCTTGATCATGCTAAACATCTCGTCGATACCAAAACTCATTCAGTTAATTATTGTGAACATGGAACTCAACTCACGCCACTTCATGTTGCTGCAACATATGGAAATCTCGCTATGTGTCAATTATTAATTCATTATAATGCTGATCCAACCGCTCAAGATGAATATGGAAATACGTGTATTGATCTTGCCGAAGATAAGAAAGTACGACGATTTTTAAAGAAAATGGCTTCAAATTCAAGACCTCGTGATAAAAAACGTATTCGAATGCTGTTAGGAGAAATGTTTGGATTAAAAAAAGTGATTGCTCATTCAAATGAAAAGAAAAAGCGTCCTGCTTCATGGTTTCCCGCCTTTCAAAAATCATCTATTCCATTGATAAGAAGACATTCAATGCACATTAAAAAAGAATTCAAACAGCGAACGGACGATGATATTGAAAAAATGATTGCAACATTGAAAATCGACGATAAGAAGAAACCAATTCAAGTAAAAGAAAATTTTGTACCATCTGTATTTGTTACTCCAAAACGACAAATGGTGAAGCCAATGCGTTCAAATAAGAAGCCAGAAATAGAAGTTAAAGAAAATTGTGTTCCGCTCATGCCAGAAGTGGTGAAACCAATTTATCCAATTTTAACTGCTCCAACGACTCCGCCTGTTCCTATTAGAATGACATCTTTATCTCCTAACGTTACAATACGAAAACAACACGAGTCTCCACCACAACAAAACCTTAAAATAACTCCTACAGCTCCTGTTGAAACTGACTATGAGGAAGAAGAAGAAGGTGAATTACTAAAAACTCCGGATGTTCCTAAAGAAATTATCTCACTTACTAATGATCAGCTTCGAGTACGACTTGGAAAAATTGGTATTAGTCCTGGTCCTTTACATAATGGAACGAGGAAACTCTATGAAAAGAAGCTTGTGATTGCCGAAAAACAAAACGTCGAAACTTATCAAGATCAAGGTATGTATTTATTCTTAAAGCTTTTTTCTTTTTTTCTTAGATTAATTTTAATTGTTGCTTTTTTTAGAGTTCATTAATATTCTCGATCGATTCATACGGGATATCGATCAAGGGGAAACAATAAGAATTGGTCAGCTTCAAGAAGATATGTTAAGAAATGAATTTTGTCTTGGTCCTATTATTACTCGAGAAAAGAATGAAGTTTCATCGTTTTGTTATCTTCTCATTGATCCATCAAAAATTCTTGACCAACGTACCTGCACATTTCGAAAATTTTTGGAAGCTATTTTTTATATTGGAAAAGGAAAAAGGCATCGTCCTCTTCAACATTTAATTGATGCTGCAAAATGTAAACGAAAAGAAAATCTCAAAACAAAAGAAGTAAATCATTTTTTTATTTTTAGATAGTTTGATCTTCAATTACCTACCATTTTTCAGCCTTCAGATAAACTTAAACGTATTTGCAAGTTATGGGAAAGTGGTCATGGAGTAGTGTCTCTTCATATTTTCCTCAATATTCATCCAAGTGAAGCTCTTATTCGTGAAGCTGCAATGATTGACGCGTATGGACTCAAAAATTTGACAAATGCTAAAAGTGGAGAATATTCTGGAATATCTAAAAATTGGACAATGAAAGACAAAACTGAATTTGGTGCTTTTTGTATATATTCTGCATGGGGAATTTTCCAGAACGAAAGATGTAGACCAATATTTGAAAGTGATGTTGCTGATGCTTTAAATCAAAAATTGTTTTATTATTAATTGTTGCTATTTATTTTTTGTTTTATCTTTTACTTATGTATTTTTATCTTTTTACAGTATTTGTTGTTTTTGTTTTATCTAAGTCATTTTCCATTTAGTCTTTGCAGTAGTACTTGAAAAAAAAGAGATTTCACAAAAAGTTTCCTATGAATTTTGCAATATTTGGTTCATACCATTTGCTACTTTGATTTTATATTATCTTTATCAAGTTTTATTTTTGTGTTCAATTTAGATGGCATCATACTCTCGTGATGAATATGATCATCAATCGGATAAAAACAGAAAACGAAGATATTCTCGAGATGGCGAAGAATACCAGCGTCGACGTCGACATTCAACCGATCATCGGCACTATGATGAAAGAAGAAGCAGGCGTTCGAGTTCAAGACATCGAAGCTCAAGTAACGATGGAAACAATAGTTCTGATGATGAAAAGTTTAATAAATTTCGTGAAATTATAATTAAAAATACAAATATCAAACGAGAATGTAAGTTTTCTTGCAAAATTTTGCACATAGTTTCTATCAATTTGTAGTACCATCTGATTTTGAATTACCCGAAATGATGTCACGCAATACTCTGCCTTGTTTTGATCGTGAAAGAGATTTTGAACCAATTGAAATGAGAAGAAAATTTTTTGCTGATGCAAAGATTGGTGATGAGATTGCTTGCAAAGTTCTTCGAGTAGCTCCAAATGAAGTTGAACTCAAGCCTGAATGCACTCTTACTCGATATCGACGTTGTCTCTACCGTATACCATTTCCACCAACAACTGTGATAGCACTTTGTGAACCTGAACTTTTGGCATGTGCTCGAGGCGATTTGATAAGCGGTTTGTTTCTTTCAAACTCAAAAAGTGGATTTATTTGAAAACCTTTTTGAGCAACTATAACGCAACTTGACTACGATAATCTCAAATTATTTTTAATTATAAATAATTATGGCGTAAGTTTTTCTTTTAATTTGTTTTAAATCTGTAAACATTTTAGATTCCTTTGAAACATAATGAATTGCCAGGGTATTATCGGTAAGCTTTTGTTTTATGTATTTTAACTAAAAAATCTTCTTTTTTTAGAAAACTTCCTGAGATAAATCTGGATGAACCTGATCTTGCATCCATTGTCGGACTCGCGTCTTTGATTACAAATTATTCTGCACTTCCTGAACTTCGTAATAAAGATTTGGATAATCCTCGTAAAGGTCCTGAAGTGCTTCGGGAAAAACTTAAAGAATCAACCGCTGCAAAACTCGTTGAAAAAGCTGCTGCATTTGTTAGAGAGAAAAATAATGAAGAAGGCATCAAACTTTTCAATGAAGCTTTAGAAGTTTGGAATAATTTTGTTCCGGCTCTTATTGGACGATCCGCAGCTTTTGCAAATCAAAAACGTTTCAATGATGCACTTTTTGATCTTCGAAAAGTTCGAACCATTGATCCAGAAAATGAAACCGCTATTCAATATCTTTCAACAGTATTGTTAGTTTATGGCCAACAGTGAGTTTTTATTTATTAGTTTTCTTGGAATTTTAAAATTGTATTTATGTGTTATTTAGGAATGAAGCTGAAGGACGTCTAGAAAGCGCGCTTGAATGTTATAAAGAAGCCATAGAATTAACTGATGACAACCGAGCTCGTATTTTATTTTCGGAAGTGAAAACAAAAATTGAAAAAATAAAGCAAAAGACAGTGGAAGAAAAGGAAGCATTCGAAAAACGAAAACAAAATGAAAAATCAAAGAAAGAACAACGAAACAATTCAAAAAAACTGAAAGAAATGGAAAAATTCATTGAATCATTGAAAAAGAAAAAATAACATTGTTTATAATTTTGTTGTGATTTTTTTTGTTGTTGATGTAAATGAATAAAATATGAAATCTGTAATGCTAACATACGTAGTAACGGAAAAGGAGTTAAAAAAGCTCTAAACCATATTTTTCGATTTTAAAAGTTACTTTTATTTTATTTTTTTTTAACTTATGTATTTAGATCTCAAAACATGACAGCCTTGTCTTTAAACCGGTGTATTTGTGTTCATTCAATGTCACAAATAGTTGATATTGTCTTTCAAAATTTACTTTTTCAACGTCAATTCATTTCTGAACCTATGCAACAACTTAAAAAATATGAACCCAATTGTAAAGCTGTAACCGAATATGAAAGGGTAAAGTTTTAGTTTATTTCATAAAAATTTTAATTATTTTATTTATTTACAGATTTGTGATTGCTTGCGTTCTCTCTTCAAAGCATCTAACAGTCGACGATTAAAAGAAATTGTTGTTATTGTTGGAGCTACACCTTATCTTGCAAAAGAATTATACAGAATTTTTATCAATTTTTGTGAAAACCACGCGAATTCAATTGATAAAGGTTGTGGAGATAAATGTGGACAACTCAGTGATAATGAAATGAGAAAGGTATTTATTATGCTTCGTGATACTTTTTCACATGATGACATCTCTTCAAATTGTAATCGAAAAGTATTTATTTATGCACGAGTTTCAAAACCGCTTTATAATGCATCAGAAACCGATGAAATTGAAGAAGAGTAAGTCTTTTTTTGTATATAAATAAATAAATATTTTTTGTATTTAATAAATTAATTTTGTAGTGATGGATTTGAATTACCAAAGAAAATTTTGTCAAAAGAAATACGGGTACGATATTGTCGAGAAGAAAATACAGAAGAAAATGATGAAATGATGGTTGAAGAGAATAATGAAAATGGATTATGGCTGCGTTTTACACCATTCTTTACCTCTCATATTTAATGCTTTACGTCAGCTGCCGCATCAATTCGATGAGTTTTAAGATGACGATGAAGACTGAAAAAAATTTATTCACTTATTTTTCTTTGTTTGTTATTATTATATTTGTGTAAATTCTTACTTTCCACTTTGTGAAAATCTCATGTTGCACATTGAACATCCATATGGTTTTTGACCTGAAATTTTTTTATATTTATATGTTGTATAAAGCTTTTATAACAAACCACTATGTGTTCTCAAATGCTTGGTTAAAGTCTGCAAACAAAGATTTTGTATAAAAAAAAAATTATAAAAATGAATACGGGACTTACAGAACTATCAGTAAACGCCTTATCACAGTGAGGGCATGGATATGGTCTATCAAAAAATAATTATTAATAAACTTTGAATAAGTTGACTTACCTTTCACCGGTATGTGTCCTTTAAATTTAAAATACATTAGTTTTAAAATAAAAAAATTCAAATTTTTGACTTTACCTTTTGTGAGTGACAAGTGATGAACTTTGAGAGAAGGGTCTCAAACAAATGGAACAAGAAAAAGGTTTTTCTCCACTATGCACACGCTTATGCTGATATGAAATAACATGATTAATTAATGAAATGGTAATCCAAATTTTTTGAAAATTAAGATGATGACAAGTAACTATTTTTTACCATTTGTTTTACTCATAGCTACCATACTCTTGCCTAATCTGTTATTATTAAAAAAAATAATAAAAGTATTGATTTTGGCTAACACATATTTGTTTTCTTAGAAAATAAAATGAAAAAGTTGTTTATTTATTAAAAAGAAAGCAATAAGTACGATACTTTTACTTAAAATAGAATTGGCGGCCGCTTTTACTCTCGTTCCAAAACCTATTAAAAAAAACTTTTTCACAAAATATATTTACAAAAATATTAATTGAACTTTTACAAATTTTTGAATACGATAACTAGATGAAGAAAAAAAAAACATACCGCTGTTAGGTTGGCTGCTTGAGAGAAAGTCTTTCCGCAAATCTAAAAATGTTTCTTTTTTTCTTTTATATTCATTCTTTAAATATTGTCTGAATCCCAACAAAGTTATTTGTTTAAAGGTTTCAGCGATCGCGAGGGCTTCTATCATACTAGGTTTAATAATCTAAAAAAGCCTTACTTGACAAATAAATGGACGTTCACCAAGGTGATGCTTAACATGAGCTTTCAAGGTGCTCTTCCGACAATATTGTTTTCCACATCGACCACAACTGAAAAGTTTTGTTGCTGCTGATAATGGCTCAATTCGGGGTTGTTGGAGTGGAATTTCACGAGGTTGAAAAGTTTGGGTAAGTTGAATGTTAGAAATTTGATTATTCATTTCAACTGCTTTTAAACCAAATGCATTAGTGGTGGTTGAATTCATTGATGGAAAAACATGGAGAGAATTTGGAAGGGGTGGCGGATATGTCGCTGATAAAGTCGGTGCAAATGCTGTTGTTGCTGCTCCTGTTGCCCATGTTGCATTTGAAAATTGATCAAAACTCGCTTCATCATAAGTAATCGTTTGTGGAATTGAAGGCTGCCATTGAGGAGCTAATGCTGCGGTGGGATAATAAAAATGACTTCCATCAATATCTCCAATCATGGGATCTCGAAAATCAAATGATGTTGTTGGATATGCCATCGGCGGATAAAAAAAACCCGAGGCGCAACAATACGGTAAAAAGATTTTGAGTCCTTATGAGGGCAATTTTGGAAAGATGGAAGCCCCGCATAGTCTAATCCCTTTCTAAACGTATTGCTTGCGTTAATCCATCCCCCTTTAATGATCATCATCCAATAACCGACAATTTAGGAAGAAGAAGAAGAAAAGTAACAGGTGCGCATTATTTTTTTCTATTTTTTTATTCATTTTACAATTTTTATAATTTTTTCAAAATGAAGAACAAAGTAATTAAAAAAAACGCAAACATCTCAGGATAAAAGTAACATTGACAAATTAACTAAATTAAAGGACCCTAATCATTTGGTCTTTTGAAAATTTCAAATTTTCGTTTCCCGCATTATTCCCTCCTGCTGGCAAGGTGCAAAGTCCCTTTCAAGCAAGTTTGATTTTTTTTTGAAATCCAATTTTTTTCTTCTTCATCTAGGTTTTAATGGATATATGTAAATACAATATTAAAAAGGTAAAAGGTATTGCGTAAATACATTGAAATGGTTGATATTCACGGAGATGAAGAAGAAAAAAATTAGATTTCAAAAAAAAATCAAACTTGCTTGAAAGGGACTTTGCACCTTGCCAGCAGGAGGGAATAATGCGGGAAACGAAAATTTGAAATTTTGAAAAGACCAAATGATTATGGTCCTTTAAAGGGACATAGCTATTTCATGCCTTTTTTGAAATTTCGATAGTGGGGACTGAAAGTTACACTTGGTAAGGCGCGTGTTTGAATTACCGTGTAAGACAGAAAGTGCACGGTAATTCAAACACGCGCCGCCCCAACTGTTCCTATCAGCCCCAGTATCGAAATTTTTGAAAAGGCATGAAATAGCTATGTCCCTTTAAGGACAACGTTCCAACAAATAAAGATAACCAAGGGATACGGGCGGATTTTGAGAAATTGCAACTTTTTCATCATTGAAGAGATACCATTTTTCGTCACGTTTGACATGGGCAACATAATGGCCACTATGAGGAGATGATCCCATATGAGAAATTATGCCACGAAGTTGATATTTTCCCGAACCATTTCGGAAGTTTTTAATTTTTAGAGTCGCTTCTGGAGCAGAAGGCGTAGCTTCAGGTGATGGTTGATCAGGTAAAGTATCACCATTCATGAAAAGCCATTCAGCTGCACCATTTATATCGCCTCCCGATTGATTTAATGCATGCTTAGCTTTATGTTCAGGAAAGCCAAGACAAACGAGTTCTTGAACTCGAGGATCTGCATTGCTCCCTTCTTGTCCAGCAGTTTTACGATTACCTTTTAAATCTGGATGCGCATCATTAAAATCATGATCGTCCATATGATTCATTATCCATTCAACGGCGGCTTCAATGCTTGAATTTTGGGTTAAATGAACGGCTTTTCGAGCTGCATTCATACTGTATCCCATACTTAAAATCTATAAACTAATGGTTAAAAAGTTTTTTAATCTACTAGTAAGTACCCCATCAACATATGTTTGGTTAACACGGGGTCCAACATCAGCATTTACATCTTCAGGTAAAAGATTTTCATCAGGTTGTGGACCGCTTCCCAGGTATGGAGAAAGGTCGATTTGCTCATCAAGAAGAACATCAACATCTAACTTTTTGACTGTTCCATCAAGGGTATAAGAAAATCTTTGAATTTGAAGAACGAGATAATCAGGGAATGTCTTAAAATTGGTTCGAGTAATAGCATTTCCAATTCTTTCATTAATAGGAGATTGGAAACCTTCGATAATTTCGTCACCAAATGTTACTTCAAGGCATTTATCAAGTCCAATAACTTTACGTTTTTCAGGTCCAGCGCCAACAAGCTCTTGAGCTTGATCGATTGGAATTCGGATAGGAAGCACAACATCTTCCCGTTCCGTATAACGGACATATCCGGAAGATTCATCAACAAGTCGAGTTTCAAGTTTAAAGCGAAAAGCATCTACTGGGTTTAAAGAGCCGGGGACATTATTATCAACTTTTTCAAAGAAATGACTGTAAAATTTTGTTACAATATTATTAAATCCTTTGAAAAAGAGGGAACAAACCGTAAATATTCTTCAGCATCTTGTTGCTGAGCTGTTGAAAATTCACGATGACCTTTACCAACAATTTTACGAAATTGTGTGGGTTTAAAACCATTTTCTTTATTTGTGGCTTTTGAATATTGCCCATTGTGAAGAGCAATACATAACTTTGCGGTTTGAGCATTAAAATTCTCTAAGATTTCTGCAGGAGCTATATCTGTCAAGAATTTTTCACCATTCTCAGCATAAACTTTAACAAAATCAGGGGTAAGATAGAGGATTTGAAGAACCTAAAAAAATGATATGGGTTTTTTTATTCATAAATATCGAAGACTTACAGAATTAATATAACACGAAGAACCGATATTAATGATACCTGAAAAACCAGGACCAAAAATGCTTTCAAGTGAAACTCCATCCTCTGTGCATCGAGTCCATTCCCATTTTTGGTTAAGATCCAATTCCATTTCAAGAGTTGACTTTTCAGTTTTCTCCATCTTTTTAATATCTAAACCAAAATGAGCCAAATGCTCAGCTAATTTAGGATCCTTGCAAGCGTCATCCACTTGATAATCATAAACATCTGCATCACCATTGGAAATGGTTCCAAGTTTCACAACAATTGGATATTTTGTTCTTTCATAATGAATTTTGGCATGTCCCATACCTGCTAAAGTGATGGTTTCCGAACCTTGATGAACAACTTGAAGCCTGCCGCACATGATAGCACCATCCGTTAAATTCAACCATAAATTTTCTTTAAGGCCGCAACCTGGTTCTTCACACATCCAGCCAGTATAATCATGCTTTTTGCCATTATCCAATTGCTTGAGATTGCGTGCAATTTCAGAATCAAATCGTTGTTCCCCATCCCATTCGCTTACACCGGCTTCAAGGCGTTCCTGTACAGCGGCGCTTGTGTGATAAACAATAGAATGACATGATTTGTAAATATTATCAGGTAAATCAATTTCAATGATGGGAATTTTTCTTGTGACATCGGGATAACGAACAAATGAATATTCCTCAACTTCCGAAGTGATGTCTAATTTAATTGAAAGTTTTTGAACCTAAATACTTATTTACTTATGAGTTTTAAATTCAAACTAAAAACGAATTAACCTTGTCTTTGGGTTCTTCGCTTTCATTGGATTGGAGAAATTTTTTGTAATGAACAAATCCATGGTTATTTTCATGTTTAATAAGCCATGGAGCATGGTTAGGGCAAACGCAGAGAAAGCTTTTTGTACTAATTAAAACTCCGTCTAAAAAAATTGTACTATACGAATATGAATTTAAAATTTTTACCATCACTAAAAGGTGTGTCGTAACAAAAAAGACATTCATCTTTATAAACTTTATCATTAAAGTTAGCAACATTTGCTTCAACATCAGAGTTATCGGATGATTCACTAGGGATATCCATTTCCATTGGGGTTACAGCGTTTACTTCTTCTGACATATCAAAATCTTGATCTGAATAATAAGGTAATTATTTATAATAAACGAAAAATAAAAGAAAAAAGTATTATAAATAAGATTTAGAAGAAGCGATGATGATGACTTTTTGGTTCGCAAAGCAACAACATTTTGCCATAAAAACCTCTCGATATATGTACATAGTAGTAAGCATGATAAGATTTCATCCGACCAAAGCTTTGGGTTTTTCAATCAAAAAAGCAAAGAAGCATCAAGCCATTTTTTTTTCGATTATAACAAGTTAGAAGGGTGTCGCAATGGGTTCGCAAAAAAGAACACGAAATAATTTCAAAACTTCGAGATGAAATTGTGCATGATTTAAGATTTTTAATGAAGATACCGCGATAAAATATAAAAAAGGGGAAAATTTTTATTACCTTACAGATCTCGTGATTTTGCACCCAAAATAAACCTTATGAATGCTTATTAGATTTGATTAAAGGTTATGGAAAAGCTACGGCAAATAGAAGACTAAATATTAAGACTGATAAATTTTGGGACTTTTAATTGTTTTGCCATTTGGCATATGCTTTTTCACAGCTATTATAAAGCACTAGGTCACCACCATATTAAGGATAAATAAAATTAAGAGTAAACAAATTGTTAATCAAGGAAGATTTAGTACTATAAAAAAAATATTTATTTTAAAAATTTAAACCCGTAAATTAATAAAATATTTTTTTTAAAGAATGAAATAATCAATTTCAATGTAAACCAGTAAAGCATAAATAACACATAAATTCATAAAATATGTAGCAATGGCGATTGTAGCTTAAAATACGATAATTTTAGGGGATTCACTATTTCGAAATGGAGTCATAATCTTTGCTTTGAAAACATTTTGAATATTAAATTTCACATGCTCTGGAACTTCTGGAGCTAAATAAAGAGTGAAAGTTGCGCTGGGAGCAGAGTTTTTCTGAAACAGAAATTTAAGATGGTTTTTTTAAGTTCAAAAATATGTACCTCAATAAAATCGTAAAAAAGTGATGGGTTGAAAAAATCCGGAACACCGTGAAGGGTGAATTGTTTGATTTTTTCGTTGAGCTCTAAATTGACGATATCTTGAACGGTAGTTGGAGTAAAACGAAATTTTGCTCCCAATCTAAAAAAGCATGGAATTGTAGTTCCCGTTAATGTATGTTCAATACGGCGCCTTGTAAATACAGATAATTAAGATAAAAGGTTAAATTTGAAAGGGAATTTTTTTAAACTGGCTTTATAATATCTTGAAGCCTATCTTTTTGTAATCAATTATGATAGGGATATTAAAAAAAAGGTTGAGTTTACTTAATTTTTGACGCGTTTGGAAATAATGCCATTACTTCTTGCAAAGTAAATAACTGTCCATTTTCATGTATGATTGTACAATCGATAAGACTAATTGAACTAATTTTATTTGAATGTATGAAGAAATTAAGAACGTTAAAAGGAATATCTTGCGAACCAAAATCCAAACTTTCAGCATTACAGCGATACAGCTCAAGTGAAAGCCATTGAAGAAAGGTTCGATCGTTTAAAACCATAACGGTCAAGGAATTGCTAACGTAGAAGTTTCGAATTTCGTTAAGCTGCAATGAAAGTGTCGAACCACCCGGTGATGAACCTCGAATTTTGAGACCAATTAATAAATCATGACACAAAATAATTCTAAATTTAGCAAACATGGATTTACAAAGACCAAAAAGTATTTTGAGCAATGTGAAATTAGCGTTTCGAAGAACATGGAAAAGTACAGTATTGGGAATAGCAAAATGTTGTCCTAATGGTCTTTCAAAAGTTGATAAATCAGAAAAATCGTCACTAGTTGAAATATTATTGTCTTCTTCAAATTCGCCAAGAGGAATAGATGGCCTTATTTTAATAAATTTTTGTTGGGAATTGATTGCTGCTTCCAATTTGTTTATAATAAAATGATTTCCATATTTTTTAACAAAATGCATAGCAAATTCAAGAATTTCATGTTCAATTATTTCTGATTTTAAAGCTCTTTCAAGAATTTTCCTTGCTTCATCGGGTGAATTAAAATCACATTCAAATTGAATTGTATCAATCCACCATATAGCGACATATTGATTCAATGCATGCATTCGTTCAATTTCCATTCGATAATCTTCGCGTATATTTGAATGACTAATAAATAAACGGCAAAACCGAGAATAAACATTTAAAACTTTAATATTATTGATATCTTTGAGATATTCGATGTAGAATTTCCATAATTGCATGTTCCATGGATCTTTGCATATACATACTTCAAGATTTTGAGTGATGCAAAAAAAATTTCGCGTCATCCTAAGAAATGTAAACCATTTTTTAGTATCATTGTGAGATTTGCTAATAATGCGATAAAGATATCTCGAATATTTGTAATTTTTTATAACAGAAGCAGAAACTCCATTCTCTAAAAAATATTTGGTAAAAAAATAATTATTCTAACTTTAGTTAACCACCAACTCGAAGTCTTTGAATAAAGTTTAAAAACTTGTGAAAGCTTCCAATGTGGAAATGATAAAGCCGCTTCAGCCAAATTCAAACCTTCAGCCACAATCTCAGGATTTACATGATAACATTTAAATCTAACTACATCCATATATGGCCATTCTAGAATTTTACAAAGATCATTATCCTAAACATAAATTTTTTTATTCCGGGTTATAATAATAAAATTAAGGAATAAACATACGACTTTAGCATCAGGCCTCAAAAATCCAACAAAATCAAGCGAAAAGAAATGAGATAAAGCCTGGTTTTTTAGTTCATCAACTATATGCTTTTTGTTAAAATCATTTTCTAATCTTAAACGAACAAGAGAAAATAGTACAAAATTTATGTAAAATAAAAAAAGCTTACTCAAACCATTTTTTCCATACTTCGGGAATTGTGGTATATTTTCGAGTAAAATCCACAAACAATTCTCGTTGTTTATTGTAGCCAAAAGTTTTATCAAAATCTTGTTCCAACTTTGTTAAAGCTTGAGCATAAGCATTACACACAAACAAAGGATCTTTTGATATTTCAGATTCAGAATTCGATGTATCCATAATTGGGGAATAAGATGGGAAACGATAATATCTATCAATCCTTAAATAAAGAGACAAGTTCAGCTGCTTCTATGTACATGTAATCAATAAAATAAAGCTTATTATTGTTTAGAGCTATTCGAAGCCATGAATGTATTAATTGCCGCACTCAAAGCCAAAAAGTGACTATACGAACATCTCAAATATTATTAACCCAAAAAGATCATAATTATTTACAAATGAAATTTAAATTTTTTATGTTTAAGAGAAGCGGGAATAAACACCCTCAATTAAAAGCAATTCAAAGGAGTAAATAATTTTAGAAAGCCAGAAATTAATGGATATTGATTTCAAATACTAAATTATCTTTATTTATGCAAGGATATCAAAGATCTATTAAGTTTTGACTTTTATTTCGCAGGTTTAAAGTTTTTCTGATTTTCTAAGCAACAACTATCGTGAAAGATAGTCTGAGAAAATGTAAACACATAAATGGAGTAATAATTAATAACTGTTTATACAAAACATAAAACATAAAAATAAAAACATGATAAAATAAAACAGTAAATTTAAATGATTATGAAGCAGCAGCAAAAACAGCATTTCGATTGTAACGAAGCTTATCACCACTTCGAGAAAGAATACCATCACCAGTAAGTGTTTTAATAGCACCTTCAAAAACTTCGCGATCAATCATTCGGTCAGCTTGACGAAGTTCAAGGAAAAGCTTCTTTTCTGATAAAATATTTTGTCCGCGTCGTTGCAATTCCAATCGCAATTTATCAGCGGTAGCTTCAATGCGTTTAGATTTAGTTGCATTAACACCTGTTGCAATAATATTAACATCGATAGTACCAGTTTCAGGATTGATAGCAGATTGTTTTAAAGCTTCGCGATGAAGGCTAAAAATAAAATAAAATTAGAGTATAAAAGTAAAAAAGTTAATTTACTTTGAAGCAGCTTCAACATCATCAAGAGTAACTTCTTCGGCTAATCTCATCTTTGCAAATGCTTCAGATATACGAATAAGAGCTTCTAATTGACGAGGATAAGCACTAACTTGACCAAGACGATTTCCAACGCGACGCATTTCAAGGTACTTGTCGATGATGCATTTGGATGACTCTTCTGTAAGCTTAGGATGAATATTCATCTTAGCATAAGTAATGTAATCTCTGAAAATATTTATTAACATAAATGCAAAAACAAAAATTGCAAACCGCATGAGTGCTTGATCAAGCAAAATTTCTTGAGCTTCTACTTCATCATTATCACCAAAAATTGACATTAAATGAGTTCCAAGGCGGCGATCATAGTTGCTATCAGCAGGATCAAGAGTTAAAAAGATTAAATCAAAACGAGATAACAAAGTATGAGGCAATTTGATGTTTTCAATAATAGTTTTCTTTGCGTTCCATTTTGATTCCTATAAAGAATTTAGATTTAAATGCAATTAATAAACATGTTCTTCTTCAAGGTTAAAAATAAGAAGTTATTTGAAACTCTAAGGGATTGTTTGTAGTTGTTAATCATTTGTTTTGTTTTTAAAAAATTAAATAAAATTACATACGATAGGATTAGCAGCTGCCAAAATTGAAGTTCGAGCATTTAACTGACAAATGATACCAGCTTTCGCGATTGAAAGGGTTTGTTGTTCCATAACTTCATGAAGGATAGTTCGAGTACTGTCATTCATTTTATCAAACTCATCAATACAGCAAACTCCATTATCAGCCAAAACCAGAGCACCCGTTTGAAGAACAACACCTTTAGTATCAGGGTCACGAGTGATGGATGCAGTTAAACCAACGGCTGAAGAACCTTTACCAGAAGTGTATTGAGCACGTGGAACAAGATTGTAAACATATTGAAGCATTTGACTTTTTGCCGTACCTGGATCACCACACATTAAAACTAAAAAGTTAAATAATTTTAAAAATTTTAGTATAATGAGGAAGAACTTACTATTTATTTCAGAACGAGTTTTAGCTTTGGTGATATCAGTTTCTTTCTTACGTGTTCCACCAAAGAGAAGACAAAGAATACCTTTTTTAACATCTTCATGTCCATAAATTCGCGGTGCGACAGATTTAACAAGGATATCAATTACATCAGGATTTTGAGCAAAAGCTTTAATCTGATTAATTCGTTCATCAGACATAAAAGTTCCATCTTCAGCATCATGTAAGCGGTCTTGATTCATTCGACGAAAGTGAAGAACATCGATGGTTGTACGAAAAGTGCTTTTGAGAGTTCTTTGTACGGGATTGGCTCGGATAGGAGTAACACGATAAATACCGGTAACAGCAACACGATCTCCAGGATGAACTTGTTCCACAAGAGCGCCATGAACGAACACAGTAACAGTGTGAGGTGTTTGACCAGCAGGCATATCACCAGGAATTTCTTGAAGCTTAATGATTTGTTTGTCGTTGAAGAATGAACGATTATGAATCAAATTAAATGAAAATTTAAGATTGCAGTTGGTGCACACAGTTGGTTCATCAATACGTCCACGGTCTACTTCACGTTCAACAGTATTATGGCAATTATTGCATTCAAAGAAACCTTTTGTCATTTCAGGAATTAATGGTGAAATTCGAACGACCATTCCACTAATAGTAATAAGCTGATTAACATCACAAGGATTCAATTCTCTCATGTTTCGAGTTTGCTCAGCATTGTATGGACGAACTTCTATTGGTGATGGAAGTTTTTTGTTGTAAGTGTCGTAGTAAAGCGCATTGGTGACACTATCCAGATATGGAAGAATTTCCTAAAAATAAAGAAAAGTTTATTTATAAACAAAATAAGATAAACAAACCGCAGGATATGCAATGATCATTTTGTACATGCTTTCATCAAATTCCAAAACATGCTTCAAGTTAACATTTAAAACAGAGCTTTCTGTCATGTCAATTTCCATCAATCTTTCCATGTAATATTCAGAGGTTGGATTTAATTCAACTCGATTGACGTCATCAACATTGATACCACGTTCATCATCAGCTAATTCAGAAGCTTGAAATTGAGTGAGAAATTCACGGAAACGGGTTTTGACAGTCATAACACAAATTCGTGTGCCATAAATGAAAAGGCGACGACCATCATCTTCTCCATCAGGTGGCCCTCCATCCATAGCTCTTGCGGCTTCAGCATCCATTGCAATTTCACGATGATGAGTTGCATCTCCACCAAGATCTACTCGATGAGTAGCACTTGTGTTGCTTTGATTTCGACCAGAGACAGATGAAAACACTAAAAATATTATGTCAAATAAAAATATGTTTTCTCTTTTTTTAGAAACTCACTGTTTATTTCTTTAAATTTTCAGCTCCAATTTTTTATTCAAAAAACTTTTGATTGAATAGTTTTAATTTTTTGAAATAATAAAGACGCGCTTTTTTCCCGCATCTCCCGCTTGAATGCGAAAGCTAAGTGTTCGCAGGTTCTCAACACGATTTTTCCTGGGCTACGGTACTTTTTTTGAGCCTTTCTTGTTTTTAGCAAGGTTTAAAAAAAATCTAAAAACTTGCTATTTTCTCGCTGCATTTTACTTTACATTCGCGTTACTTTTTCATGCATTTACTTATTTTTTTCTATTTTTCAGGTGAATGGCTGCTCATAAATCCTTCATCATCAAGCGAAAGCTGGCCAAGGCCGCTAAGCAGAATCGACCACTTCCTCAATGGTTCCGTTTGAAGACTGGCAACAAAATTCGCTATAATGCTAAACGTCGTCATTGGCGTCGTACAAAGTTGAAGCTCTAAATTATCTTCATGGGTGTCTCGTCGTCTCAACAACATCTATCAACTTAGAAGTTCTTTTCACCATGGTTTTCTATTGATTTTTTTCGACGATGATCTGCTTTGTTATGTTTTGTTAAATAAAATGAGTTCTTTATTATAAAATGTGTTTTATCTTTATTTTGATTGTGTACAAACGGATATAACAGTTACATAGTTTAACGTCGAAGTTTTTTCATGCTTGGATCATCAGGACTTATCGAAGTGATATTGTTTTTGAGCGGAATCTTTTTGTTCAATAGTTCCAATTTTTTTTGTTCAGTTTCTACGATATTAGTCATCCTTGCATTTAGTCCAAGATCGACCTCAGGAATACCAACTAACATTTGATTTGACAGAAGTTCATCATTTGTTTTACTTGAAAATTGTTTTATTTGTTCAGCTGCGCGAAAGAGGATTTCATCTTCAAGGTTTTGAGGTTTATATTTTTTAACTTCAGGTTCAGTTTGATCTTCATTATTTTTGTTTAACCTTTGTTGAATATACTTCTTCCTAAAAAAATCACATCGATACATACATAGCTGATAGCATATATGACTTACATTTCTTCATGCTCATCCCGGAGTAACGTTTCTTTTTTGAATTGTTCTTTAATATCATGTTCAATTTCAACTGCGTTTAAATGAGCCTTTTTATCATCAGTTAATCGGAGCATTCCTCCACCACGCATATGAAAGGGATTTTCATCAAGATCATCAAATTCACGAGCAAGTTCTTTTCCAACAGCACATTCCAATGCATTCAAACCATGTTTACGTGTTCGACATTTTTGAGCTTCTTTAATATCTTCAATATTTTTTCTAAAATTTTAGAATAATTTTAAGATCCAAAAAACCAAAATCTGACTTACCCATCATCATCGTCTTCTGTAGTTAATGAGGTTGAAGCTTCTGGTAATTGTGAACGAAGTGTGCCATGCTTTTTCTTTATTTTACGGAAAATTGGAACTTCTTCATCTGCCATTTTAGAAGAAATAAGTTTGTTTCTAACAAGTTACTTTCACAAATAAAGGAAGGATCGAAAACTAAAAAAAGCAAAATTTTTATATGGAATCTTCCCTTCAAGAACAGTTTGATGGCTATTTTGGTGCGTTAAGGTTCTTTTGATCAAAATTACCCTCTTCGTTGGTTATGATTTTCTTATAGATATTACTGCATATTTTTTAAACAAATAATTCCAACAAGTAACTGTAAAGATAGTTAGTCCTTGATTTATAAAATTGCAATTACCGGTTTTCAATTGTTTTAATTTTATTTGCACAAATTTTTTTCTTTTCTATTGTGATGATCGGCTTGTTTGAACGAACTATCGGAAGAAAAAAGGGGCTAAAGCTTTCCATTTTGGTTTGTGTCAAAAATGCGCATTTTTTCATGTTTTGTATGGATTGAAAAATGCATCCCATTAGTCGTTGTTACAATCCGTTACCAGGTTGTTTGAACAGAGAAGGGAAGGGAAGAGAAGAGAAGGGAAGAGAAAGTGGTGTTTCTAGCACGAAAGTTTCGTTTGAATGAAATTTTCGAAAACTTTCGAATTTTTTTCAATTTTTCGAAAATTTTTGAAAATTTCAAAGCAATGAAACTTTCGTGCTAGAAACACCACTTTCTCTTCCCTTCTCTTCTCTTCCCTTCCCTTCTCTGTTCAAACAACCTGGTAACGGATTGTATCTTTTGTCCGCCATCGCTCCCTTTTTTCTTTTTCACCGCAACCTCGAATCATTTGAAAATCACCTTATTCTCCTCTTCTCCTTCTTTAAACGGCCTTGATTGTACATACATATGCGAAATTGACTGACGATTTGAAAGAAAAAAGGGTTTATCGATAAAAAATAAAATAAAAAGTGTGGCTTAGTGGTTGAGAAATGGTATGTTCTTTATTAATAATATTAAAACCAATTCTGTCAATTTTTTTAAAACGGCCGGCACAGGCAAAAATTTTTTTTTTGAGATAAAGGTCCCAATGTTTTCTCCTATGCTTAATTAGGCTTAATCCAAGAGGATTTGGCCATTTGTTACCATATTCATGGAGATACAACTACTTGAAGGTTTACTATTGAATTAAATCAAAATTATGCCATAATTCATACTTTCACTATTATTTTATATTCTCTTATGATTAGTAGGTTTTCGACCATGGGGAATCCGAATTTGACCACCATTACCTTTCATATATATGCTAAACATTGATTTTTCACCAACATGGCATGGTTTTTGGCTCACCACGGGTCACAGACTTCCGTCCGCAAGATATGACTATCACCGTTAGAAAGAGCATGTTTTTTTACCCCTAGTGGTGACTACATATGTTGAATACAGGGGGATCTGTATCATTGGTGAATTTTTGAATGTTTCTTCTTACATAAATCTATCAACAAGATCATTAAGAAAAAAATCGAAAAAATTCATAAACCCATTTCAAAATTCAGGAAAGCTTACAAAACCCTAAAATCAATGCTCCTGCATTTTTTGGTAATAATTTTGTCATCACTTGTTATGGTCTTACGTGCTCCATGACCTCTTGAAACACTAACCATGCATGAAGGTATTCAAAAATGTGCATAAATTCAGAATCTCATTTTTTTAATTCACGAATAATTCACGAATCGTTCTTACAATATCAATTTGAGGCCGTAGAATCCGAATTTGAAGCTCGCTTCCTTGGATGAATTGATAGTTTTTGAGTTATGAGCGCCTCAAATATGAAAATTTTCATATCTCCAAAACATTGCTTTTAGCAAGGAAAAATAGTGAAACGGAGGTCAAATTCGGATTCTACGACCTCGATTACATGTAGAAAACATAATTCTAGAATAAAAATAAGAGTTTCTGAATTAATACATATTTTTAAAGTTCATTAATCACTGTTAGTGCTTCAAGAGGTCATGGAGCACGTAAGACCATAACAAGTGATGACAAAATTATTACCAAAAAATGCAGGAGCATTGATTTTAGGGTTTTGTAAGCTTTCCTGAATTTTGAAATGGGTTTATGAATTTTTTCGATTTTTTTCTTAATGATCTTGTTGATAGATTTATGTAAGAAGAAACATTCAAAAATTCACCAATGATACAGATCCCCCTGTATTCAACATATGTAGTCACCACTAGGGGTAAAAAAACATGCTCTTTCTAACGGTGATAGTCATATCTTGCGGACGGAAGTCTGTGACCCGTGGTGAGCCAAAAACTATGCCATGTTGGTGAAAAATCAATGTTTAGCATATATATGAAAGGTAATGGTGGTCAAATTCGGATTCCCCATGGTCGAAAACCTACTAATCATAAGAGAATATAAAATAATAGTGAAAGTATGAATTATGGCATAATTTTGATTTAATTCAATAGTAAACCTTCAAGTAGTTGTATCTCCATGAATATGGTAACAAATGGCCAAATCCTCTTGGATTAAGCCTAATTAAGCATAGGAGAAAACATTGGGACCTTTAACTCAAAAAAAAAAATTTTGCCTGTGCCGACTTTTTTGAAAATATTAAAATAAATTGGTAGAATTGGTTTTAAGCATTAATTTTAATTCCATTTGATTGTTGTTTTAGACTCAATATTTTACTAAAGATCAAATCGATGGTTTGTTTATATTTTTTTAAAAATAAAACTATTTATAAAAGTTTTAAATTTTAGAATTTCGACAATGTTTCCATCTTTATGCGAACGATGGTTTTGTAACAAATGATTCCCAACTTCGTTATATTATGCGCTCCCTGGGATGTTGTCCTACTATAGTTGAAACTAAAGTTTATGTAAAACAATTTGGTAATTTATTTTTAACTTCAAAATAGACAAGATGATAAACATATTTCTTACAGATCAAAACATAGATTTTGCAAAATTTCTTGAAATTATTCACCTTGAAAATCAAAAAAATGATCCAATTGAAGAAATTTCTCAAGCTTTCAACAACTTTAAGTATCGTGGATTCATAAATAAATCCGAGCTTGCTGCTTTATTAACAACATTTGGTGAAAAAATGGGAAAAGAAGAAGTTGCAAAAATATTTCGGGCAATGAAAATTGAAGGCGAACTTGTACCAATTGCAAAAATAACCCAATATTTACAATAAATTACGAAAAGTGTAAACAAAAAAATTGCCTTTCTCTCTCTCACTTTTATTATTGATTTTCATACACATATTTTAAAAAGCTGTTGTTTTTGTAATTTTTTTTATATAAAATTAATAATGCAAACTAAAGCTTTACTTGAATCTATTGGAATTTATGCTTGTGAAAAGCATTATAAACGCACCATCAAAGCTTTATTGGATGAGCGAACATCATATCTTCATGAGAATTCAAGATTGTTGTGCGAATTGCGAGAATATGTCTTAAATTTCAAAACAGAAAATACAACAAAGGTCGTCATTTTATCAAATCAAATTCAAAACAAATTTAAAAATATTCCTGTTGAAATATTGACTAATGTGGTTTTTTATGCGAAAATTTTGGTAGGACACTTATCTTTTAATTTCTTTGATGAAAGTTACATTTAAATTTTTAGGATGCTTTAGCTGTTTTGAAATCATCTCCAGCAACTGATGCCTTCACTCTTTCATCATTTCTGAATGTCATCCACTATTATTTTCCAGAAGATTATACTTCAGTAAGTTTGTGTTTTGAATATTATTATAGCGACAACTTTGGAAACCTTAAAAATTCGTTAATTATTTAATAAAATTTAAAGACTACTTTTCTGCTTTTCAGGATATATCAGAAAGCGAAAAACAACTCTATAAAAATATTCGACTGCTTTCACTTTTTCAAACAAGAAATTTGACATCTTTAAAACAATTTTGCGAAACTCAATTGGAAGATCGATGGCAAAAAGTTGAAGGAAATTTTAAAGATTATGCTCTTTTGTTGGTTGAAGAAGGCTTTACTTCCATTCACAATGCTCGAGGAAATCAAACGACTGAAGACGCAAAAATTCGTGAACATAAATGGTGGAAAGAATTTCAACGATATTGTCCGACTCAAGAATCACAAGAAACTGATGAAACGTTTAAAATTTTTGTTGATTTTATTAAAGAAAAAATTTCAAAAAAATCCAAATAGCTTTGTTTTTGTTCGTTATTTAATTTTGTTGTTGCTTATCTCTTAATAAACTTTGTTTTATTTTTGTGTCTAACATATTCGCATACCCTATGTATTATATAATCATATTAAAAAATAAAAATTTCACTTTCACTAAATAAAGGTTTAGGACAGTAATGTTTCTTCCAATATGAATATTGCGATATATTTATTTTAAGTACAAATAAAATTAATAGTAACACTTTTTTAAACTAAATGAACCAAAAACATAGCCATTAAAATACCAAATGACAAATAAAGTTGTTCAACGCCACATCGAGGATCTAAAAATTGTAAATGTAATGCGAAATATGTATGTATAAAAAAAACTTACATCCAACTTCATCATAATCACATCCAGGTGAAACAGCTTTTAATGGTTCTTGCGTTTCTTCAACATCAACATGATCAGGAGATTTAGTAGTTGGCGAAGCTTGAGTTGATGTTTTATTAGGATTTTTATCTATAGTTGTTGATGTTACACCAGGAGCTTGAGTTGTAGTTGTTGATTGAGGAGAAGGAGTTGGATGTGGATTTGGATCAGGTGTTTTGTGATCTGGATCAGGGATTGAAGTTGATGGTGATTCAGTAGAAGTTTGTGTAGGTGCTGGTGTTTGAGGAGGAGGAGCATTTGACGTTGTTTTTGATTCCGTAGAAGTTTGTGGTGGAGTTGTTGATGTTTGAGAAGGAGGAGGAGTTGACGTTGTTTTTGATTCAGTAGAAGTTTGTGGAAGAGTTAATGGCAATGATGTAGTTGTTGTTGGAGTTGGCATTATTGTTGTTGAAGGAGAATTGGTTGTTGTGGATGTAATGATGGCAGGTTTTTCAGATTCTTCAATTACAGTTGAAGGCGTTGATGACGGATTATTTCCAACAACTTCAGTGCCATTTGACTCACCACCATTTACAACAAAAATAGTCGTCAAACAAAAAATATAAAACAGCCAGAAATAGCGCATAATATTTGACGAACGACGAAAATGGAAATCAAGCAATGATTGAAGTTGATTTAATCTTACATTTAAGAAATTGTTTATTCTCACAAAATTGGAAAAATTTGAATACTATGAAAGTGAAAAACTACAGTAGTTATTTTTTAATTTAAAAGCAAATTTAAATATTTTAATTCCTATACTAATTTAATTTTCAAAAACACATGGTTTAAAATTTTAGGGAATAAAGATGCTAGTTGGTTATTTTGTTTTTTCATATCAAATATAATTTTTTTCGAAGAACTTTATGTACAAATATTATAAAAAGTAATAACTTAATTAGTGGTTGATATATTATGTAAAGAAGAGTTAACTTCAGTATGTGATTTAATATGGTATAACATGAAAAAAGCGTTATTAAAACAAGAGTTGAATCCGGCTGGTACTGATTGATCGCGTCGTCAAAGAAGCAAAACTGATATATCAAGAAAGACACTCTTTTGTCCAATAATTATGAACCAGCTATAAATAAGATGTTGAGGGATTTATGAAAGAACTGTTTGTGCTTACAAACTGACAAATATACCAACAACAAAAAAAAGATACGTAAAAACGATGTAACAAATCTTATTCCAATGTTGCCGAAGTACATTTTGTAATTGTATAAACATTTGAGAACACTTAATTTTACACTTGTCACTAGACCTTGCATAATTAAAATCGACAAAAAAAAATAAGATTCAAAAGCGTTTATTCTTCGTCATTTCATTATAATCACAATCAGTATTTACAAAATCATAAGCGAGTAATCAGCGACGTTTTTTAGATTTATTTTTCTTCTTACGACTTGCTTCAGATTTTCCACTCTTGGATTGACATTTAATAGGTTTATCCGAATGAGAAACACTTTCAGATTTTGAATTATCACTTGATTTTGCTTGTTTTCCATGCCCGCCTTCTTGTTGTTGACGATCAGGTGAACGAAGTGGAGGAGGAGGTGGCGGCGGCAACGGAGGTTTGCTTCCAATACCTTTCATAGCTTTTGGATTGAGGTTTTGAAAATCAATGTAATCAGGCTAAAACATATGTAACATTTAATATCGAAAACAGAGGAATCAATAAACTTACTTCAGGTTCTTCATCATTTTTATTAACATTAGCAAATACAGTATTTTCATGCGCTGGTTTCTTATTGCTGTTACTGTCAACAGGAGGTGAAGTTGGAGGATATTTGTTATTTTGTCCAGGAGAAGGTATTACACCACCACAGCATTTCTTTTTGTTTGACTTCTTCTTTCTACTATCACTTGCACTTGTGTCAGAAGACCATTGATCATCTTTTTTACCACTTTTTTGTCTGCTTTTAGATGGTCGCTTTCCGGATTTCTGCCTAAAAAAGTTAGTTTATGAGTTGAATTTAAAAAAATATGTACAAATTCTTACCCTTTTTTCTTTTTACCACTGTCAGGCATTTCGATCGTCAATGATTTTACAAAATGAAACAAAATGGAAAAAGCATCCGAAAGCAAGCATTTTTATTTTTTATGAAATTTACATAAAATTCATCAAAATGTAACTTCAAAGCCAAAAAACGCAAATTTCCACAAAAAAGAAAAGTGCATTGTAAATTTTTAATACAGGCTTTTTTTATATGACTTAGAACTCTTATAAAAGTAAGACTGTGCACCATAATGCTACATTTTTTTCTCAAAATTGTGGAAGATTTTGAATCTTTTCAAAATCATTTTCAAACTAAATAATACATGACAAATTATAAGAAATTTTATTAAATAAAAAACAAAAAATACTGTTGTTATTAAAATTAAAAAAGGAAACACAAAAAATTGCACTTTAAAACTTGGACTCTTCATTTACCGGTTTAACTTGAAACTGTTTGTGAAGTAAAGGCTTTTTAGTTGGCGAGCTTTCAATGGATGATGGTTCAGTAACGGACGTGATAGTGATAGATGGTTTTGGGGTTGCATCAAATTCAAGATATTCCTATAAAATATTTAATTTAATTTTTGAATAAAATATTTTTGTGATTATCGCTTACATCAGATTCAGCTTTATGCAATGGAGCTTCTGCTTTTAACGTAGATGAGCGTCTTTGAATGGGTTCAGGAGAGGACCCGGATGAATGAATTTCTTCAACATTATAACCCACAGATTCTTCATATTCTTTTAAAACTGTATTTTGACGTTGAATAAATGATGGTTTTGCTCGTTTTAACGTCGTTGTAGGTGTATCACGACTTGTATCAAGGTCTGATTCACCCAAATGAGGATGAAAATCATAATCTTCATCATCTTCTTCTGCTTCAGTTCGAAGAGGCAAATCATTATTATCTGAATCATCATTGCTATAATCAATTTGCCGATTTTTTGGTTTATCTATTGCAACTATTCCATCGGTGATTGAAGTGTATTCATCATGTGGGCGTCTTCGAACACTTCCAGATTTTCCTATTGATTGTACAGCATTAGAATAAACATTTTTGTCAAGAGATATAATGCTACCAAAAAGTTTAGATGTGTTTGGTGGAGGTGTTTGTGGTGTAATTTCATGTCCACTAATGGTTGAAGTCCTCAATCTTCTTCGAGTCTTATCATTTGCAGCGTCCGCTGAATGAGGATTAGAATCATTTCCAGAAGCAATCACACCAACAATTTGACTTCCAGTAATTTCAATTGCAACATCTGGTTGATGATGAGAAGTTGTTTCAACCATTGATGGTTGTGAGCTCATTGGTGGTGGATGTGAAATAATATCACCTAATGGAGTTGTAACTCGTGGTTGTAATGCTGATACAATGGATGGTAAAACAGCGGTTATTTGTCGTAGACAATCAAGCATTTCAGTTTGACGCTCTTCAATCATTTCTATTCTTGATTCAAGCATATTTACATTAGATTTTAATGAAGTTTCTTTTGTTATGAGATCATTCATTCGAACTAGTAAAAGATCTGTTCTTTCAGCAGTTCGATGTAATCTTTCTTCATTTGATCGATTTTTTTCATACTCCTTTTGTCGAGCATAATCTTCCATGCATTCTTCTTCAAAATCATGCAATTTTTCAACTTGATCAGGGGCAAGGAAAAGTTCTAAAAATAATCTTATGTGTCTATAGTTAGTTATCTCTCCTTTTAAAACTTACTCAATGAAAAATCAAATAACTTCTTTTTAGTATCTTTTTTCCATTTACAACAAATCATAACATTATGTTTTATGACTTTTAAAAGCATATAACAATGATATATCGCTGTAAAAGGTGGCGGAACAAAGGGTGTGGATTCATATTCCATCACTTGATGGTATCTTTGAAATAACCAAATTTGTTGGGCTATTTGATCGGTTTCGATAAAAATGTTATTAAAAATAGCGATAAGCATGGAAATGAGAAGAATATTAGAAATTAAAAGGAATACAGTCATCAACAATGGCGGAATCCAATATCCTGGTACGCATGTGTTAGTGGAATTATTAATATAATCTGGGATACTCATGCCATCTTCAAGGTGTCCATCCCAAATTTGATCACCACATGTGTCGCTATAATTAAAATGAGACAGGATAATACGTAATAAATTAAAAAATAGAAACAAACATTTCGTCAGCATAAACTTCCCCATAAAGCATAAAATAAGGTTTATAAAAAATATTTCTAATTAATATCCAATGCCATTCTTCATTTGGAAATGTGATGGATTGTCGGGCTAATCCAAATGCAAGCATAGAAACGCAAAGCATTATAACAACATCTATAAAATTATACATAGAAAATATAAAATTAAAATAAAATAAATTTTATAACTTACAAATCATACTTAAAATCATTTTACCAGCCATAGTAACTAATGGACCAAATTTGGGATGAACGCTAAAGAAATCTAATAATTTAATGGACCATAAAACCGATGATACTGCCATAATACAACGTCCATAGGAATTGCTAAAAAATAATTTACGTTTACTTGGAATCTCAAAAAATTCAGGTGCCAGCCGAAGTAGAGCAACCCTATCTTTTAAAAATTTCTTTTGTTGCTTACCTATCAAAAACCCGAATAATTACACCAATGAAAAATGAAATAACTGCAGCAGCCGTAAATAAATTCCAATAATTGCAAAAGAAAAAATGCCCAAATTTTTCTTTTAATCTTTTAGGTTCAGACATAAAAAATTTTCGAATCATTTCAAGTCCAAATGAAAAAACATAAAAATAAAGAAAATATTCACATTTTGATGGCGTTGGTGGAGTTTTGATTAGAAGGACATATGTTAAAACACATAAAAATACGATGTACGATAAACACCTAAAACCAAGGTAGAATTAAATCTATGAAACCAATCTATATATCTAGAAAATTCTACCAGGCCCAGAAAGTAGTAATTGGCGCAACAAAAAATTCATAAAATTTTCTGCGAATTTTAATTTGACGTTTTCCATAAAACCGATTAAAAAAATTATCTTTTGGTCTATCATCTGAATTTCCTCGAGTTAATTGTTTTTGCGCCATAGCAAATATACTTTTACGTTTTTGATCAGGTTTTTTGCGATCTTCAATTCTAACTTGATTTGGTTTACTTTTATTTGAATCCATTGAAGTTGCCTGATTATCTGAGAATGAAGTTTTTGCGCCCCGATGAGACATGGTTCGAGTTCGTTTTCTTGAAATTGATGGATCTGGTGGACATCCAGGTGTGGCAATGGAAGCTGCATGGGCTCGTAATTCTCCATGATTATTTGGAAGGACATCTAAAAGCGGAATCGATTGTCCACTATACTCTGAAAAGCGTATTCTGTCGTCGCGCATCCTTCTCCAATCATTAGGAATCCAAGAAACCATCAGAAAGGAGACGACAGAGAGAGGAGAGAACAAAAATACAAAAAAGCAATGGGAAAAAAAACCCGAAGAAACCAAAGGATAGCAACAAAAAAAGTGGTGAATAAATAGCACACCTCGATTACGTGTTTCGCCCGATTTATCATTGGAAGTTGCTTCTTGGCGGCGTTTTCGACGCGATGGAAAAATATATGGGAAATTATTTGAATGGACACTTTCAGTGGATATTCTTCGATTTTGTGATTGATGTGGTTGTTCATATTCAAAATCTGTGGATTCACCCGATGATGAACTTGAATCATCATCACTATCGGAGGAACTTGAAATATCGTCTTCATGCTCCGCGGCAGTTTGGGGTTGTTTCATTAATTCTTCACGAGATTTAAATTCCAGGAAAAAAATTGTTGGAGGGCATAAAAGTCCAAGGACAACTTTAAAATTTGAACTACTTCGAATTCTTAAACCTCCATGCCAAAGATCGGCGAGAAGAATTTGACAACATGGATGAGCAAGAAAAGCTTTGTTGTTTACGATTACTGCAAGCGATAAACATGTTTCACTCCCTTAAAAATATAATAAACGATCATACATAAATCTAAAATAAAAGATACCAAAATAAGAAAGCTCATAAGTTAAAAGTTGTAAAGTTCGGGCATCATCGTGCTTGTAACAGGAATCAAGAAGCTCAAGGGATAATTGTCGAAATGCACTAAAACCAAAAAATATAACTGTATTTAATTAAAATTAAATTATTTACTCCGCATATTTTCTTAATTCTTCACAAATTTCAACTTCTAAATAATCCTCGGCAGCTTCTTTGGATAAACTTTTATAAAGTCGACATGCCACAAGGGATTTTGCCATAGCTTCTTCTCCATGTTCCCACATACAAAGAGCCATTTCATGACGTTTAGTTAAAACAGCCCAAATTAATAAATCATTAAAAGGATATTTAAAACGAAATTCATCATTATCAAATTGTTCGGATGGTGTTTCTTCTTCAATTTCAATTACCGTATCTTTTCCATTATTTACAATGGTCACAGGTGGAGTTGCAACATTGGAAGGATTTAAAAAATTATCATGTCGAAATGCTGATCGCCATAATAAATGATTACTTAATGCTCGACTTCCAGAAGGAGCACTTGTAAGTTGTGTAATATCAGGGGTAGATTCAACTGGATTAATTCCAAAGCTTCCCGCAATTGCTGCTAATGGACCAGCAAGATAATCCGAATTTATATTATGTTGGCTTCGAGCATTATATGAATTTCTTCTCAATTTTGTCTGAAAAACTTTTTAATTAAATACAAGTTCTTGTCTAAATTTTTTTAATCTATCAAAAAAATATTTAAAAATTTTACATTGAATTTCCGTTTATTATCTCCATATTCTTTTCTAAATTGACTTGTCGTATAATAAGAACGATAGCCATAGCCCATAAGTTTTTCAACAGCTAATCCAATATGAGGTAAAACATATCGATAATTTGAATTAATTCTTACAACATCTCGAACAATGTAGAATAAAGTATTGGGATGTTCAGTATTATACAGTTGTTCCAATCTTTCAATGGTTAAAAATTTATGCATTGATACACCATTTTCAAGGAGAAGACGAACAAAATCGACTCGATTATGAATTAATGCTTCTAACATGGCATCATGTAATGCCGAAGTAGGCCAATCTTGTCCCATAACAAATACATCTGATCTTGCAATATCCACACGATTCCAAGCTAATGCAAGAGCTAATTGTTCAGGTGGCTTTAAATTATGACCTTTCAAAAGGGCAGTTAAAATTGCATAATCAACATCTTGTTTTTGATTTTCACCCAATCGAAATACAGTTATAAGTTTTTTTTCTCTTACACATGCAATAATATCAAGAAGTAATGATTGAGCATTTTCATGATCATAACCAAATACACTTTTAATGAGCGAAAGCAATTGAGGCCTAATTCCTTCGGGAAGGGTTCTGCAATTAAAAAAGAAAAAAATAATTTTTAAAAGTTTTTTTGTTTGTTTGCGTCATACAAAAGATAGGATCTTTATTTTTGTGTGTGTTTAATTAATTTGAGGGCCAAATGAATCAGTGAAATTTATACTTTCATCATTTTCTTTAATAAAAACATACCCTTCTTCGTTGACATATTGGTGAGCAAAAGCAAGAAGATCTGAAGCCCGACCGGATCCATCGCAGATAACAACTGGTACACGAGGGTAACTAAAAAATTATTGAATAAGATTAATGATTTGAAAAGATAAATAAATATTAGCTTTAAAATATGTGAACTAATTTTAAAAAGGCAAGTAGCTATCAAATATTGTTATTAGTCGTTGTTCATTTTTTAAAACAATTTTGTTTTAAAAACAAATATCTCACTTTGTGACATAATCAAGCACAGTTCGAATTGTGCATGTTCCACCTTCAAGCAAAACACATACGACCGGAACACTTCTTTCACCGCCATCAATCTTTTGCTTCTTAACAATATATCCTTCAAGTGCACGTCGTAGAATTATATCAGCTCCATACCTTCCCGTTGTTCCATTATCAACAAGCAAATAATAAGAATGTCGATTATTGAGAACAGCGAAGCGACCCTTGGGTGAAAATGAATGTGGATGATATGATACAACTTTATCTTCACCCAGGAAATCATCCCTCTTTTTTAATAATCCCCATGGTGCAATACCAATTGAAGTTATTTTAGATTTATTACTTCCACTTATAGCGCCTTCAAGCGCAGCAGCTACATGTCGAACAACGCCTGCATTAAGACCAGATGTTATGATCCATGCACCGGTTGTTTTTGCTGCTTTTAATAAACCTTTTCGAAATACGCGTGCAAGTTTTGGTTGTAAACTATAAAAAAATAAATATCATAAAAAAATATTCTAATGTATTCAAATATGAAAAAAAGCTTACTCGAAATTTGAAATACCTCCATGAACCGTGATAATTAATTTTGGAGGTGGAATTTGCCAAACTTTTTCAAATAAATCCATAATATCACTTGGATTTGAATCAAATGATACTCTAATATATTGGGCTTTATGAGGATGTGGACCACCTTGAAATTCAATTGTACCAAATGCATCAGTTGGAGTGGATAAAGTATGTCGAGAAATAACCCAACGATGTTCACTTCGATGCATGCGGTGAGGATCATCTGGGCCTTGAAGAGCTGCAGCGGAATGTTGATTCCTCCACCTTCCACAACCACATTTATCTGGATCTTTACTCGATGAAATAAAAAGAGAACATTCTCGCTTTTCAAAAGTTTCAATAATCCAATCCGCTTGAGCCGTTGATGATGTACTTGGAGCGCGTCGCTTTGCTAAACTTGCGATTGAACCACCAATATTTGATTTTGATCGAAGAGTTTCCATGGAATTTGATGGTTTTAAAGACTGAAAAAATGCAACAAATAAATTCGTTTTGTAAAAAAATAAAAAAATAAAGGAGATTTTTAAATGCCAAAAAAGGAAACAACGAAAAAAGAAACAAATATGACTCACATTTTGTCGAATTGGAAGTTCCTTTAAAAGTCCGTCACTTTGATGCCTTGTAAACTGAACTGCATATGATTGTTGGGTCATTGTGAGCATTTCTTTCCAATCACCTATACAGCAAACTTTATTTTCAAAAATATGAAGAAAAAAAAACTTCCTTACCGCCGTGAACGTGCCTTGGTGGAGCATTTGCTGAGCCTAAGGATCTGCGAATCTTTCTTGAAGCATCTCGACCATTTGATCCTCTTCGCTTTCGCTTATTTCTTCGGGGTTGTGATTGTTTTTTAGAGATGGAATCACCTTCTGCATCGCTTTCTCTTTCACTTTGATTGTGATGACTATTATGATGGTGGCGATGATAATGCTCTGGTGTGCCCTTAAAAAACAAAATTAAAATGGTATGAAATTTAGCGAAAATTAATCTTCTTTTAGCATCGGTTTCCACCGTTAAATACAAAATTTTTTTAATTTTAATCAAAAGAACTTTAAACTTTGAACAATTTCATTCATAACTGATTATCTTTGATTTCTTATGCGCGCTTCTCTAATAATGTATCCTTATCAAGAGAAAAAACCCGATAATTTACGTCATTTACCACAAGCTTTTCCGCTCAGCATCTTCAATAGGCTTTTCAACCTTAATTGTATTATCTTAAAATGCGAACAAATTTTTTTCTACTGTTGAAGATTAAATTTTTTTGGTATATAGTTAGAGACCGGCAGCTCAAAAATTTTTTTCTCGAAAACTTGAAAACTTTGTTTGGATTTAGTACTTTATGCTATGAATATTCCGAATATAAAAAAATAAATGAAAGAAGACTTAATTAAAACCCCCAAAAGTCGAATTCAAATTTTCAAAAATCAAAAATATTTCGTTCGAGAGAACACTTTTCTTTTATTCAATGAAAGGGAAAAAAATGCAGCAAGCATGCGGCTAGCAACCAGTTTCTTTTCTTTTTTGCGTTTTTCGACTGTAAAATCAACTAGATAATTAGTATTTTGGTCGCCATATTTTTACGGGCGTTTTCGGACGTTTTTCACCTATACCATAAAATGTAAAATTTAATTTCCTATCGACTCATGCAAAAAAAGTGTTGCAGATGGGTTGCAGCTAAATATATATTCCCTTAAAAACACAAAAAAAGTTAGTTTTGGAGCTATTAATGAAGGAAAACTAGGTTCAAAAATTGGATATTCGGAATCAGGACATAAAATTACATATTATGGTAAATATGTATAATTTATTTGCTCTTTATTAAATAAATAAAAAATAACCACTTTTTCGCGCATGGAATGACGAAAAAAATAACAGAGAACACTCAGGCATGCAAGCGACTTGCCGGTCTCTATATATAGTTTCATTTTTTGAGTACTTCTAAAAAATTGTCTATGCTTTTCATACATTCAACTTGCAGCAATTGCATGCGCTATTTTTTTTATCATCTGTCCTAATTCCATGCTTGCTTCTTTTTTTTCTTCATTGAATTATGTATGTGATTATGTACCCTTCTTATTGATTATTTCTATTCAAAGAAAGGAATTAACTCAAACAGCAAATGTCAAAGCTCAAAACAATTTCAAAAATTGAAAATAAAAAAAAAACAAAAACATTTTACGTAGAATTTTGTTAAACGAAGCTGTTTTTTTGCGCAAAAGCAAATATTCGCATTTTGTTTTTACAGTTTTTACACAAGATTAGATTTTTATAGACAATACAAAGTTCGATTTAAAGTTTGTTCTTCTTATCCAACCAACCAAAAAAAATTTCTCATGATTTTTTTTTCGAAAGAAAATAACAACTTTAAAATCAAAAGGTTTTATAAAAATGAAAAATGAGAAAAGATCGTGGGACAAAAAATGCATTGTTTAAATGTAAATAAAAAAAAGTGACGGATTTTTTCCTTTTATGATTTTGTTTGAACAAATCCTAATTCCGGAATTTTTATTGTTAGACTTTGTTAGGTAATCATAGTTCAAGTTTATTTTATGTCTGACTTTTCGATACCAAAAATGGAAACAATAGTTTTAAAAGCGACTATGTAAAAAGTTCGCGTTAATCTTTTCAATTTTTTAATCTTTAAAATAAAAAGTGATTTTTTTTATAAACGGGTTTATAGTATTTTAATAAAAATAGCGCTTACCTTTTCCATGATTAGCCGTAAATAATGGCGACAATCTTTTGTGTACCACCGTTTTTTACATTCAATTTAAAGTAGCAAAAATAAAGCTGTTGATGATAAACGGTAAAAATGTTCCCTTTTTTTCGACGCCCAACCAAAATGGGACGTGAGAAAAAAAAGTGAAAGGAAGCAAGGAGTTCTGCTGCCAAAAAAACAAAAGGTTGATAGCTGGCTGACTGGCAGTGCAAAATAATTTGTGCGATAATGATCAGAAGGGGAAGAATAAAAATGAAATTGGTAGTGATTGAAAATGACTTTTTTGAATTGAATAACAACAAATTATTGCTTCTGCTGTTGATGCTACCCTTCTTACTATTCTTCTGCCCTTCAAGTGTTAAGAAAAGAAGGGAGCAAAGAGTCACAGGGAAGGGATTCTCACAGATAAAGAACAAAAAAGAATAAAAATCGAAAACCGTTCTGTACTTCCTTCAATGGAGGAAATTTTGATTTTGTTGCTAACCAGGTGAATCGATAGGAGCGTACTCGTCAAGTCCGAGATGTCGCTTCCAGAAGCACTTAATCATTCAAAGTAATATCCTGAAAAAAAAATAAGAAAAGTATTTATTTATTTATAAATATAAAGAAAAAGATGTCGATAATAATAAGCTTCAAAATTCAAAGTCTTATTTTTTTAATAAAGCAAAAAAGAAAAGAGGGCAGGAGATTAAACACTTTCTTCACATACATATGTGTTTGAGAAACAAAAAGTCAGAGCTTTTAAAAGCACTAAAAAAACTACCAGCTTGCAATTTTCAATGTACATACAAAAAATAAGAAAAAACAGACAACAATAAAAAAAAATTGTCGGAACAAATGGGTGAAAGATAACGGTAGCCATAAAAAACATCGTGATTGATTTTTTTATTGAAAAATCAAATTCACTATTAAATTTCAAATGCATTATTGCTCCACTCTAAAAAGCTTCCACACTCATCGTTTACGTGAGAGAAAAAAATGATTTAAAAATGAGACGACTCTTAAAATGCCATAAACAAATAATCCAAAAATACCAGGCGACAAACGACCACGAACAATGACGACCATGTCTCTGCGCACAAATAACAATAAAAAAATGTTTAAAAAAACATTAGCAAAAGTTTATTTTTTTTTTTTTGAAAACTCCAAAAAGAACTTTGGCGAAAATCAGGTAAGTAATATATTTAGATTGAAAAAAAAACTAAGGAGGTTTATTTAATGGCTTTTTCAAAAAAAAAGAAAAATAACGGAAGTCATATTTAGGAATGAGTAAAAATTGAGGAATCGGAAGAGTAGAGAAAAAAGCGCAAACAAAACATAAAAATAGCAACAAAGAGGAGGAGGAAGATGAGGCGATGTAATGGCAGGAATGGAAGAGCTAAAAGTCCTGATGGTCAAAGCGTAGTCTAGTCCAGGAAAAAAAATAGCAAGCAAAAAAGTACAAGCCTTGGGTATTATTTTTTTTTGCAGCTGGACAACTACTCAACTCGACGCCGACGACTCAGACAAAGGCGCGCAACCAAATACTAAAATATGAAGGAGAAGAATAAAAAAAGATGAGCAACATCAATGCGTGATGCTCGTCGTCATCTTCTTCTTCGTCTCTTTTGCTTGCAATTCGCCATAAACTAATCAAAAATCACGTCTCGTTCAAGACCACGTAATAAAAAACGGAAAAAAAAGAAAGACGAGACTTTGTTGTTTTATTATGAAAACTACGCTGTAAAAATTTGATTGGATTTTTTCTTGTTGATAGATATTATTATCATGGATAGAAGCTGCTAATGATATTTTATTATTATTGAAAAAGAATGTAAAAAATATTGAACATTCCAGAGAAAAAAGTAAACATTATAATCAAAAGCATTTTTTGCGGTCTCAAACGTTTTTAAAACAGCAAAACGACGGAATTATAATCCATTTTCAAACCACTTTCAACTTATTTTTTTATTGTGCTTTTTGCAGCCACAGCAAAAATGATGCATCGAAGAAATTTTATCACAACAGAAAGGGGTAAGTAAATAAGCTTTTCTCATGCTTCTGAGTTCTTATAAAATCTGATTAAAAAAATGGAATTTCCTTAAACGGAGTTTTCTCTTTTTTATATGAGTAAATACTCTTAAAAGATGAGCAAGAAAAGAGAGAGGAGAGAAGGGTAAAAAATAAGGGGAAAGAAAGACAATACATAAGGATGAGAGAGTCTTTGTAGCAACAATGGAGGCAAATAACTTTTGCGGTTAGAATTGTTTTTTATATATTTAATTGTCGTCGCCAGCTGCTTTCATATTATGGCGTCACGACATAAACTGCCAAGTTACTCTATATTTTTTAAGCTTTTAAAAATTTCTTACCATCTGTAACGATGAGCTGTTTTTAAAATAAAAAGCATAAGTCTAAAAAATCAAAAAACCTTAGTGAAAATTAAAAATGAAAAGGAACGCCTTTTGGAATTATGACGAGCACGTTTATCAAATGAAAATAAAATAATTTTAAAGACCAATAAACAATTTAAAATTAATGATGATTTATGCGTTTGTAAAGAAGCATGAGAAACATAAATTAAACTAAAAACAAAATTTAGCAAAATTACTGTAATTCAAGATGTACTACAGCAACAAGGAAGCCAAAAATGTAATTATTTGAAGCTAATTTTAGTTTCTCTTTTTTTTTTGAATAAAAACTATCAATTTACAGTAAGATCATAAAAGTGCAAGGCACTCTGTCGAACAATGATTGCTTCTTTTTTCGCATTTTTAAAATGCAGACATCGGCATTTCTATTATACAGTGTCTGGTGGCGCAAAAAACATTCTAAAAAGGTCGAGTTCCCATGCTTTATATGTACATATGTTTTTTTTTCTGTCTGTTTGATTACATCGCTTTTGTTTGGTTTACGCAACAAAATTATTTTTTAACGTAGTATAATCCTTTCTTCTGTTAATTAAAAAAGAAATTTAAATTCTTGCCTCCGATTTGACAGCCGACGTTGTCGTCATATAAATTCATCGACGGACATCCGATTTTGACGCTTAATTTTTTTATTTAATTTTAATTTTTAGCAATCTTTTTATTTATTTATTCATTATTACGATTTTTGATTTTTAAAATTTAGTTGATTTTTTTTTTGTATCTTTCATAACTTTTTATAAGATCAAACTTAAACTTAGTTTGATATTATTTATTGAAACTATTGAGCCTAACTAAAACCGGAACCGGAAAAACCTTTGCAATGAGGAAATGAATGGAGATGCAGGTTTTTTTAGGAAAGAGAACTTACTTATCGTTAATATTTCTTGAATCTTTTTTTTTATTTGTGCAAATAATCATTTGTTTTCTTTTCTCTTTCCTTAAACAATCGGATTCTATCGGGAATGTGATGGGTTATTTTAGATGACAAACTTCTTCTTCTTCGTCTTCTTATTCTGGAACTAGTAGTCATCACTCTCTTTATTTCATTATGGCCGCTCGATGGACCATCCCTTTGCTGCTGCTAAATGCGTTTAATCAAAAACTCAATCGTCTTCCATATATTTCTCAACAAAACAAAAAAACTTGTCAAATATCGAATAAAATAAAGCTGATTTTTTCGCTCATTCATTTAGTTTATGTGATTTTTGGAAGTCTTTCATTATTTTTTTGATCGAAACAAATAATGATTCATCTTTATGTCATTCCTCTTTTGTTCTTATTGGATCATCCATGCTTTTCGTATTTTTTTAAATTTCTTTTTTGCAAGTTTATGAAATTTAAGCATAAAATTTAGGAATACCACATATCAGTGTGACGGATTTTTATTTTTATCGCCTCGCCTCTCGCCTCCGCCTCTGAGGCGTGAGGCGATAGAGGCGCCTCAGAGGCGCCTCTGAGGCGAAGGAGGCGATAAAAATACGTTAGTTTTTCGATACATAGCCTCAGCCTCAGCCTCCGCCTCAGTGGCGTGAGGCGCCTCGCGAGGCGATGGAGGCGCCTCATGAGGCTGAGGCGTGTCACACTGCCACATATGTGTAAACGTAAATTCACGGACATTAAGATATTTTTTTTTGAAATTTTTTTATAACTTTTTTTACTAGGTTTTTTATGCATAGCTTAGAAATAGAAATTCTTTATTTTTTGAAATTTATTTTTTTGTTATTGTTAACCTCTCTGACCTTCAGCATTTCATCCTTTTGCTATTTGTTTTTTTTACTCCACTGTCTAAAAGGCTAATATCTTTTCGTTTTGAAAAAGCCAACTGTTACATATCATGTCAAATTTAAAACTTATCACTTTCCACCTGTTCTTTCACTCGTTTTATTGGTTTTCATTTTTTTTTTCAGGGTCCATCCTGGATATGAAAAAGAAAGAGGAAGAACGACGAAGTGGTTATTCAACATCAAAAATGTCACAATCAAGCAGTCGAAAAATTTGTTGTATTGTAATTATTTTATTATTATTTCTTTGTATAGCTTTAACGGCGGCAGGAATTGCGGCTTACTTATATTATATGGTTAATAGAAAAGAAGTGAAAGAGACTCAAGCATACATGAGGAGCCTCATAAATCAAATTAATAACGCTCCCGACGTTAGATGGAAGGTAATACATATTTTTGAATAATGTTTACCCTTTTTTTGTAAAATATGAGCTGTTTAGGAAAACTTCAAATTTTATAATAACATCATTTTGCTACTATCCCAGAAGGAGACAGGATTTCACAAAATTAACTTTTCAATTTTTAGGCTAAATATAACCCATATGCAACTCGAACTCATGACTACAATTACAAAGCTTTGAGAAATTCAACTGCCATTAAAGAATACATTTCTCATTTAAAACAATTTTTTGATTCAGAAAAAATGCAGGCTCATTTGAAGTTTGCCTTTTTGCTTCCATTCCAACGCAAAAATTTCATCTTTTAGAGAATTGGATGAGTTTCCCGATGAGGAGGTTCCTAAAAATTTTGATGCACGAGAAAAATGGCCCATGTGTCCAAGTTTGAATTACATTCCAAATCAAGGTGGTTGTGGTAGTTGTTTCGTAAGTGAACATTTCAAGGTAACTGATTTATGCAATGATTTCAGGCAGTTTCTGCAGTTGGAGTTGCATCCGATCGAGCTTGTATTCATAGTAATGGCACGTTCAAATCTTGGTTGAGCGTTGAAGATTTACTTGGTTGTTGCACCGTGTGTGGAAATTGTTATGGTGGAGATCCATTGAAAGCTCTAGTATATTGGGCTAAAGAAGGTATAGTCACTGGTGGTAGAGATGGCTGCAGACCATACTCTGTTGGAAATGAATGTGGAACACCTTGTTCGCCAGCAGTGTATCCCGATGGGGAATACCGCAGGACTTGCATCAAGAGATGCCAAAACACTTATTATAAAAACAAATACGAAGATGATAAATATTTTGGTTGGTCACCGAAAAAATCATGATTTTTTTGAGTTATTAATTTTAGGTTCACTTGCATACACTATGTTTCCACGAAGAATGAGCGTGGATAATGCTGGAAAAGAAAGAGTTGAAATGCCTTCTGTTGTCGGTCATTTCAACGATTCGTCCACAAGCCCTTTAACTCTCGATCAAATCCGTACAATTATTAAAAAAGAAATTTTGCTTTTTGGCCCTACGACTTTAGCATTTCCTGTAACTGAAGAATTTCTTCACTATGAATCAGGCATATTCCATCCTTATCCGGAAGAATCTTTTGAAAAGCGAATTATTTATTGGCATGTGGTACGAGTTATTGGATTTGGCGAAGATAAAAAAGGGCATTACTGGACAGCAATAAATAGTTTTGGATCACATTGGGGTGATAATGGAATCTTTCATATTGATACTTCGCTTTTGGAAAAGTTCGGACTTGAATATGAAGCAGGGGTGTAAATTTTAAAAATAATAAACTAATAATTTAATCGTCTTTATAAACTTAAGCATACAAGAACACCGAAAATAAAATTACATGAATCAATAAAAAAATAGGATAAATAATCATGGTGTTGAAGACATTGATAAAATATTACAGCAGCTCATTTCTTTTCTTCTTTTTTGTCATCCTGAAAAATAATACTACAAAATTAACGAGAAAAAAACTAATTTATACCGTTTTTGCATCAGAACTATCGTCCATCATTTGTTGTAAAGCATCAGCGTCGGTAACTAAATCACCTAAACCAGAAGTAGCAGCAGTAGGTTGGTCAATATCCATAGCGCTATTTGAGTTGTCGTCTGCCTTTTGTTGAGTAGAGGAAACATGAGCCATATCTTGCATAGACATACGAAGGGCAAGTTCAAGTTGTTGTTCTTCAGTTAATGCAGCAGGATCAACACTAAGAGGTTCAGCAACAGATGCAGAAACGCCAGTATCAGCTTGAGCATCTTGTTTATCTACGTCCATTGCAGCTGCGGTACCGCTATTTGCTCCAACTTCTTCTTGGCGTTGACGGGCTCGCTGTTCTTCAAGTGAAACACGCAAAGCTAATGCAAGTTCTGGATCTTCTTCTCCTTCGAAATCATATCCAGTAGGATTAACAAGAGGAGCGCCAGTTCCACCATCAGCACGGCAAATTGGAGAAGTAGCCAAAGCTTCGCGAAGTGTGCTTCCACTAGAAACTACTACTAAATTTGAACCAGTTCCTTCCCTGAAAAGGTAATCCATTATTTCATACACAAATTTAAACAACTTACTTTCCATTCAATGTATCAATAAATTCCTGAAGCAGTTCGTTTTCTTCAGCGCTAGCTTCACCAAAGCAAACCATGTCGACATTAACCTTTTCTTTTTTGAGCTTCTTTGCAAGCTTGATGAATTCAGTCTTTTCAACTCCTTCACGTTCTTTTGCTCCAAGTTTACCTGAAAATTTTCACATATATTATTACCCATCCGCGATGGCAAACAGTGCGTGCATGCCTATACTTTTACTTGTTTGTTCATTCACTGATTATCCAATCTTTTTAACAGATTTCTTCTCACCTACATCAATGTCATCATTTTCAACGCCTAAAGCTTCAAAAACTCCAAGAGATCCTGAAAAATCTCCACTTATTACCTTTACGAAGGCACTTGGAAATGCTACCCCAGAGCTGATAAAAAGAAATCTCAACGATGATGGTATGTTTCTAACATATTATTTATTTCACTATAGGTTCCCTTTTTAGATAACAAAGTTGAATCCAAAAGATCTCGTTTGGATGAAGAAGAATCATCAACATCTTATTCTCATCTTCAAAAGTTTTTGAAACGAGAAGTCAACGTTGGAAAAGGATGTGTTGGATACATATCGAAAATTATATCAAATTCTGAAGTACTAGTAAAGTATCAAAACGAAGATAAAGTAAGCTTCAATCTGTAACAATTTAAACTATATTTCATTTTATAGGTTATATCACAAAAAATAATGAATATGCAATTGTTAGCTAGCTTAAACCATCAAAACAATGTCGACTTTGTTGATTTCTTACCACAATCGCAACCTTATAATCCAGATAGTCAAGATTCCGTAAAAGATTACATTCAATCAAAGGCTCTTGAAATAATAGAAGAAGAAGTTAAACCCAAACGAACTTTGCGTAAAAGTAAGTATTATTTATATTGTGTTTATAAAGCATGTTTTTTTCTTTAGGTATACCAAAGAAAGATCAACCACTAATTCGGATGCCTGCATATGAACTCATCGAAGGATTCTCAAAATATCGTGATGATGGTGATTTACGTCAATATCTCATAGTGTTTAATACGAATGATCGAAGCTTGTGTTGGAAATACAGATACGAAAAATATAATAAAGTATATTGTTGTACTGGATGTTGGGCCAAAGAAGCATCAATCAGAATAAAAACATCAGCAAAGATCGAAAATGACATAAATGGTAAAGAATATGTACGCTTGATAAGAACTGATCATGTATGCGAACAAGTAAATTATGAAAAGTTAATCGAAGAACTCAATCCTCGTGTTATTGAAAGATCTCATTTCGAAATCCGTGAAAAAGCTCGTGGTAATAAAAATCTATTGGAATTTACTGAAGAAGAAGGAACAAATGGATTTAAGATGTACTATCATAAAATAATAGACAAATTCATATGTCATCCTTGCACATCCCGGTATGGTTGTCACGTGACTGGAAAGCTATTTAGCAATAAAGAAGGAGAAGAATGTATTAGAATGAATCGTGCTCATCTATGTGAACCTCAAGAATTGGAAGATTTTATCGTTAAAATGCCTAACTTCATAATGAAAGACAATGGACAACTCTTTATTTTTTCATCAAAGGAATCAACCATGGGTTATAAATATTTTTATAATACCAACAAAAGTATCTATCGATGTTCTAAATGTTTCAAGGAAGATGTTTGTGTATCCGCAAAACTTTTGAAAGATGCCGATGGAAATGATTATCTTAAATTATCACGTAAAGCTCATCAATGCTCATCTGTACAATATCAACTTGATCTTTCAAAATTAGAATTACCTCTCAATCTCAAATGGCCTACGACTGAAGAAGGAAATAATGAAAAGAACATTTTTCTCAAAAAAATGAGTGAACTTCATCCGCCCAGCGATCACCATGTCAAAGCAGTTGCTTATCTCATCAGTGTTGCAGGTCCTGAATCAAGTCCTGAAGTATATGCATCATGTTCACTTTATGCTGGCTATAGTGAAAATCCAGAGAAAAGATTACCGAGGCACTGGGAAAGCAAGAATGTTGTGGCTGATTTAATGAGAAAGTATGGTAGTGTGTATTTAGTACCTATTTTTGAAGGTATCTCAGCAGCATGTCATGATTTTGAAGCGATGATGATAGAACTATGTAGTAAGTTTTTATTTCATATATCCTAATAACTATAACCTTCTAATTTTTAGAACGTGGATCTTTAAAACTTAAACTTTGTAATGAAAGACCGGGTGAATGGTCTTCAAAAACTCTCAAAGAAATATGTTGTAATGAAAATCATCTTGAACATGCTGATACTCTTCTTGCTCTAGAAAAACTTATTATCGAAGCCATGGGAAAGCCTGAAAAGATGTTCTCATCGCGTGTTCTTCAACCTGGTGAAGCTAATCATTTGGATGAATGTTAAATATTTTTAATTATGTTTAGTTAGTTTTTGAATAAATAAATATAAACCTTACCTGCATCAACATGTTCCAATTCAGATTGTTCCATAAGAGAGAAAGGTGAGCCCAGAAAGATGACGACCCTCATCTTATGATTGCGATTTTGACGATGTTTAAGAGCCAAATGAGCAACCTTGATAGCAGGAATAAGTTTGACAGTTCCTTCAAAGCCAATTTCATGAAGACGGCAAAAGAGTTTACGATCTTCTTGTGTCATCGTTGAAAGAACTCGAACTTCATCAGCCATTGATAAAATACCAACAGCATTTTCAGGATTACCTCGAAGTTTACATTGTGCAACCATATGCGCTGCTTCTTGCTCACATTGAAGTCGAGTAGGAGTGAAATCACCATTACGCATATATTCAGAATTGTCAATACAAATCATAGTACTTTCTTGAACCATTTTGACCAATATCAGTAAGTTTAGAAAGAAAGATAGTTAGACCTGAAACAAAAAATATATCATCATTTTTTATTCAAAAGTAACACGCGGATTGATAACTTCAGTAATGAAAAATTCTATTACGCTGCAATGATATTAAAAATATGTTTAACGAACTTTAAAAAAAAGTTAAAGATTGGCTTTTAGAATTCACAAAATAAACGATGACAAATGTAAAAAACTTTTATTTCAGCATTCGTTGTTGTTCCATTGCTTTGTTTCATCTCTCATACATAATATTTTCGATATGGACATTTTGCAAAAGCGGGGAATTCAAATATAAATGTAACCAAAAAGCTTCTTCAACCCAATTCAGCTAATAACAACGACATCGTTGTAAAGTGCAATTAGGTTGTTATTAATCTTTCTTCTTCTTTTTTTTCTTTAAATTGTGATTGATTTGAAAATGTAGACTTTAAATGCCTGAATTAAATACTTTTTTATTATCTGCAAAATCGCAAATTGCATAAGTAAATTATGTGTAACATGCTTCCCGGGTCTATCTTTTTTTTAAATTTTTTTTGTACTATTTACGGTTTCTTCTTTGTATGATTTTTCTATTATTTCGCCTATTAAATTAACTGCAAATGACATTTAAATTTTAATGGATTTTTATTAAATCTGTAGACTTTCACTGCACTCCCTTTATCAACTTTATTAATTCCTTGCACCATTTAATGCTAAACCATTTTTTTACATTAAAAACGTATGATCTATTCTTTCAATGTTTTTCTCTCAAAAATTCTCCAATTACAGCATTTTTTTTGAACTTTCGATATGCCTTTTTGAGAGAATTGTTCCTCTTTAACAGGAAACTTTCTGTCTGTTAAACGCATTTTATTTGACATTATGTCCATTTTCTCTCAAAAGGTGTGAAATACCACTAAGTCTTTTTTTTACCGCTCTTATCAGTCAAAAAATACATTATTGAGATTTTTTGATTGTTTCCAGCAGGACATGTCTTGATGGACCCGTCAATCGAAAATAATCGTACCATCAAAAACCTTACAATGTCCATAAATGAACAACAACCACCGCCACCAAGATATCAGTCTTTCGAAGGACCTAATCTTATTTTCGCGCCATCAAATCTTCCTCCACAAAGGTAAGTACCATATTTTTATTATGTTAACTTAAAAAATTAGAAACAAAACAAACAAACAAAAAACAGACAGATTCTAATCCATTTGGCTTTCATATGAAGTTGTTTTTTGAACTTCTATTGGCGACGTTGAAAATGGTTGATCAAGAAGGTCATTTGAAGTTGAAGCAAAAATTTGACTAAAATTTGAGATGGGTCTTTGAACTTCCATTTGGTTAATATTTGATGTAGTTTTCTCAAGTTCTGTTTGCTTTGGAATTGGTTGATCAGCAAAATCAGTTGAAGTAAGAATTTTTTGCAATTGAGGACAATGTATTGCTGAATTTCCAATTTGAGGCAAATCTTGAGCATTCATCGCTTTTTGAATTTCATCACATCCTCCTTTTCGTTTGTAAAGGTTCATACTTGCAATCTTGACATCATGAGGTTTAATTAGATTATTATCACATTTCTTGGCAACCATACTTGAATCACGAATTAATTTTTGAGTAATTTCTACAGCAATGTTCAAAAGAGAGTTCGAAGTAACATTTGAGACATTTTCGGAAGCAGAAAATTCTTTGAGAAGGCTATCAGAACATTGAATGTATTTTTGATGGAAAGCATTCAAAACTTCGCTTTGTTTAGCAGCAGAACGGATTTCATCAGCTAATAATTGATTTTGTCGAATTTCTCGGCGACGTGCACTTCGAGAATTTGTCATTTTCAAAACCTAAAACGAAAAGAAATTATAGTAATAAAAAAAGATTTTACAATAAAAAAAAACACGAAAAATATGTATTTGAAATTTCAGGCAAATAGTTCCCGTGCAAAATCCTGGCCTTCCAATTGATACTGATTCTGAAACCGATAATTTTCGATGTTTACCATGTTGCGACGATAAAAATGTTTGGTAAACAAAAAAATCCTACAAAAAATAATAAAAATGTTGGTTTTTTTAGGAGAACTTTTCAAGCTATTGTTTTGGGTCAACTCATGTCATTGTGCCTTTGTGGCACAGGTGTCGGATCTCAAATGCTCAGTAATCATAAGTTTAATGCACCAGCAGGTAAATCTATTATTTACAACAAAAAAAAAGAAGTTTGAAATAATGTTGGTAGCAAACAAAAAAAAGGAAGAGATAAAAAAAGTATTTCACTCCGTTCGTCGAAAAGAGATTCTTTTAGAGCGAAAAACTTTGTTCCCTTCAAAAATACTGTAATTAAATTATTTTAGCTCAAAATTTTTTAAATTATTTTATGCTTGCATTTGTTTATGGGATTATGCTTGTATTCCGTAATGGTGATCATAATTTTTTGAGTGTAATGCGAACTCGAGGATGGAAATATTTTATTCTTGCTTTAGTGGATGTTGAAGCAAATTATATCATTGTTTATGCATATCAATTTACTAATTTAACATCCATTCAATTATTAGATTGTTCAACAATTCCTACAGTTATGATTTTATCTGTTAGTTTAAATTTGTAATAAGAGCAATGGAAACAAATTTATTACATAATTTTTTAGTTTTTATTTTTATCCACAAGGTATTTACTCATTCATATCATTGGTGAGTTCATTGTAACTTTATATGTACATAATATGTATTAGCTTGCTTGAGTTACAGGAGTTGCTATTTGCATGCTTGGAATTGCTTGTATTATTTACGCTGACGCTGTTGGAGGTGGTGGAAGTGGTGGTGGTTCTAATCCTCTCCTTGGAGATCTTTTATGCGTTGCTTCAACATTCCTTTATGCAATAAGCAATATCTCAGAAGAATTTCTCGTAAAAGAGCACGATAGAATTGAATATTTAGGTTTTATTGGAATTTTTGGATCTCTTATTAGCGGCTTGCAATTGTAGTTTTTTTTAAACATTTTAAGTTTTTAATAGAAAAAAAAATTTCAGTGGAATTTTCGAACACCGTAATTTATCCACCGTAACATGGGACTTTACAATTATTGGAGGATATTTACTTTTTACATTTTCCATGTTTGCTTTTTACAGTATGGTTTCAGTTGTTATAAGAAAGACATCAGCTTTAATGTTTAATTTGGCTGCTTTAACAGCAGACTTTTATTCACTAATTGCAAGCATTGTTATCTTTCATTATTCTGTAAGCCTTAATATTTTTCCCTCTTTGCAATTGACATTTTTTTAGTTCAAATTTTTATATTTTATTTCATTTTTACTCGTTATCGCTGGTACCGTAGTTTATTCATTGAGAAAAACTCAAACAGGGCGCCGTGGAGATCGATCCCTTGCTTGTCGATGCTTCCGAGCAGTATGTCCATGTTTTGGTTGCTGTCATGAATGCCGCCTGACGGATCCATACACGGTTCAGGAAGTTGAAAGATCAGCGTCGGCTTCCCTCGAACTACAAGACACTTCATGCTCTTACTCAGATTAATGCTCAATTTTTACTTTGTACCTACCTCACGGGTTTAATTTTCATATTGTTAGATCAGATATAAAAATTATTGTTAAAGTTTACAAATAAAGTTATCAAGGAAAAGAAAATTAAAATTTATTGCAATCGTTTGTACAAAAAATGTTAAATGAAAACACTAAACAGACAAAAATGTGTTTATATGACGTTAGTAACATCAGTAAAAAAAATGTAAGTTAATAGGATCTTTGAGAAACATTTTGAACTCTTGAAAATAAACCATATTCATTTGCTTCTCTTTGCTTTTTCTCTGCAATCTTCTTTGATCCAATAACATCTTTAGCCAATTTTCTTAAATTTTGAATCACACGATCATCCATTTCCTCCCTTGTTAATTTTCTTCTTTGAGATACATCATTATGCCTAAAAGAAATTAAATAATATCAACAATAAAATACAATTTGATTCACATACCAATCATGGTGATTACAATTTGGACAATTGTATTGATAAACAGTGGTATGATAGCAATGAGGCGGATTACTCGTCGATCGAACAAGAGACTGAGACCGTGGTTGAGGACGACGATGATATTCTTCTTCACGTTTTCTATGAGCTTGTGAACTTCTTCGTTGTCTATGTTGTTGACGATTTCCTTCTTCATACGAAAAATTAGGAAGTTGTTCATGTTTTTTATATGCCCGATGATTTTCTTGTAATATTTCATTATCTGGTGTTAATCGAGGACTACGAGAACTAAAACGCGATGGTTGAATTTCGGTTCTTGCACCCTCTTGTTGTAAATCAGATAAAACTTGACGTGGAGATGATCGGCGACGATGATGAAGGTTGCTAAAAAAGTATTTATAGACAAATAAATAACAAAATGACCAACATTTTATTCCAAGCAATGTCATCAGCAAGTTTTACAAACATTTCAGATTGTTGTTTGATTGGTTTTTCTTTGAATGATGATAAAGGAATATCTCTACACCTTCTTGGATTGATTTTCATTTGTACTTCTGAATATTTTTTTGAATCAGTGAGAAATCGGTTCATTTGTTCAGATTGAACTCGGGACGAAGATATTCCAGAATCGCGATTTGAATTTCTTGGATCTTGATAATGGTGATTTCCATCTTTGATTCTCGTATGGCATTCTTCTATTGAATATCCAGATAAACCAGAATCATCCAACATTGTTGAATAAATAAATCAGTCGTCGCCAAAAAAGCTAAAAAATAAAAAATGGTTAGCTAAAAAAAGAAGAATCGTTTGTGCAATGAAAAATAGACAAAAGGCACGCCAGGGGTTTTGACACGCACATTTTGTTTGGGGCATTGCATCTTTTCTTTTTCTTTTTTGGCGGGAGAAATCATCTCTACGATGGGAACACGCAATAAGAATGGAAGAAACCAATAAAAAATGTTTATGCAAATTTTTCCTTTTCTTTGGCTCTATCTTTTTTTACTCAAGCAATTCGATTGAAAAAAAATGTGTAAAAAGTTTTTTATCTGAAGGATTTGTTAGGATTTTTGTTTGTCCATTATTGTAAAAAATTTTATTTGTGTAAAAAGACATTAAAAAAGGTTTTAAAGGGAGTGTCCCAAACGATGAGAATAATTTTACTACGACGGGTGTTCCTAGCCCGAAAGTTTCATTGTCTCAAAAGCTTACAAAGTGCTACGAATTTTTGAAGCTTTTTGTAGCATTTGGAGAAAATTTCGTAAGCTTTTGAAAAAACTTTGTAAAACTTTGTAAGACTTGGAGACAGTGAAGAAAAACTTTCGGGCTAGGAACACCCGCTGTAAGGGTTTTCTCATCGTTTGGGACACTCCCTTTAAATGACAGAATTATGATGAGATGAATGTCCACTTCTTCGAAGAATGGAAGATCGAATTCTTTGACCAGTACAAAAAAGTTTCAAAGTAATTTCAGAGTCAACTGATTCAGGCCTTCCAGAAGCAGATTCATAAGTTCCTGTGGTCGATGAACACCTTCGAGGGCTTCGCGTTGTGCTTCGTTTTCTTTGACTACTGCTTGCAGTTCGACGATGACGACGCTGGCGATATGTTTTCCACGGGCAGAAAATAAATGTGAATGTATTAAATGCTGTGCATAAATAATATCGAAGCTAAAAAAATGATAAATTTTTCTTGGCAATTAAAAAATATTAAACTTGCCCTTCTTCGAATAGTTGGAGTTCGTACGGCTACTAAAATAGGATTTAATAAAGGATCGGCAAAAGATGCAATTCGGGCTAATTGATAATATGTTGCTAATTCAGCAACTCCATGCCTATCATCAACCCAAAAAACTGCAATTTCTATAAAAGTTTGCCCAACGATTGAAACAAAATATGCGCTTATTGAAAGTAACAAAGTATTAAAAAGTGTTTCTCGCCTTCGATGTGGAGTATGATCTCTTAAAGTATTTTATTATTAGAGTCATGTTTGAATTCAAAAAAGAAAAGAAAATTACCTCATATTATCGCCAAGAAAGTCATGTTGAGATCGAACACGCCAATGATACAATAATGTTAGAAGGAAAACAAGGATAGCAGCAACAAGAAAAGTGAGAGTAAAAAGAGTATGGCCACGAAGAAGATAAACACCAAATGTATGAAATATAGCAACTCGATCACAGTGTCTTAATACTTCGACATAATCTGATCTTATTGGCCTAAAGATTATTTTAATACTTTAATACTTTAATACTTTAATAATTATAATTTTTATTAATGTAGCCAAATTTCAAAATACATAAGTTTTTTGTTGCAACTTTTATTTAAAAAAAAGAGAAATTAAAAATAGTTTTCTTTGAAAGGAATAGGATGCTACTGTCTATAGCTATGTCTCGATAAAAATGAGGAAAGATATAAAAATACTAGTTTACCTTGAGCAGTTCAGTGACCCAGGATTCGATTGTAAAACTGTGAACATATTATCCAAATTTTGAATTGCAGAAAATTGAAGGGCAGAAAAAATTAAATGTGTTATTATAAGAAATACCCAAACAAATGCAAAAACCAAAATTACACATCGTCGAGAAAGTTTTATAGCTTTTCCCGACATTGATTTATTAATTACTACGAGAACGAGCACCAATAAATGTGTTAAACCCAGCAACGACCCATTTTGAGCCAGTGAGAATAATGTTTCTTGAATCAAATGTTTAAGAAATTCAGATTGTGCAAATAAATGAGTTTGAAGGGTTTCAGCTATAATTAAAGCGGCACTATTTTGATAAAACTTAAAAATAAATAAAATTGTTTGTTAACAAATTTTATATGTAATTCGATATGGCCTTACTTGATCTTCGGTAACAGTATCATAAGGCAAATCATCATAAAAATCGCTAAACATACAAACAAACGATGCAACAAAAAGGGCATTAGAAAACAAAATATTAAAAATGAATAAAATTGTTGCGGTTGAAAGTTTATCTTTAGTTTGATGGAGTAAAATTGAGAGGAATATTGTGTTAAAAATAACCAAAGCAAGAAGTAAAATTTCAATTAAAACTCCAATAGCTGAAATTTCTCCAATTCTTACAAAATCACTGAAAAGATAAATTAGTTTGCATTTGGGATAATATAAATCAAAAGCTTTACTCGGCAGTTTCGGTATTGATATCATCAATATTTGGTAATCGACAATCTTTATCTGTGATATTTTGATCAGAATAATGACTTGAATTGCTTGAATCAGCTGATTCCAAATTAATATGACCTGTATCATTTCCTCTGCATAATCGATCAGCTTGAATCATTTGTTTTAGTCTAATTGCAGCCAATGGAAAATGTTGTAAAAGCAATCGAGTTTTTAAAACCAAATGTGGCAATAATGAATAACTTAAAACGGTTCTTTTGATATTTCCAGATAAAAGATTCATAAATACTGTATCATTTGCAAGAGCTTCACCCAAATGTGTATCATATCGATTACCATTTTGATAAAATTCAGTCAAAGTTTGACATAAACGAGAAAAGCGTGAGAAAAAGCTCCGAAGTTTTATTAATGGTTGAGCATCTTCGCCGATGCAGCGCTGAAGAAAAAAATTTGTTTATTGAATATATTGATCCGATATGAGAAAGAATAACACTTTTAATTTTAAAGCTAATATAACTTTTTTTAGTTACTAAAACTTTAGAAAAGATTGAAAGTTTACAAACCATTTGAGCGATTGTAATATTTGCTTGGGTTGAATCAACATGGCATCGTCCATAAAGATCTTGATAAGCATCCAAAAGTCGATTACATATTATCCTTAAAAAGTATTTAATTTTTAAAATTTTAAAAGGTTAATTCTTTTTTGTTGTAGAAAATAAATAGCTTCTTACGGTCGATTGGCGTTTTCTTTTTCATAAATAATTCGAAAAAGGTCAGCAAATGCGCTCAATTGATATTTACCAATATCATCAGTTTTTTGACAAACCTAAAATTAATTTTAAACCAAATATTTACTCCAATAAAGAATATGGATTAAAAGTCACGAACTAATGCAAACCCGGCTCGTAGCATATCAACTTGAAAATCTCGAACATATGCATATGGGCTTGCAACAACTATTCGATTAATATCACAAAAATCGAGGGATCTCATAAACCATATTATCCCTTCATATTTTCTTCCACTTAAATGTTGCGTAAAATTTTTTCGACAAAGAATTGAATGACGAAGGATTCCCATTATCTTTATAAAAAAAGAAGGAAAGTTATTATTAGTTCTTTTAAGCATAAGATAGAACAAAGATGCTTTTTTAAGTTTCAATGATCAAAGGTAAAGACAAAAGTTTGCTAAAAAAAAAAGTGAAGAAACATTATACATACCGGAGCTCGGTGAACATTTCGATTTTCTTCAATTCGAGCTAAAGCTTCTTGATCACGCATTTGTTGCACTTCCAAAATAATATGTTTATGCATTGTTTCGGTACATAATAATCGAATCATTTCAATATTATTTAATGGTGGAAGCCATCGCTCTGATTGAAATGCTTCCAATGATGAAATGAAAAAGTGGCCACCGATAACAAAGATAAAAATGAATTGTAAAATAATAGCAGTCATAGATGAATTTATTTTGAGCAAATTTTAGAAAAATAAAAAAAGGCTTTTTAAATATGAGTGAGCAATATTAAAATTGGTTGAAATACTATGAAAAGAAAAGTGGTAGTTTAAAACAAAATACCATGGCAATTTATGTTTGATAATCACAAGCTTAAATCTAAAAACAGTGGTAATTAGAATGCTTTCTAAAAGTTTCAAACAATGTGTTAAAAAAAATTGACCAAAATAAATTTTTTACAAAACCTTGCAAAACTACCGTATCCTCTTTTATAAACGACTAAGAGCGCGTGCAGCTAATTTCAATTTTATTCAACCAAAAATAAAAAGTCCTTTAAAAACATAGTAAAAAAGGATAAAGTAATTTTTTTTTTGCAAATTAAAATAAAATCGAAAGCACGTAACTTTATATTTATTTTATTCATTTCTACCAAGTACGGCAAATTTTTAACGGAAACGCGAGATATATTTTTTGTCAAGTTAATGATGCTGCGCACATAAAAAAAAATTTCCTATAATTATCCAAAAAGGTAAAATTGGACTCTAAAAGGAGAAAGAGCAATTTTCTTTCTTCCCATCATGGTAATAGACATTCAAAAATAAGAAAAATGTTTTTTTATATTTCTCAAATACATATTTTTAAGGATAAAATGTATCCAATAAGGGTTATTGTTAGAATCAATGTTCAAAGTGTCTTTCTAAAACAACGATTCAAATTACGCTAATTTGATGCAAGTAAATAGGAAAGGCCAAGATCCTTTTGTTAAAACCAACAGGAATATAATGGTTCATTTTTTTCTCAACGACTCCGGCATTGAGCAAATTGGCAGCGTCAAATAGCAATTTCTAAAAAAAATAAAACAGCGTCTTCTTTTTTTTATCTTGGTTTTTGCACATAAGAAAGAGAAAAAAAAGCAACAAGTTTTCTTCTCTTTTTAGTCAAGTGCAAAAAGGGATGCCTTCAATAGTCTCGTATAAGAAATAAAAAAAATGTTTATTTGTACATGAAATGCAAAAAAAAAAAATAAGATACAAAGTATTCAATTTGAAGCATAAAATGACAAACAAGAAGTTAGAAATGGAAGAAATCACGCATCTCGACGAATCTTTGCTGGAGGAGGAGGACATCCGGTGCCATTTGACCCACGTCGATGACGAGCAGCTTTACCACCAGTATTCACTCGTGCAGGCTTTGATGGTGATGGCGCTTTTCTCTAAAATAAACCAAGAATACAATCAATTTTAAGTGTATAAAAAAAACTTACAAGAGTTGTCCTCCAATTTCTTCTTAACAACATTGGTAAATGTCCATTTGTATCTTTCTTAATTTCAACTATGTTTTTTGCGTCACGCGCGGGAGCAATAAAAGGCCTTCGTAGGTTTATTGACAATAATGGACGCTTTTTAACTTCGCTTGTTTCACAAATAGGAAAATCTTCATTCAATTCAATGTCCAAATTTCGAGTAGTACTAGGCTTTGAATGTATATGGAAATTTTCATTAATTTGGTCTTTGATTTCAGCTTTCACAATCGATTCGGACGACATCTAAATGCTAAAAAAATAAGACAAGAGACATTAAAATGACACAGCAAATAACAAAGCCGGTAAAATAACCATAAAATTTTTTACAAAACGTTAAAAATGATATTTTATTGAAATTTTTACAAAAACATAACAATAATACAGAAATCAAGCATATAAACAAATGTCAAATTATTAACAGAGATCAAGGCTAAGTTTAAATATCGTCAATGTTGTTGAGTTTAATTGCTTCACCAGGTTTTAAAGGTGGAAGGTTGAGTTTAACAGATGAGCCGAATGGTGGCATTCCAAGATAAGGACAAGTTGTGCATCGAAAAGCATCTCCAAGAGAACAACTACCACATGACGATTTTGCTGCAGGTTGTGCAATTCCGGCTTCTTCTTGTTCAGCTAAACCACAGGTACAATTTTTGCAGGCTCGTTTTTTCTTTCCTTCTTCTTCAGAAACACCACATGCAGCTAAAAAAATCCATTATATTACAAAAAAAAGTATGAAATCAAAACATTACAAGTTACTTCAGGCTTTTGGAAATCTTCTTCAACAAGAAGTGATCGTTCGTCAATAATATCGTCATCAATTTTTTGATTACCAGACATCTTCTGAAAAATAACCTTATAAAAAATCACAAACTCTCTATTTATTAATATTTTTTCACGTAAAGCTTATCACGTCTTCACATAAAATAAAAATCATGTTTTAAAAGAGATAAACAATTTTTAGATAATGCTTCTCATACCAAAAGGATTTCTGTAACTATTTTTTACTCAAAAAATAATAAAATTCAAGAATTATTTCAAACAAAAAGAATGAGAAATCAAAGATAATTTTTTTCAATCAATCAAGAAAGGATTCTAGAAAAGTGGAGAGATGAATTCGTTGCGTGACTTTTCGAAACAAGGTTTACGGTTTTTTTGAAGCTTGTTTCAAGCAGCTTTAAAAAATTTCTAAATTACCTAATCTTATTAATTTGCTAGGGTTTTTTGGTAAAAGATCTATATTGTCCCATTGTTCATTCATTTTGACAATAAATTTTAACGGTGTACAAACTTATAAAGAATAAGCTAATAGTTACCTGGTCTTGCAGTGAAATGATCTCCTAATTTTTTTGATGGTGAAGAATCCATTAGCAAGATGCTAATATTTTACTTCTTGAATCTATTTAAACCGCGTCTTGAAAAAAAATATATAAGGATCTCGGTCAACTGTTAAGTTTCTGGACGCTAATATGAAATAAAAATTCATTATCTACTTTGATGTTTACAACTTGGGATTATGATGTATGCGAAAATTATTTTCATCCATTTCTGCCTTGATATTTGCTTACTTAATTGTTTTTGACGACATGTAAGTTACTAAAAGAAAAAAAGTATATCAACAGACTCGAAAACAAATAATAAAATCGGCAAAATAACCGTAAAACTTTCTGAAGAAAAGAATTCAAAGATACTTTATTTAAATTAAACCAAAAAAATATAGCGTACTTATAATTGTTTTAACAAGGACGTAACATAATACCAAAAAAATATAAAAACAATACAAAAATTCAAGCATAATAAAAAATCTCGAATTTGATAGGTTTAAACCTCTCACTTAATTCAATCATAGGGCCAAAATTAAAAGAGAGGCTTTGGGCAAACAACTTTTTGATAATATGGTAGAACTTATTTTAAAAATCATCAATGTTATTGAGTTTAACAGCTTCACCGGGTTTAAATGGTGGTGTTCCAAGATATGGACAAGTTGCACAGCGAAATGCATCGCCAAGAGAACAACTACCACATGATGATTTTGGTGCAGGTTGTTCAATGTTGGCTTCTTCTTGTTCAGCTAAACCACATGTGCAATTTTTGCATGCTCGTTTTTTCTTTCCTTCTTCTTCAGAAACACCACATGCAGCTAAAAAAAGCGAAATATGAAAATTATAATATATCCTAAGCATACCAGAAGCTTCAGGCTTTTTGAAATCTTCATCAGCTAAAAGGGAACGCTCATCAATGATATCATCATCAACTTTTGAAGTTGATGCTGCTGGTAATTTTAATGGTACAGTTTCTGTTGTACTAAATGCAACCTTTTCTGCCACAACAAGGGTGCCATGTGGAACAATGGGATATGTTACATTGATGAATCCAGCAAGAGTTAATTGCATTTTGACTGAGGCTGTTTCTAAAAAAGAAAGAAGGGTAAGCCAACAAAATCAATACATAAAAAATGGGGCTATGTACCATTTTGATTTGTGCAAACAACAGAAATTTTAGATTTAGGACGAAGAGCTTCAAATGCAGCACCAAGAAACTGGGTTAAATTTGTAGCAGAATCACATACAATTGCCACATGATCAAATGATTCACGAGAAATACCCGCTTGTAATTCTTTATCAATTACAACATTTTCAAAGCGAGCTTCAACGATAGCATTTCGAATTTCAGAAATTTTTGAATCTAAAAAACCATTTCATATTTATGGAGTACTATCCATCTATGTGCGATTTTTTTTAGAGATTTTATGATTTGGACGGATTGGAAATTTAAACAGAATATAATTTTTTTTTGTTAAAGTTGTCAATTTAAATCTTTTTGAGATTTGTGTATTTTAAGAGCTATTCAAAAATATGTATAAAAATAATGTGAAAACACAAAATGAATTAATGAGACGCCAAAAAAAGAAGAAAAGTGTTATTGATTACTCATATAACCAACCATTCACTTCTAAAAAAAGCAAGAGTTAAAAAAATGCGAACCTTTATCGCTTGTTGCAACAAGAATCCAAATTTTACTGTTTGATGGTAATGAATGCTCGATTCCGAAGACAAGTGGATCAACGGGCATTTTCTGAAAATTAAATGTTAAAAATGAATCACGAAATCATTGATTTATATTTCAAATAAATATTTATCACGTCTTTTTAGTCCAGAACAAAAAATAATTCTGTTCAAAAAAAAGGGGGAATGAAACATACAAAAAAGTTTTTTGCTCTGGCATACCGAGTCAATCAATTCTTTAAAATATGTATGTATTTCTTTACGAAACTTCGAAGAGAAGCAAACGATTTCATTCATTTTTTAAATTTCAAATGGTTTTTAAAAAATTAAACCAAATTTATTTCCAAACACAAAAAAAAATTAAACATTGAATACGCAAACGCTGAAGCATATTTTATTTTGGAATGATAAATAAATAAATTATTGAGATTAGTGATGAAAAACGTTATATTTATTTTAGCCCATAACAAATGGTTCGCCAAGTTATAAAGCGACCCGTTGAATAATTTATAAATATATATATATATATGCTTTTTTGTATTACAATAACTACCATCCATTTTTTCTAATGCTAACCCAAATTGACACAAATGAAAGAAAGATTTGATAAAAAATGAAAGTAAAATTAATTTCCATCATTTTCATTATTTTTTGCAACATCAATAAGATGAGCATGAGCTTCATCGTTTTTATTTTCTTGTTCTCTAGCTTCTTCCATTTTTACACGAAGTCCTGGCTCTCGAATACCTATAAATTCGCCATTTTGATTTCGAGCTTCTTTGGGTTCTTCTTTTTCTGGTTCCATTTCTGATTTTTTAGCCTCCTCTGTGTCTGCATCTGCATCTCTTTCAGGCTTTCCTGGTTCTTCAATTTTTGGTTCAGGTTCTTCAGCTGGAGGTGGCAATCTGGTTCCACTTTGATCAGATTCAAAATCTTTAGCACTTAGATGTCCAGGTTCATCGGGGCGGTTGGGTTCAGCAATGACATTATTTGCTGTATTACTAGCTCTAAGGGTTGTTGGTTTGATATTGTTTTGTGCAGAAAGTTCATCAGAACTCATATTTAATTTGCTCTTCAAATCATGAATAATATTATCTTTAAGGGCCAAATCTTTTTTCATTCTATAAAATTTAAAAAAAACTGTTTTTGCCTTTTTAAAATAATTTCTTACAATTCAATGGTTTCATTCATTTTAAGAATGATAGCTTCTTGCCCAACTCCAGCTTGTTCCATTGCAGATTTTTTAGCACTATCTGCTTCAATCGCATTGGCTTTATCTGATAATTCTTTCTTAATACTTTTAATAGATTCTTCTTTTTCGCTCACACTAGATTCTAAATCAGTTATTTGAGCTTTCATTTTATCTCGCGCTGTCGAACATTCTAAACATTAAATATCGATAAAAAAAATATTTTGGTGGATATATTCAAAGTTTTACCCTCAAGATTCGTATCCGCAATCGTCTTAGAATTCTGACAAGCATTTTCAGATGCTCTAGATTTTTCAAGGTTTACATTGCTTTCTAAAACTTATCTTGTGTATATTTATAAACAATTTCTTAAAATATTTACCCAGTATTTCATTTTTAAGTTTTGCAATATGTTCACTTTGTCCGTCGAGCTCCCGTTGCAATATCGCAGATTCATTTGCAGCTCCATAATACATATAAAATAAAGCAAAAAATACGACTAATGCAATTAAAATAGCAAAAAATGAGGTATTTCTGGAGGCTAATAAACCATTTCTAAAGAGTTTATTTTAATTTAAAATTTTAATTGAAAACAAATTTATTTTTAGAAAGCTTACTTTCCACCAAGTCTACGATATCCGTTATTAATATCCATTGTATCTTCTTCGACGATCTCCGTCGATGTGGAATTTTTTGGCCAAAAAATTTTGAAAAGCTAGTAAATTTTTTTTAAACGATTGAATAATAAAGAAAAGAAAATAAGAACTTTATTGACGGAAGTAAAAACGTGGTGCAACGTATTATTCCTAATGAGACCGCTTAAAAAAAAAGCTTTATGAATTCATCAGTTCCAAAAAAAGAGTAAATAATGTCAAACAATAAATTTCAGTTTATCTCTTTTTGCGTATCAGCTTTAAAAAAAACAGAGAGACAAGTAAATAACATTCATCATACATATTTATTTAGAATTGTTCTTCCCTTTCGTTTAACAATCAAACGGATCCAAAAAAAAGGAAGAATATAAAATTCAACAACTATTATTTCATGCTTCTAGCAAAATATGAAAATAAAGCAATTTTTTCACAAAAAATTAGCAAAAAAGTAATTAAATATAAATACCTAAATGTAAGCTGTTTTGTACAAAGCAATTTTTTATAGCATTCAATAAAGATGCGGTTGCTTAACCAATATGACTTAATTTATATAAAAAATAATAAAAGTTACAGTTTTTTGATTTTTTTTTCAGTTTTTAGTAACAAACAAATAATTATGTGCCCAAAACGATGAAAGCTTTTTTGAATTTTAAACAAATTTACTTTCAAAGGTTAAATGGAAAAAATATCATTTACATATGGCTTAGAAAAAAATTACATTTTTTTTTGCAATACTTTAACTCAATCATATGGATTTTTTTTGAAATTGAATCAAGTTGTCATTTTCATAAACATAATAACATTATGGCCTAATTCGTTGAACTCAAATTATTACCAGTTAATTAAATACAGCCATTATTAACCCCGTTTTTTCCTAAAAATGGTAAAGTTCTTTCTCATGTACCTAATAAGTAAAAATAAATTTAAGATTAACAGAACAAGCTTTATTATTTCATTTTCGATAAGACTTTTCAAAATATGCAAATATTTTTTAGTATGTGTGAAGTTTTCTTACATTTTATACAAACTTTTTTTTCTCTTCATTGATGCAAATTTTATTGCATGTTTTTTTGGGTATAAAAGCCTCAAAATGCTTCAAATTTTCGTTATTGTTCTTCATTTTTCGTCAACAAAAAAGCTGTCATTGTCATCGTCGTTCGAACATCATGGATGAAGATTCAAAACGAATTCAAAAACAATTATGGTATCATGGAATGCGTCCAAGATCTGAAGTGGAACCATTACTTGAAAAATCTGGTGATTTCCTGGTTCGTGCTCGAATAAGCAAACCTGGCTTTGAATTGGTTTTATCTTATCATTGTGGAAAACGAATTCAACATCTCAGCTTATGGTATGATAAACAATGTGGTGGAATGGATTTTCAAAATCGTAAGAAAACAATCAAAAGTTTGGAAGTTGAAGGAAAACCACGATTCAAAATGCTCAGTGAATTAATTGGATATTATAAGGTTAGTAGTTTCTTTTTAAGTTTATAATTATTTTTACATATAAACATATTTTAGAAGAAGCCTTTGAGTGGAACCGTGTGTTTAATGAATTCAATTCATCGTCCATCGTGGCTCATTGCTCCATCATCACTTAGAACATCTCCACAACAAGGTGAACTTGGGAAAGGCAATTTTGCTGTAGTGTATCGTGGCATCTATGAAAAACCGCGTCATTCTCTTGTTCATGTGGCAATCAAGGTAAAGCTTATTTTAAAAACATATATTTTTATACTTATTTTTTTTAGCAATTGAACCCTCCTGAAGTTGTTGAAGGTAATGAAGAAGGAGCCAATGAAGCATGTAAAGCGATCTTCCATGAAGCTCACTTGATGTCAAGATTAACTCATCCAAATATTGTCATGTTTTATGGATTAGCATGCGATTCTCCTCCTGTTATGGTCGTCATGGAATTAGCTTCTGGAAGTTTGGACAAACATTTGACGAAATTTGGTGACACCATTTCTGATGCTGAACGGCTGCTATTCATTCTTGAAGCTGCTCGTGGAATGACATATTTACATAAATCTGGAATGATTCATAGGTATGCTTCTTTTTATATGTATCAAATAAAAATTTTCAATTTTCAGAGATTTGGCTGTACGCAATTGTTTGATTGGTGAAAATGGAATTATTAAAATCAGCGATTTTGGTCTTTCTGAAGTGATTGAAAAGATTGGTGAGAACATACCTACAAAGTTGCCACTTCGATGGATGGCGCCTGAAGTTATTTCAAGAACTCCTACATTCTCATTCAAATCCGATTGTTGGTCATATGGAGTGCTCATCTACGAAGTATGGAACAATGGAATCAAACCATGGCCAGAAGAAGAAAATCGCAAAATTTCAAAATTTATAAGGAAATGTCAAATGCCAAAACTACCAACAAAGATGCCATTAGAAATTGAAGAAATGGTTAAACAATGCTGGTAAAGATTTTTTCATTTAATTTTAGTTCATATTTTTTCTTTTTAGGCAAATGGAAGCAAAGAAACGTCCAGATTTTATCGATGTTATTCAAAAACTTTTGGATGCACAAAAAAAGAATCCTCAATTAACTCGACCATCAGCTACCGAATGTACTACGAATCAAATACCTGGTGTAACAAGAATAGATCCAGCCGAAGAAGATCTCGAAGCATCCATCACCGGATATTTAAATCCATCAACATTAACTCCAACCATGACAACAACAAGTGAAGGATCCAAAGATTTACCATCAGCTGATGAAATAAAACCAGATGTGTCTGAATCAAAGAAAAAACATAAACACCGCCATTCATTCAAAAAACAAAGTCGAAATTTATAATTCAAAAAAATCTTTTAAAGTTGTAATCTTTCATTTAAAATGTGTAAATAATAAAGATTAATAAAATAAATAGCTTCATTTAAATCTTATACAAAAAAATCAAATAAGGAAAAATTTAACAGTTCACAGGAAAAATGACATGAAAGGATAAAAAATTCACACGGGAAAGTATGGCACATTAGAAGCGGAAAACAGGTTTACTAGGAACGACATCGGAAGAATCACTTTTAGGACCAGGTTGATGAAGAGTTAAGGGATCAGCGTTTTCATCATCTTGGAACCAAGTTTGAATAATTTCATATGAAAGTTCATAAATTCGTGGATTTTCATGGTTTTGTAAATCTTCAACGAAGTCGATACCACCAATTTCTTCAAAATGAAGTTTGAATTGTTCTAGGATTTCTGGATGCCTAAAATAAAAAAGCTTGAGATTATCAAAAGTAGTATAAAATAACTTACAACATGCCAACAGCGTCGAATACACCTTTGAGTGCTGATAAGATGTTAACAGTAAACTCAACATGACGAATATTTAAAAGTGGAACAATTGAATCCAAGATGCCAATTTCAGCTAAGTGATAGACTTGTTCTTTATCACCCGAATGGCAAAGATTTGAAATGGCCCATGCACCTTCAGATTGAATTTTAAAATCACCATGACGAAGAACTTCAAGCATACGTGGGAGAACACCAGAATCGATAACTGTTTGAATTTGTTCGACAGTACCAGCCAAGACATTAGAGATCATCCAGCAAGCTTCCTTAACAACAGAAGATGCAGTGCAGTTCAATGCTTTAGGAATTTCATTATTGAGAACTCCCATATCAATAATGTATTGAGTGATAACATCGTTTCCGCTAACAAAGTTGCCAAAAACACGAAGAGCAGGTGCTATCATAGCAGGTGAATTAGATCCTAGAAGTTTTCGAACAGATGGAAGAATGTTTGCCTTCAGAACAAGCCCAAGAATATCATCATTGCTATCAGTTAAATATGACAATGCCCAACAAACATCTTGTCGTACACTTTCTTCCTAAAAATAATAAAGTTATTACGATAATAACAAAAAAATCTCACATTATGCTTAATAAGAAGTTTGAGTGACGGTAAAATAATTGCAATTTCATGCATATTGAGTTGAGGTTCTTTATGACGGCAAAGGTTGGAGCATACCCATGCAATGGTTTTGACAAAAGTCAAACGAAGAGTACCAAGTTTGGAAATGTAATGATTGAATAAATCAAAGAAGCCACATTCAATAGCATGATCACGAAGTTGAGCGCAATCACCAATGATATTTGCCAGTCCCCAAAAACATTGCCTAAAAATATGTTCATATTATTTATGTTACTTGTTCATGAAGATGATTGTTAGTTAGATTATTTTAAAATATTATATTCGATAATATTATTATTGTTTTAATGTTGTTGTTGATTTTATAAAAATAAAAACTTACTCAGCTAAAGCTTCATCGGGATTATAGGCTAACTTTGTAAAGGCTAGCGTTGCTCCACATTTGACGGCTTCTTGAGTATGTTGACTTGTTCCAGAAACAACATTTGTAAGTGCCCAAGCTGCTTCCATTCGCGTTTTTCCATCATCAACACCTAAACCTTGAACCAAAGCTTGAACTAATCCTTCTTTGACAATTTCATCAATCGGTGGTTGTTGAGAGCGTGAAAGAAGTTTACGAAGAAATTCAAAGACATTTCGAAGGGTTTCACTGCTTGGATTATGAGTAAGCAATTCCCGAGCTTCAGGGATAGTACATTTGAATTGGGGTTTTGAATCAAAATCCGATGCTTCTGATTCATATTCAGCTTGATCATCAATGTTCCTTCTTTTGTTAAGTTCATTTCCCCTCTTTTCTCTGCGAAGCTGTATTCCAGCTTCTGTTCGTCTTCGTCGAGAAGTTTCTTGCTAAAATAGGCAAAATTATTTTCATCAACAACAACAAAAAAGCTTACCTCTCCTTTAGCAACGTTTTTGTACAACTTTGAATGTTCATCTGCATCAGCCATTTTGAAACAAAAGATGAAGGTGAGCGAAAGTACTAGTGAACTGAAAGTGGATATAGAAAAATTAGATTTTTTTAAAGGTTGAAATGAAAAGGCGCGAAGAAAGAGTTTTTCTGCGATTATTCTCCGACAAATCTTTTTTGAAAACTTAAATTCGCTCATTTTAGGTTATCGTGTCGAGATTGTAGCATTTTTAAAATTGTTTTATTTTTTACTGTTCAAATTTATTATTTATTTATGTAATACAAAATACCAATATGTAATTGCTAAACTTTTTTTAAAAATAATAATCTTTCAATGCTTTTTTAAATGTATATCTTTCCAGCTATTTTGGCTTTATGTTTAGTGGCAATTTTACATATTCTTTTTTATAACGTATTATCGTTTATGACTTCAATTTTTGAACTGCTAAATAATTATAAAAAACTTTTTTAGATTTTTTGATAAGAAAATTCAATAATGGCTCAAGTTGTTCGTGCAGCAGGTTTATTAATCTATCGACCAGCTAGTAATGGATTCGAATATCTTTTGTTACAAGCGAGTTATCCACCATATCATTGGACACCGCCCAAAGGTTTGTTATTAAACTCTTAATTTAATAATAAATAACATTTTCATTTTTATAGGCCACGTTGATCCTGGTGAAGACGAATGGACAGCAGCTATTCGAGAAACAAAAGAAGAAGCTGGTATCAATATTGATCAATTAGAAATTGACAAAGATTTTCATTATGTCCAACGTTACGTAGTTAAAGGTAAACCTAAAACGGTTGAATATTGGATTGCTAAACTTGTTGGTCAATTGGATGTCACTCTATCTCACGAACATCAAACCATGAAATGGCTGAATCTTGAAGAAAGTATAGCTCTTACGAAATTTAAAGAAATGGAAGAAATGTTAAAGTCAGCTGATGCATACTTAAAGAAATCACAAAAAAAAGAATGACTGACTGTAATGCTTTGAACTGGCATAAATAAATTACTCAAAATAAATTGTATTGCAAATTTTAAATTATTTTTGAACATTCTTTATTCGTTTGTATGAAGTCACTTTCTTTTTTGCTTAATAAATGAAATAAAAAACTAACTGTTTTATATGGATGTGTTACTAATGTTTGAGAAGAAGTAAATTATAATAATTCATTTGTTGAGTGTCGTATTAATCTTGTCGTAAGTTAAATAAAGTACAGTAAAAAAAAGTTATGAAAATTTGTTTTTACTAGATTTAGATAACGAGTAAAACAACAATGTTTAAACTTTCGGCTGTTATAATGTTGAATAGCAGTTGTAAATTTTATTTACCATTATAAAAATAGTTAACTTAGCAAATATGTTAACCTTTTTTTAGCGTTTTTTAATTGCCATCAGTTTATGCTTAAATTTTCTTTTAATATCTACAGAAAAATATTTTATAATTTGGTTAGAACGTTACAGTACAACAGAAGTTAGAAAGCGGTGATAGCTATTTTTTTGCTCAGTTTGTGACTGTATAAATAATTCCTGTATGCTTAACCAAATTTGAGTTCATGGAATATGCTTTATTTTAGGATAAAAAACAATCCCTGAATTGCTTCTAAATCATCCATATTTTTTGTGGTTTTTATTATGCATTACGAAAGCAGGCTTTAAAAATAATGACTTCAAGAATGTTGTTTTATTTTTGGTAAAAAAATATTGGTCTGTAAATTTTGTATTTTTTATTTTCTGTAAATAATAAATGAATAAATCACAAAGACACGGTTAAAAATAGTTATTTTATACGGTATTAACTTGAGAAAAGTAAGCTGCGTTGTATGAGTTGAGTTACATTAAGTAATAATCCCCTGCGACTTTATGTCATATTTACACATAGATGCAATAAGACCACTTTTCTTTTTCCATTTTACAGTCATTTGTGTTAGATTGCGAATGTTATTATTTCGTAAAAAAGAAGCAAGGATTTGGATGGATAAAAAATGTAAAAACAAAAAAGCGCTTAAAAATTGAAAAAGACGACGACGGATTTTTTGATTTAATAAAAAAATACGATAAATTTTGAAATTGGAACTGCACTAATTTTGTCTTTTGATTTAATTAAATTTGTTCTCTCTTTATCCATTTTTTATTTGACAGTGAGAGATGGATTGATTTTGTATTATTTAATCTAAGAGATTTTGTAACAGAAGATTTGTAGCGTTTTTTATAGGCTTATTAGCTGAAGTTTTTCTTTTTCCCCTTTTGGTGAAAGCGATTGTGGCCTGAAAATAATTTATTTTGATGCTGATGAATTTTTTTAATCCATGCATTAATTTAACATTTAAAAAGTGGTGTAAAAAAATATACAATACAAAAAAAACAAAGAGGGAAAAAATAGTAGTTTCATTGTTGTCGGTTGGTTATACAGTTTATTATTATAATAAAATCGTTTTTTTTAAATGTGTCCCACTTTGAAGCAGCTCTTTCACATTCAAACACAATCGCATCATTTATGTTTCAATAGCCAAAAAATCTGTAATTTTTTCGCCAACATGCTTTATTGGAAAATCAAAATTAATAAAAATTATATCCAAAATAATTATTTTTTTCCAGCGAAAATCTCATAATCACCGCAAATTTAATATTTTAATAAAGCTGTTTTGTTATTTAAAATCAATTACTTAATTAATAATTGTGACAAAGATTAATCTTTAAACTCTTATCCTACTTTTAAAAAAATCATTTAACGTTTAATCATTTGTACACAGAGTTTTTACACAATAATTACTTTTTTTGTAGTACTGTAAACAAAAACAAAATACGCTGCTATTATTTTTGCAAAAAATAAAATAAATAAAAAACATGCTTTATTCTTTTTTTTAAAGATATTTTAGTGCCTAACAAAAATATGTAAAGCAGCTTTACCGCTTATTCTTTCAAGGATAAAACTCGAAGCAAAAAAATATGAGTTCAAAATTAAAAACAAAAACAACATTGCAAATGCCATTGATAAAATATATAGTATCCTTTATCAGATAAATTATTTCATCCTTTTAAAGAATTTTGTGATAAGATTTAAGCTTAGAAAATATAATTTTTATAAGCCAATAAACATTTGAATCTTGTCCTTTCGTCATAGATTTAATCAAAGATAAGGAGGATCTTAGGGTTATAAAAAATGGTAAAGATAAAATTTGGTTTAAAATGGGGAGATGTTTCCATATTAAAGAAAACAGTACATAATATCGAAGACAATAATTAAAATTCCTTTCAAGCATAACCAGTCTTTTCCTGACATAACGTGCGATATCTCCTTTTTATTAGCAAGAAAATCGGCAACTTTTAGTCTCACGTAAAAATAACTGTACATCATTCCTGACAAGATGATGTCATGTAAAATATTTTTCCTCGATGTTTCATTCTCATTCATTTACGTCAATTATATTTGGCGTAATTTTGGACTAAAAATACAAAATACATAGATAGAAAAGTGCCATTTTTAGAAAATATTTGCAAGTTTAATTTTGCCTAAAAAGTTACAGTAATCCATTCTTTTCACCCACTTTTTTCTTTAAAATCCAAAAATTATTTTTTTTATTTTTTGCAATTTTTTAATCCCCTTTTTAAAGGAGTGATTTCTGATTACATGACTTTTGAGTTTGTGTATTTGTATATGTACATATAAATGCGGCAAAATCCTAATATTTGTTCATTGGATTAGCATTAACACGGATATTAGTCATCATGTTCTCGCCAGGTTTTTTGCTTCCTCGCTGTGCCTCCCTTTCGAGAAGGTCATTTTTAAGACAATTGAAGGAGATGGAATTTTATTTCGCTTCAGTAACTTGTTAATTGACTGGGAACGTGGCTTGAGGCGTGATCGTACGAGAAAATCATTTTCCGGGGTAAAAAAAAAAGAAAGGACCTTGCCAAAGTTGTTATTCTTTTCTTTAATGAATGAATAGAATAAGAAGGTTGAATGCGGTCGAGTGAAAAAAAAATGCACGCGAGTGGATTAACTCTTTAAAAGTATTGGAAAAAAAGAGCAATTATGGGATCTTAATAGGTCAAAGAAAGTAATGGATTAAACTTGTAAGATTAAGGTGTAAAAAATGATAAAATACGAAAATGCATGAGCTTAGTCTCAGATAACACACATTTCTTAATGGATTTAGCAATTTCGCATTTTTTTGTCAGTAATTTTAGATCAGAGAAGATACTGTAGAAATCATAATGGGTTATTAGAACTTCTCAATGAAAAACAAAAAAAAATTTTGAGGATAGTGTTAAGAATTTGAAATTGTGAAGATTTTTTGAATATGAAAAATGTTTGTAAAATTACGTTTGAAAAAAGAAATATTGAAAATTCTCTCGAACTTGAAACTTTCTCAACATAAGTTTTATTTTTCCGCTTTTTCTTCGCCGACTATCAACATTCATCCGGCTTTTATGATCTTTTTAATTCAGAAATCTTGCAACAAATAAAAAATAAATTAAAGAAGAAGCGTAAGCTTTTGAATAGAAGAATTTTACAAATTAGCTCGGGTTTCCAATTTATAAAGTTTTAAAAAATTCAAAAATAAATAAAACTTTAAAACGCAGAGATTTTTACACTTTTTTATACTTTATTAACCCCCATAAAATTGACTAAAGGTTTTCATTGTTGGATTTACCAATAACAAAACGTTGTAAACCTATTGTCTATTGTTACCTATTTAACAAACAAAAAATTGATATTTGTCTAAACGCTAACTTTGTTGCTACCTTTACATACTAAATAGGCGCAGTAATTCACATATATTAAGAAAGAGACGGTTGTTTGCTGGTATTGTTCGAGGATGGATCGAAACGAACGCGTGCCTCTCTCTCTCTTTTATTATTTTTCAGCCGATCAACAAATACATACATTTTATTTTGTTTCTCCCTAAAATTTATATACACTTCTTATTTTATTTTTCTACGGTAAAACGTGAATTTTTGAAGCGTAAAATAATTTTATAAAATATTGAAGGCCATTTTCTTAATTAACTAAGAAAATGAAAGAATCTTCTTCGCTAAAAATTTTATGGGTTTGTAAAAAAAAGTTTCTATGATGGAATACTGTAGCCGCATTTAATGGAAAAAGAAAAGCGTTTTTCATTTTTTGATACACGCTTTATTTTCAAAATATTTTTGCTTTATAACTTTTCTTCTTCTTTTGTATTTTTCCTTTGATCGAATCCGCTATCAAATTTTTCATCGAAAAAAAGTCTGCAAATGTTTTTTTTCTAACAGCAACAAAGTTGGTGAAAGAAATAACAGTTTCTTTTCTTTTGTAAAAAATATGATTGTACTTTTTTGATGCCTTAAAAAAATATGGGTATGTTTTTTTGGTTTTTGCCGGAAGTTTTTCAGCTTCTTCCAAAAAAATTCTTTCAACAATCTCGAAGAAGAAAAAGAGAGAAAGAAATGGAAAGAAAAACGTGAAATGTCATTCTGGATTAAATCTCCATGTGTCTTTGGACACCATTTTAGTGCCTATGGCGTTGCTTGGAAGCTAATTGAATTAGACACTTGCGCATCCTTTTTTGTGTTGGCCAAATTTCTTTATTTCACCATGGAATCATCTTTTTCATTCTTAAATTTTCTTCCTAAATTTGTATGTATTTTCGCTTCTTTTGTGTTTTTGCTTCTTTTTCCACTTCTTCAGGTTTCATGTTGCCGCTGGCAGCAGCAATAAAAAAAAGAAACGAGGTGGCGGCAACAATAATTTTCTCGTGTATTTTCATAGTTGGACAACGAAAAAATGCTGCCGTTTTCAAGTCTTGCGAGCGCAGCACTCTTCTAACATTGCTGCTGCTATTGCAGCGACCGCCGCGGCTGCTTTCGATGGCTGCGTTGTTGTTCTTCTTTTATTTTTTTTTATTTTTTTTCTCCTTCAGATTACAGTAGCGACCAACCATGCAATGCAGTGTTGATGAAGGCTGCTTTGGGCGGAGACGTTATGGGTGGAGCTCCGACCAAGAGTCGCTTGCTACTCTTTTTCTTCTTCCTTTTGGTTTTTTTTTCAACGACCACTATTGCCTTGTGAGAAAATAAAACCGCAGAACACGTTGATCCTAGGACTCTTGGAAATCGTAAAGAAAAAAAAACTTCTCTTTTTTATTTTCCGTGTTCTTTTATTGTTGTTAACCACCCTCTTTTTCCTTTTATTTTGCTTATAATCTTTTCCCTAAGAAGATGCTTCCGTTTTTAGGCTAAAGAGCAGCTAAAGCTTCAAAAGTCAAAACTGGCGACCGAAATTGCTTCAGTATCATATTTTCGGCCAAGTGCTGATTCCCCTACATCATCACCTGGGAATCTTGATGAACGAGCTGCAGGATTTTGGCAATCAACGGAATCCTCAACATCCAATACCAATACGGGCTTATCAGTTGATGATAGTGGATGCCATTCTCCTGACTCTATGAGTATGTTTTTTTCCTATTCCACAAATTTTTAAAACAAGTCCTTTTAAAAAGAACTACTATTGAAAGCAAGAAAATTTCCTTTGGGAGCCTTTAAAGTGATTAAGTTTGCCGCCAACAGCAGCTCATTTTTTATGAAGTCATACATCGTTGATTTTCACTATGACATTCTCATCTAAAAATTTCTAGCAAATTTTTTTTATTATTTGTTTGAAGAACGAAAACATATCTGCCATAAAATTTCAATCACAAAAACTTTTTCGTTTTCATTCGGTGGTCAAAAGGATCCGCCCATTATTTCACTTCATTTTGATGGCTTAAAACAATACAATCATTTCATTTTAAATTTTATCTTATCAAAAAAAACTTTTTTATACATTTAACCCTGCTACCTTTTTTTTCACGTTTAAAAGATTTGCTTTAACTTAAAAGTAAAAAACGAGAACCCAAAAATATTGTCTCTTTAGCATTCTTAATTTTTTTTAAATGATTTCATAAAATATAAAAGAAAGAAAGATTTTTTTTTTCAGTCCAAGCTCCATCCAGTAAACGAATGTCGATATGTTCGTCTTGTGGAAAACGTAATGGTTTTATTTCTTTGCTCTTTTTTCTTCTTCTAGCATTTCCTGTTTTATTTCAGAAATCACAGATCCATTTATTTTACGTGTAAATCCTAATCTTGAATTCCATCCAAATTGTTTAAAAGTGAGTTAAGCTTCAATAAGCTATAATAGTTAAATTCTTAAGCTTTATATGCGTAAATAACGATAGGCAATTGAAAATATATCTATTTTATATCGGCTTGGAATAAATTTTTTAGTATTTTTTGCTTTAAACAAAAATACAACTTTTCCTAAGCTTTTATAGTTTTTGTGTTTTTTTGCTTTGATTTTTGTATAGTTTAAAGTTTGCACATTTATGTTGCAAAGAAGCCTAATCACCTCTGATAAGAGTTTTAATGAATGATTTTTTCTTCATTTTTGGCCATTCCATTCATTGAAAGTTTGAAGAGTTAACTTTCACAAACGCGGCATCAAAAATGTTCTGTCGTCAAATAAATATAATATTTATTTTCGCTTGAATGCCGATTTTTTTTTTTGCTGCAACGATTAATGCTATATCTCGCGTGTTCCTTCTTCTGACGTACCGGAACCTGCGGAGAAAAAAAGCTGAAGAGATGAGGGAAACAAGAGAGATGAAGCTTGAGAACCATGGCCTTCTCTGTTTGCGTGTGGCACCTGTCGCATATTTTGGTGGCCTAAATAATTTAAAAACCTTTGCCCTCTCTCCCGAAACACCAACCTTCGAATGAAAAAAAAACGAAATATTTGCGCGCTTGAAATCATTCCATAAATTTTTTTATGGCCCAACTATTTGACTTCCAAAAAAATTATAAATGAATCAATTTTCCCCCTTTTTTTCAGTGTTGCAGTTGCTCAACTGAACTCAATGAAACTTGTACAGCTTTTGTACGAAATGGTCAAACTTTTTGCCGTGACGATTATCTCAGGTAAAATATAATTTAAACTTTTTTTTTAAAAACTATTTTTTCTTCTTGCTGTTGTTGAGACTTTTACCTTCTTTTATTTTTTCTCATGTTCAAAATTTAATCGAATATATGAAGGTCTGAGCTGATGTTAAGTCAAGGATTTGGAAGGATTTTCATTCTTGCTAAAAAAGCTGATTGATTCTTGACTAACTTTTCTTGTCGATTAAGTCAAGTGGCTGTAACAACAAAAATCTTCCAAATCCAAATAATACCTTTTTTTGGTTGGATTTTTCTTGTTTTTTTACTTTAATTTTTTTCTTCTAAAAAAGGCATTTACGCAACCATGTTTTTACGCAATTCCATGACACTTAATGACAAAAAAAACTTCACTTAACCAGGGAGAGAACCCTTCATCGTCACTTAACTAAAAGCTTGATTATTGTAAACCAAAATCTTCGAGAATAAAAAAATAATAAACAACAAAAAAAAGTACAATATTATCTAACTAATTTCCGGACATCAAAAACATCATTTCAAAGGGACATGCGAATCAAAACAAAAGTTTTTCCGATGCATGTGAAATATTTTTGGTTCAGTCAAGACCGGAAGTTTGTTACAATGTTTGAACAAAAATAATATCCTTGTTTTTCTTTAGATGTCTTTGATGTTTTTGAGTCAATATATTTTTTAGGTTATTTGGACGTCAAAAATGTTGCCGATGTCAAATGATTTTTGAGAAAAATGATATGGTTATGAGAGCTAGAAACCTTATATTTCATGTTCAATGTTTTTCTTGTACCTCATGCCATTCATCCCTTCGCTCGGGGGAACATTTTTTAATTAAAGATGATGAGCTTTATTGCCGCCCCGAATGTTTCGCAGCAACCCAATGTAAACCAGAAATTTCTATTCCTTGCGGCGGAAATATTCATATTTCAAGTAATAATGTTTGGGAATCCGGAGAACTTCCTTCTCGAGAATTCAAATCAAGTTCATCGCCACAAAGTAGCAAATCGCCTGAAATAATTTCAACAAGTTCCACACCAAATTCGCTTTGTATGCCGATAATGCCACCACAATTTGTTACTGCCATGGCCATAAATGGGCATCATAATCGAAGCTCAATTTCAAGTTCATCCAATAATAGTTTGGGATCTTTATCGATTAAAAAAAGTAAAAAAGATAAACCCGTAAGTTTACTCGCTAAATTAACTTTCCAAATAAGCTTTTGAAATTATGTGATTTTATAGTCAACTCGAGTTAGAACTGTTTTATCCGAGGGTCAACTTCGAGTTTTGAAACAAATGTATCATCAAAATACTCGCCCGGATGCAATTACAAAAGATCAGCTTGTTGAATCTACAGGATTAAGTGCTCGTGTAATTCGTGTATGGTTCCAAAATAAGCGATGTAAAGATAAGAAGCGACAAACTGCAATGAAAGAAGCTCAAAGAACTATGGAAAAGGTACGTTCTTACCATATCCCTTTTTGTTTCCATAAATTTTTATTCCCTGGGGCAACAACAATCTCTTTCAAAATTCCATTGTTTTTCTTCTTTTCTCTCTTTATTTTTTTGATTCTAATTGGATCATTCTAAATAATGCGAAATAATGCATTCAACCGATGATGATGAATTCTTACGGTAGCAAAAAATGAGAGGCAAAAAAGATTGAAAAGAATAAAAAAAAAGATGATTTGTTGTGTGGAGTAGCGTCAATCTTTTTCTTCCTTTTTGTTAGTTTATTGCGCAACAAAAAAATGTATTTGCAATTGTTTTTTTTTTTTTGCTTACTTGCTTTCTTGGTGGCAGTCGTGGTGGTGATGATGTGATGTCCTCGTCTATTCATTTAACGGCTTAACAACGAGAAAAAGATGCACTTAAAAAAAGGAGGATGATCTGAGTTGGAAGCGCCATAAATTGTTTAAGTTTTTTAAGATCGCACAAATCAAAACATAAGTCATTTTTAAAAAATAAAAAAGTTTGATAGGATCCAACTTTCTAACAAAAAACCATAAATCCTTTGTCAGTCAATCACCTGAAAAAAACGACGTTTCTTTTGTTCATCATTCATTTCTTACGGGCATTAAAAAAAACGAACAGCAAGAAAAGGGATGAACAAACCTTAGAGAGCCCAATAAAAATAAAACGAACGCCTGTTGACATTCGTGGAGGATGAGGGATCGGTCTTTTTGGTAAATTTTGAGGATTTACATTTTACAATTTAGGTCTTCTTTTTTTAGACGAAACATTGTATACAGACATATTTAAACAAAACAATGTGAAGAATAGTTTATAAAAAAAATACTTGAGGGTCAAAAAATAAGTTGCAGCTGATTGGCATCAATTCGAGAGGGAAAAAAGTACACTCACTTTAATGCCATATGCTTGCTTGCTTCTTTGCTTCCTTTTTTTTGCCAAGTACAATCTCAATCAAGAAAAGTGGTTGTGCCATTGAAAAAAAGAAAACAATAGTTTTTTTTTGTGTTATTCTCAGCAAAAAATTCATAGCCATATGCGCGAAAAAAAATCCGTTTCTTTTTTCTTTGCTTCCTGTGAATTTATATTATTTTATCTCTTTTAAAAGGCAATGAAAAAAATGCATAGGAGATAGATAGACTTTTTATTTAAGAGATTGAATTTCATTTCAATGTACAAGATTCCTTCTTCGACGCCTTCTAATCTATCTTTTTTCTTCTCTTTTCGTTTCTTTCTGGTGCAGCATCTCCTTGGTTCCACAACAACGCTTCACTTCCATACTACCGTAATATATACTTTCCTTCAAAATCTCTGCCTCAAAGAAAAGAAAAAAGCAGCGAATAACTTAATTAAGATGATTCGGTGGTTCCGCTTCAACGCGCTGCTTTTTTTTCTACAAAGGAGAGATGGAACCGACTTGTAATTTTATAAAGTAATGAGCAGCATCAAAATGGGTATATTATAAAATTAAAAAAGGAGAAAAAAGATTTTTTTATTTCTTAGAAAAATAAGTCATAACAATGAAATACGACGAAGCATACAAGAGAGATGTAAAACATAAACAGCCTAAGCTTCTTTTCTTCCAAGAGCATGGGAAAATCGTGGCAAAAAAGCTGACAGACGATCACTATTTTCTTACAATAAAAAAGGGAGATTTTTTTTCTCTATACGTATTGCGTGTTGTGTGTTTGTTGTCGTAATCTGAATCGAGCGAAAGTCATTATATAAAGCGTATTTTTCTATCTTTTTTCTTCCTTACAACCAACCTTCAAAACAAAAAGTAATTTGACTCGCATTTGGGTCCATTTTCCAATGTCCTGAAATGCAAAATTCTCATCAATCTAAATCGCGCAAGGTCTCTACTTTCATTGAAAGGGATTGTTTAAAACATAATAATTTTTGGATCTAAAAGTTTTTCGCCCTGTATGCTTATTTATCTTCATTTTAGGAGCAAGCTCTCCATGGCGTACGTGTAAATGGAATTGGACCATTAGTTGTTGAAGCCGCTTCAACTGATCCCAACCTTGATATAACTCCATTAAACATTCATCAATATCCACAAAATCCAGGCATTTGGAATGCCAATGGTCCTGATGGCCATTCACCTGACAACATGACCTCAATTGCTCCTCCACCTTATATGATGGTAAGTTTTTTTTTCATTGATGGATTGGGTGTGAAATGTCGAAAAACAAATAAGCGGCCGCCTTTGAGCCAATTTCTCGAAGTCAATTAGAATGATTTGAAACCTTTCTTTTCCTCTTTTTTTTTTGCCAGCTGTTTCCAACTTTTCTTTTTTTACCTTCTTTCCTTCCTCTTTTTCCTTTTTGTTTTACAACAAAATTTGAAACAGCTGCGCAAATATCTCTCCCCATTTAAAGTTTTAAAATAACAGTAAAAATTAATTCATGAACTTTTTATAGATGAATCATGCAACATATGGTGATATGCCATCAAGTGATTATGGATTCGTTTCATCGGGTGGTGGTGGTTATATGCCTCCTGGAGGTATTGGAGCCGACTATTCATCCCTTTCAAGTCCATCATGCAGCGATTAGAAAAATTTACAATTAACATCCATTTCAATACTGCTTATTTCTTTTTAACTATATCGTTTTTTTGTTTTGTTGTAAATATACCGCTTTATTTTTATATAAAGCAAAAAGAAGAGCATAATTTTAATTTTTGGCGTAGAAACAAAGTATTTTTTTTATGAAATAGGCTTTTCTGGTTTAAGGAAATTTTATTTTGTAAATGATGAGAGATTTTATTTTATTTTTAAACATTATTTTCTTATTTAATTTATTATTGATTTTAAAAAATAAAATTTCTTTTTTTAATTTCGGTTACTTGAGACTTTTTTTGACCTCGGAAGGAGTAAACCTTAAGAAGAAAATTTAATGAATGGAGGCATCCAAGTTTCGAAAATGCGGTAATTGTTGCCGCAAAAAAAAAGAACGAAAAAGAATCATTGTCGGCAGATGGCGTTGCTTTTTTTCATCGACGATTACTGACCGGAAGTAAGAAACAACGCACACGCAAATTGAAGCCTTCGTTTTTACCGACGGCCACCGCCACCAATCATCATCTTGGCTTTCATTTTTTTTTTGAAAATTACCCCGTTTTCGAAAGATAAATGTTTATCTTTTAAAAATAGGGGTTTTCTTTGTTTCTAATGAAAAAATAAGTTCAAAAGGCAATACCCGACAAGTTTTTTTTTTGAAAATTGTTTTTTCTGCCAATAAAAATCTCAAAAAACCTCATTATTGGATCTCATTAAAGTCATTCTTGTTTTTTTTATTTTGCAATCTCGACAATTTTTGTTTGTTTGGTGGATGGTGGTACAAATAAGAGCTAATCAATCAATCATGAAAAAAATTACCACATTTCTTGGCTTGATCTTTTTTCTTATACTTATTCAAAAATATATCGTCGGAAATCAGAGGGAGGAAGCTTTTAATGAATGCTTGGCTTACAAATTGGCCGGAATTTCGCGACACTGCACTTGTATTTGGAAGCCAGGTGGTGGGTGCATTCTATGTTTATGGAGCTTCCTTAAAAATGAGATTGACTTTTTTAAAACATCGCAAAAAAGGGCATCTGCCACAGAGAAGTATCAAAGCGAAAATGGCGGCTTTCAACAAATTAAATCAAATAAAAATGGTTTATGTATTATAAAAAGTGAAATGAATGAATTTGAGAGGGAAAATGAGTCAAATTGAAGATAAAACTATTTCATTCATTGGCAATAGTTTTTGAAAATTAGTGGGAAAATTTCTGAAAAGCAAAATCCATGGCTTTGATAATTTGCAATAAGAACAATTATGATAATGTTATTTTGTAAAAGAGAAGATCTTAATACTCTCATGTAAAAACATCTAAGATGGATTAGAACCATACCACCGTTTTCTGCTTCAAGGTTGTCTTTTTTTTGCTTACATAATTTTATTTATTTACTCCTTTTTTGTAATTGAGAGGGGATATCTGTATATAATAATGCTTGCCTCACTTGACCCTTGAGTCAACTGTAACTCAAATATTGTTTGTTTTTATTTTCTTCGATATATTTTTTTGTTGGATGTAATCGTGGCAGATGATCGCACGCTGTGCCTTCTCTTTTACCAATTTTTAGAGAGATGATCTCATTGTTTGGTGTAGATTTCATAGGGAAAAAAAATGAGTGAGTGAGAGTGCCATTCAATATTTCAAAAGCCGGAGTTTATGCTTTTCATGGATGCTTTACCATATTTAGAAAATTTAAGAGGGGTTTCATAAAAAAGGATAAAAACCAAAAAGTGCGGGTTTCGATAATGACATAGTTAGAAAAGAAAAAGATGATGGAGGAAAAAATAGTCAAATAATTGACTAACTAATTGCCGACAGAAAAGGATTGCGTAAGCTTTCTCGCTTTTTTTGTTTTTGCTCTCTTCTCTGCTTTTTTTCTATCGGAATATGTATATTCAATTAATGGAATATATTTTTTGGATGGTCTCTTCAAAAAGATACTGTATCAAAGAGATGGTTGCTACATCCGGAAGGTGCCTTTTCAACGGAAGTCATGCGAGTAGCATCGCCTTTCACCCTCAAGTGCTAACCTCGGATCAAATTCCTTTTTTTTTATCGAAAGAAAGAAAAAAAGGACACGTGAATTTTTCATTTCTCTAAAAAACAATAAAAATTTCAAAACTTTGAAAAAAAATTGTTTGTGTGGTCTATAAAATTGCATAAAAAGCAACTGTTTGAATTTACCAAAATCGTTAAAATCTTGTCTGATTGCTTTTTGAAAAGTCAGTCATTAATCCTTGAAATTATGTATCTTTGTCAAGCTGTTTTTTTTTTAATTATCCTCAAGAACGTTAAATTTAAAAAATGTAACAAAAACCCGGCATTCAATTACAGATAGATAGATAAATTGAAAAAGGGATCAAAAAGAGAGTTTATGGAAAAAATTCCATTGCAATGGGATGAATGGAAGTAAAAGTGACACGTCTATTTCGGGAGCTGAAGCGGAAAAATGCGGCTATGATTAGCGTGTAGAGCCATTATGGGAGTTTGAATATATCATATCTATTACATCCTTTTTGGAAACCAGATGTGATGGATGCTAAAAAACGAAAGCAAATTAATGATTATTTCTGATAATATCCAAAAGACACAAACATACCTGTTCAATGTCATTTAAAACTTGAAGATTTTTCTGATGGTCACTGCATATCTCCGCTAAACATCTTTTTACAAGCGTCACCTACAAACTTTCGAAGTAATTTAATTTAAATCTAAATATAAATTCTTTACATAATCAACTTTAACAGATTCCCCAGCTTTAGCAAGCTTAAAAGTTGTTTCCACCGTTGCATGATCTGCAGCAATATCTTTATTTGTTGGTGAAGCAACACAAAGGCTTCCAATAAGTCTCATAGTTGCACGCTTTAAGTTTAATATATAAAATGTTGAGATCTTTCGTTGCTTATACAAATTTAGGAAGCTTTCTTGAGTTCTAAAATCTGTGGTGCTATCTGAATCCATTATTTCAACCGATGGTAATGGATATAATATTGTCGAGGATGCTGGAATATTTTCTATTGTATCTTGTTCAATCGTTTTTCTCGCATATTTTCTATTTGGTGGCCCATCATTATCACTTGAATTATTTTTAGATCGAACAACGCCTTCGATAGTTTTATCTATATCTTCACCAGAATTAATAATTCGGACATCATCATCATCATCATTTCGACCCCGACGATTCACCATATTTCTATTATTATTCGAAGGCATATCAACCCGTCGCATTCCCCGATTACATCGTAATATCTCATCACCAGCCAATAACTTAAAAGAAGCATGTATTTAATGATTATCTCAACAACAAAAAACATGAAAAAAGCTTACAAGATCTTGAATGGCGCAAACGTTATGCATTATTGCTGGTTTTTCAAAAAATCTACGATAAATTCTAATATTTCGAATTATAAATGACATTATATCCATCAATACTATCATCCTTGAAACATGTGAATGCCAATCAACACGTTCTTCTCGAAAATCATCAATTGAAATATCAAAAAATTTAATAATAAATCGAATAGCACTTGGAAGCAAAGGCGTTTTCTGTAAAATTTATTTCTTTATAATTTTTAGCGAATTGTCAAGCGGCGCTTACCTTATCATCATCTAATTTAGTTCTAACAATTTTTTCAATTATTGTTAATAATTCATTAAATACATTTCGATTTAACCCTGTATATGATTTAAATAGGAAATATGGATAATCTTGAAGTAATTTTCCAATAAAACTACAAATATAAGTTCTGTGATCTGAAGTTTCGCCAAAACTTTGATAATTTGTTACAATATCACTTAAAAGGTGTATAAAATTTTCATCCGTATATAATACAGATACATTATTTATGAATGTACTTAATGAATATATTACATCTGGTCGAATTGGGTCATATCTTAGCATGCCAAGCCTTAAATGATATTAAATCCAAGCAATGTTTTTTGAAAAGTTGGAGAGAAAAAACATACCAATGTAAAGCACTATGTTTTTCAAAAGTTCGACGAAATCTTGTACTTCGACTGGCGCATAAAAATAAAAAATTTAAATAATTTCTTACATGCTTTAAAACTAAATCATTGACTTCATCAACATCATCAACAAGATGAAGGATAGTTTCAACGATATTCACGGAGATATGGTTGAGATGAGACAAAGAAATTGCCTCAAAGAAATTATCGATATTGTTTATTGCCCCAATATGTCGTCGAAGTTCCATCAATCGGGGTAAAGGAACAGTTCCAATTTCTTCAACGGCAAAAATTTCCGCCATTTTTTCTCTTAACACTGCAGCCGATGGAATTCGTATCAATTGCGCAGGATCAAGCATTTGGGGTTGAAGTGGGATTTCCCTTATTTGTTGATGAAGTAAATGACGTTGTTGAAGATTATGATTTTGCATAATTCGAATATGATGAACTTGTTTTGGTCGCTGATTTTGCAAATGCTGTTGTTCTGATTCCTCAGATGAAATAGAAGCCACCTCTGATTCTTCTTCACCATCACCATCATCAGGTTCTTCAATATCAATTGGTTTTGGCGGTGTTGGCCTTGGTGGTCTATCCCGTTCAAGCACTTCTGTTTCTGGCATGGCTGTTTTTAAAGGTTCCAGCTTTACCTTATTACCCGTTTTATTTCGCCGCTCTTTTTGTAGTAGTGGCTTCGGTTGATGATCTATTTTATCTAGCCGCTGACGCAGGCTTCCAAAATTATATATTGATTCTTTTTCACTGCATTCAGTTGTTGCCGAAAGGACTAATGCATCTAATGATGGTGAAACTTTGGGTTGAATTTGATTTCGTGGTTGTGATTCGTGGCTATCGTCACGAGAATTTTTCTTTTTTAAGGCTTTTCGCAATTTTTGCAATTTGCACAAAATCTATAAACAAATAATTTAATTAACTCAACTTTAAAAACAGTGAAATTTTGAAAAGTAAAATGCGTAAAATAACGCATAATTGAAATTTAAAAAATTATAAATGAAAGCTTTAATTAAATTTTTAACAAGTATTTTTTAATAGCATTTAGAGATCAAAAAATTATTTGAGATATATTTTTGTTTTTTATTATAAAAGATCATGATAAAATTTATGGAATTCTTCTCGCACAGGCAATGGGATGAGTGAAAGCGTTTCAAAGGATTCTTTAATTCGGTTTTTGAGAAGATGTTCCAAGAATATTGCAAGCCATGAGACGCCGATTTCAGTTTCCATTGCTTCTATAGCAACTTTGGATTTTCTTACGATTGAGAAAATTGCAATTAATACAGAATATCGAGCGTCATGAGGAGCTAGAAGATCAAATGAATGACGGCAAAGCGTTAAAAGCAGAGAATGTTGCCAACCCAAAAGACAACATCTTTGAATTGTAATATCAATGGAGGCAAAATAAGCGCAAAATCGAATAGCCATAGATGGCAAATTTTCAAAACTGGAAATAGCTTGAATTCGTTTTTGAATAATTGAATTTAAAATAAATACAATTCGGAGGGCATTTTGTGAATCATTTTTAAGAAGGACACGTTTAACAAAGATGACAGTTTTTGAATTTGGTGTTAACCGAATAATATCACGAGATAAAGCAATGAAAAAGTTTCGGGTTATCATCCCTTCATTTTCATTTAAAGGTGATGGACTATTGGGACATGAATCTCGTGGAATAGCATCAAATAAAAAATTCGTTGCAATGGTAAAATAATTTTGAAAAAGTTGATGAAAACTTTCTTGATTTTCTTGACCATCGGGAATTTGTCTTAAAACGAGATTAATAAATCCAGAAATAGTTTCTATAACTCCAATGGAAAATGTTGGAGAAAGTTCAATTTTATCAGAAATTGAATAATTTGAAATTGAAGTTAAAACATTTTTAATAAAATCCATAAATCCATGCGAAATAAGAAATGCAGATAAAACATTTAACCTTTGTTTAGATTTCATTGAAGCATCTTTGGTTAAAGATAATCCAAGTTGATAAAGAATATACAAAATTGCGATAGATTGTTCATAATTGGAATAAGCATTATCATTGGAAAATAATTTCATTGTTTGAATTAAAAGCTCCGCTAAATCAATTAAATATTTAGTTTTATATATGGCTTCTGAAATTTTTGAAGGAGAAAATAAGCAAACAAGAAAGGCACAAGCTTTCAAATAAATTCTTTTTGCAGGTCGATTTTGTTGTTCATAAAAATCTCCAAAGGTCATAAGTTTTAATATGGATTCTGTAATCGTAGTGGATGGAATAATTCGTGATAAATTGTTTTCACGATCCTTCTCATCTCGAATTTCATATAATTGTTTATCAAATAGACTCAAATATTTTTCAATTTGATTTCGATTTGATTCCGTTAAATTTGAAGAGCGACAAGCAGCCAAAATATGAACTTCGAGTTCTCTAATCACTCGATATATACTTTTTTCAATTGCAGCAATTGTTACCAATGTTAATGCTTCATTATCTTTCACCAATCTTTGTTTCAATTTCGAACGCTTCTTTTTATTATTTTCGCTGGAAGGAAGAGAAATTAATTCAATAATGTCTTTTAAATCCATTTCATTATTTTCTGAACATGGAATAATAAAAATTTCAAGTTCTTGTTTAATTTCTTCAAAATTAAATTCACTTTTATCACTTTTTCGATTTGTTAAATGTTCAGTCGTACATACATGAGCTAAAGCATGTAACGGGGAATGAATTTTAACTTTACATACAGTGCATTTCTTTGCCATTTCACCTCCTTCTCGTTCTCCATGTTCAGATGGAAGAAGAAGGCAATCAGATAAAATCATAGCTGAACTTTGAGGTCGTGGAGATGATAATTCTGCGGCTCTTTGTTTTACCATTCCAATGGTTTCTTCATAAAGTTTTTCAGCCTTTTCAAATTTATTATTCATTCGATCAATTAAATTTTGAGATGCTTGATTTTCAATTACTTTTAATCTATCAATCTTTTCTGTATGCTTTCGTTGTTTTTTTCTCATTCCTTCAAGTAATTCATTTCGATTTGCAGCAGCATTTTGAAGTCTTGCTTCAGTTTTTTCTGTTTGTTCCAAAAGTTTTTCAGCATCTCTTTGCATTTTTGCAACGCGATTTTCTTCAACTTGAGCATGTTTTGCTGCATTTTCTTCTGCTTTCTTTGCTTGCTTCAACGCTATCAATCGAAGCTTTTCTTGTCGTTCTTCGTCTTTCGATTGAATTTCATTCTTTCGGCTCATGCCTTCTAGAGATTGAATGAGCTTAATTTCCTGAATTCTTAAATCATCATCACGACCTCGTTTGACAACTTCAGCAAGATTTTTTTCACGTTTTTCACTAGCTTTTTCCATTTTCTCTTCTAACAATACTCGCTTCTTTTCTTCAACTTCAATTCTTTTTTGTTTTATTTCATCAACCTTTGCATGAAGTTCTTTAAGCCGACTTGCTTTATCTTCCAAAAGTCTTTGACGAAGTTCAAAAGCCCTCTGCTGCCTTTCTTCCAGTCGCCTTTCAAAATCTGTTTTAGTTTGACGACGTGATGGAGAAGAAAGCTTTTCATGCATTTGGGCTGCTTCACCGGGTTTTCGATAGCATAATGGCTCTGATAATGAGATTTTATCATTAAGCTCTAAAAAACGAGAAGATAATTTTAGATTTTATATTCTTTATAAAACATACGCGTCCACATTACAATAACTTCCTTCCATGATTTTTTATATCTAATTCCAGTTTTACCAAACTGCTTATTCGCCTCACGCTCAAATTCATCATCAATAGAAGATCGCTCTTCTTCGAGAATTTCTTTTTGCAAACTTTCTTCTTCTTGTGCTAAAGATTCTTCTTCAGCTGTCATCGCAAGCCATTCATCATCGCCTCCAAGTTCAGCCAATAATTTCTCAGTATTCAATCCAGCTCTTTCAGCCATAGTTACTGTGGATAAATTATCTTCTTCTTCCGCTGTTTCACTAATGGAAGCAAGGCTAGGTTCACGGCTGCGATTTGGGTCTCCATCAGATTTTTGTTTTGGAGGTGTTTTTGCAACTTGAGAATACGTTGGTCTTCGATTAGTGGTAGATAATCCTGTTTGTCTACGTTGAATACTTGAAAGCTTTTCTTCAAGCAAAGGTTTCACTCTTCCTTTCCATAATCTTTCACGGGAATATGCCATTTTAGCCATGGATGCTTTAGTTTGGGGAAGATCCATAGCTAAATTTATATATGTATGTTTTAATTATCGTTAATTATAAAAATTATACCACTGCGAGGACACATTAAATTACTTCCTGAAAATGCATCATGATCAATAACTTCCGGAGAAAAGGGTCTCAGTGGACGTCGTAGGCCATATGCAAGCCTTTCATATACGCTAGTCTAAAATTAGATCTTCCAACAAGACATTCATAAGTTGATGAACAAACCTTTTTCTCCTTTTCTGTATGATTACCATCTTCTCCTGAATCTTCGCTTGATAATGTGTTACGCCTTCGTCGCCCTTGTACAACTTGCCATATTTCTTCTCTAAAATACCAAAGAAATGGATAGGATCATTTATTTTAAATAACGAAAACTTACTGCATTGTTGGCTTATTTGCGGCTGAAGTGGCTTTAATTTCCCAAGCAACTGATTGGGGTTTACTAAAAAAACAAAAATCAAATTATATTCAAACCAATTTAGGCTTTAAGAATTACTACCACAAAGGATCCTTTTCCCAATTTTGTTCAACATCAATCATTACAATCAAAGACTCAAATGCATGGGTGGCATTGCTGAGATACAACAAAACTTCCTAAACTCTAATTTTTAAATAATTTCGTCATGTTTATTTATAGATAAATACCCTGCAACCAGCAAAATTATTCCCTTCTCTACAGATTTTAAAACAGATATTATAAAGCTCATCGATAACAATTTTAAATCGCTCAATGCATTGTGTCCATTCTTTGGCAGCGTCGTTAATTTCTGATTGTGAAGAAATTGCCCGCGTGGTCATTATCGAATGACTAATATATAATGAAGTAATTTTTTTCCTGTTAATAACAGATCCTCTGGGAGTTTCTGAAGACACGAAACATCACATATTTTGCTAAATAAAATTTATTTTTTTCTCCATTGCCTTTCAGGAGTTCGTTTTAAGAACACAATTCTCGGTCAGCTGGTTGGGTTTTTTGCTGGCTTACGTTGTTTAGACGAGCGAGAATTTCTTTGAGATGGATAATATAAATCTTTTAAACTTTTACATTTTTGAACTGTTTTTTACGTTATTTGTATATCATAACCAGAGCTCTTTTCTATGTACTTTCCACGAGTTGGGATTCCACGAGTTGGGATTCCACGAGTTGGGAATTTCCCGAAAATTTTTACAAAATCATAAAAATGAAATTATTAAACAAACAAAAAAATATTTATTGTTTTTGTTCATAAAAGAAAAAAATTAGTAATGATAATTAATTCTTCAGAGAAATTATTGATTCCATCAATCAATCTTTTTTTTTCCATCTTAAAAATAATAATAATTAACATCATCTTAAATTACGGACAAACTATGTAATATGATGATAGTGAAGGAGTGCATTAACATTAACAGGCCTTAGAAAAATAAGAAGACAAAACCAAGCAAGTCAAGGAAATATAAGGAAAGAAAGGGGAGAAAAGTAGAGAACGAAGACGCTTAAGGAGATTATCATTTGCCAAAGGAAAGCAGAGCAGTCATTTTCGTAAAACCGTGGAAAAGAGAAAAAGAGGAAGGACATCGATCCAAAAAAATTACGTGTAATTTCAGTTAGAGAAGACGCAGATATTTTAATTTAATGCTGGAATTTTAAATATTTCGCATTTATTCCTTATACATATCTTTTGGCTACGGTTTACCTTTAATTAAATATGACATCTGTTTCTCCTCCATTTAGTATACTTGGAGCTGTGTTGGTTTCAGTGACATTGGGTGGATTTTTTGCATTACTTGTTTGTGTATTAATTTGTATTTGCCGAATGTCTCATTCTATTCCAACCAACGATTCTTGTGATGATAATTTAAAAATGCGACAAGAAGGAATTCGAAGTTGTCCAGAAGGTCGCTTGGATGGTTTGTGATTTATGAAAATATATTCTCTTTTTTTAACAATTTTTTTAGATGTCGTTCTTTCAATGCCTACCGATCGATCCATGCCTGCGATTACACTCACCCAAGCTTCAATTAAAAAACGAGATTTATCCAATATCTTTTAATTATACATTCAAGTTTTTTATTTATTTCATAAACGTGTACAAATAATAAAAAGCTCAAAATTATGTAATTGGAATTTACAGAAATGCAAAGTTGTTTAAAAAAAACGAATTTTTACATTAGCAGAGAGTTTTAGTATTTTACCAACCAAGAAAACTGAATTTATTTTGAAATTAACATATTTTTCTATCTTTATTAAATTCTTTAGAAAGTAAATTGTTAAGAAAAGTTGTAATATTTAAAATGGTTCTTTGGCCTTATGTATCTTAAATTCATAACAATTTTTTTTCTTAAAGAATTTAAAAATAAAATTTGTTGTTGTTTCTGAATAATTTTATATTTAAAAAAATTATATTTGTCTTTCAAATAATTTTTACAAGAAATAATGGCAGGTAAAGTGTATTTGTCTAATTTAACACAAGAAATTCGACGACCATCTATTATACCTCAGAAAAAGAAAAAATCAGCTGAAAGAGAAGGTTATTTTAAAAATAGAATAATAATCTTTTCTGAAATTTAAATTTAAATTTTCCAGAAATAGTTGATTCATTATTGCAACAAGAAATCGATCAAGATTTATCGACGGATTTTCTAATTCGTAATGGCATGCTTGTAGCAGCGCCCCAAATGCAACCAACTACATCAAATCTTCAACCTGGACCATCATCATCTACTCGTCGAGTAGTTGTAGTAAATTCAGGTGATCCAAATAGTTATCTTCGACCTCGGCCATTACCAGGAACAGCAGATGAAATTGAATCATATCCTTGCAGGTGAGTATTTTAATTAAATTGAAAGATTAATGAGTTTAAATACTTTAGGATTTGTAATAGAGTTTTTTTAACTGATAACGGTCTTCTAAAGCATGCGGAAAGGGAACATCCATTGCAAATTCGATTAATAAATGATGACATACAATTTATTACAGCAGAATGGAAAAGGAGAGAACTTCATTTAGCTGTTAAAAAGAATATTAAACTTCCAATATTAAAAAGTATAGCTTTCAAACTCTTTCTTCATTTTTTAAAATAAATTAAATTTTTGTATTTAATTTTTAGCTCGAAAATCTACAGCTCCGAAATCCCCAGGAGTTTATGAATGGTGTCATATTTGTGATACGATGATTAAATTAGATACTAAAGATGCATTTGAAATTCATAAACAAAAACATTTAAATGAAAGTGAAATAATAATTGGAAATTCATCTGATCTTCATTGTGGATTATGCGCCCTTACATTTATTTCACATGAAACTTATCTCAAACATATCGCGAGTCATAGAAAGCGAACATTTGTATGCCGATATTGTGGCAGCAAATTTCCATCTGTAATTGAATTAAAACGACATAAATTAGAATATCACGAATATCGACCAAATAATTTACAAAATTCTGATAAAAGTTAGCTAATTTTTAAAATTACAAAACAAAATTAAAATTATTGTTAAATTTTAGTTACACAAAGAATTAATGTAGCTTCATTAAAGCGATCTTTCAATGCCCAAAGCAAATATCCAGAAAAATCTAATGTTCGAGCAAGTTGTGATAAATGTGGTCTTTCATTTCATAAAGTGGATTTATTAATTCGTCATATTTTTACCGCTCATCAAATAAATGTATTTACTGCCAAAATTTCTGTAAAAGGAATGCCTGTTTATTCAATATCTGTTAATGATAAAATTATTAACTACGAATGTTGCAATTTTTTATTTGAAGACAAGTATGAAAACATATATTTTTTAAAGCCTTTTTTAATTCATTAATTTTATTTTTGTTTTTATTTTTAGAGTAAGCTTTTGTGCTCATCGACAATCATCTCATACCCCATTTCTTCCTATATAAAATTGTTGATTAAGAATTTGCTTTAAATTTCATTAGTGCAAATTATAATGTTCATAATACAGGTCAATAAAATATACACATTCTCAGCCAGTGATTTTTTGTTGTGCATATGACATTTAAAGTCATCCATAAAAAATGCATATAAGCAAAAAAAAAAGTATAAGAAATGTGATAATCCTTTTTTAATTTTACACTTTTTGGGTGGTGTAAAAAAACAATTGAAAACACCATCTGATTAAATCATAAGGGTAATTATCATAAAAATAAGTAACTTGAAAGCTTTGCAGAACAATTTCAAGGTAAAAAAAACTAAAAAAAAACTTCTGTCCTCTTTTTTCATAACAAGTCAGATGATTTATTGACGCATCAATTTTAACATTTCCTACGTTCACTTTTCATGATTCTTTCTATTTCTTATCTTATCTTTTGTTAAAAAAAAAGCTATGGGTTTAAAATTCTCGTATAAATAATGATATGCTTTTGGGAGAAAACATACTCTTTTGCATCTTTGTTAAAATAGAAAAGTAAAAAAAAGAAGGTGATGAAGAATTTTCTTTTGTTACTTCTCGTAACTACGGCTGCTTTGTTTTTTGCTAGTGTAAAGGCAATTTGGGTAAGAGACTTTTATGAAACTTAACTTAAATTTTTTATTTGGATGGGCTCATTATATACAGTATCAAACCATATCTAAATCATTCAAAATTATGAATCCAAATAATGATAATATTTTTTTTTAGATTGGCGAAGAATTTTGGACTATTGTTAATTATGATGGAAGTCTCCATAATGGCCGAACCTTTGATGATTTTATTCGATTTAAAGGTGAAAATATTAATGAATTTGTTGCTTACTGGTTTGTGATCTTTTTTGCCTGTGATTACGATCTTGAAAAAATTTTGAAAGCCTTTTAGGATTGACCGCCGCCTTGATGATAAACAATTTGAAGCTTACGGTGAAGCTTATTTGACAAATGGCCGAGTTTGTGCTCGCTTCATTAATGATAATGATTTTCCAATTGAAATTTGTGGCGGCTTTCGAGTGCTTTCATATGGAGTTCACGATCGAGCAAATCCGTTCGTTTAATTTCTTTTTACAACAACAAAGAGTTAAGGAATTATTTTAGCTTTGATTGGTATCCCATTCGCGAAGTAACCCATCATCGAGCTGTCGAATATCTCAATCATCAAATCGCTCGAGTTTGGCATAATGATCGACATCTAAGCATTTTTGGTGGAGCTCATGTTGATCGCGGTCTTGCTTATGCTGTAAATCGAAATGGCACATCTCTTCACGTAAGAGATTTTTGTTTAAAAAAATTATGCAAAACTAAAAAAAAATAATTTTAGATAAGCCGCGGCTCAGATCTACATTTTTATGAATTGAATGTTGATTTGCTTGTAATTAAAACGGGATATCATCCAAAACAAGATTATCTAAAAGGATATCCTCATGACTATCGCCCCAGATATGGCCATGTCTTTACTCCTGATGAGTAAGTTTTTATTCTTACAGATTTTTTTATTTTTTTAAACCAATAAATTCATTGGATTTACTCTTTTATGAGAAATATACTATAGCATAATTTTTAAAAGTATCATAATTTACAGTGTATATCCAGTCTATCCAGCGAAAAAAATTAGAGCACCCGCAACTCGCCCAACTTTACAAAGAGATGAATGCGTTGATTTTCATTATGATTTAAATAAGGATGGTTACATCGATGCCGCAGAACTTTCTGCTTGTCGCCAACGTCATCATGGTTATCCATCGGGATGTAGTTTTGAACTTCATGATCTTAACAAAGATGGAATTCTCGATGATTCTGAAATTGCTAACTGCCACCATCGCTACCGGGCTGGACGATATCATAATCCAGATACATACGCCCGATATTGCCATGATCTTTACTTTGACTTGAATAAAGATGGAATCGTTGATACCGCCGAACTTGATGCATGTCGCCAGCGTCATCATGGATACCCATCTGGGTGTAGTTTGCACCTTCATGACATTAACAAAGACGGTGTTCTCGATGATTCTGAAATTGCTGATTGTCACCGATACCGGGATGGTCGAAACCCAGATAGATATGTACAATATTGTCAAGATCTTTATTTTGATTTAAATAAAGATGGTATTGTCGATGCCGCTGAACAAGAAGTTTGTCGTGGAGCTCGGCATGGACATCATCACCCTTATGAATGCAGCTTAGATCTTCATGATATCAACAAAAACGGTGTGCTTGATGCTTCAGAAGTGGCTGATTGTCACCGATACCGTAATGGCCGCTACCGGAATCCAGAAACCTACACTCGATATTGCCATGATCTTTACTTTGATTTGAATAAAGATGGAATCGTTGATACATCAGAACTTGATGCATGTCGCCAGCGTCATCATGGATACCCATCCGGATGTAGTTTGCACCTTCATGATATTAACACAGATGGTGTTCTCGATGATTCTGAAATTGCTGATTGTCACCGATACCGTGATGGCCGCTACCATGATTCGGATAGATATGTTCGATATTGCCGTGATCATTATTTCGATTTAAACCGCGATGGAACTGTCGATAATGATGAACTTGAAAGATGTTTGGACCGTTATAGCCCTAATCACCGGAATGGACATCATCGCTTCCTTGGTAAGCGAAATTATTATTATCCATCTCGTTATCCAAGAAGTGGTTCTACAGAAGATGAAAAAAATCTCATTGAAACTCCCGCTAATCAATTAGAAACAAAAGCTTCCGATGAAATTCCTATTGAAGATGAAATTGATCGAGATAACGTCAATGACGAAAACCATCCCATCGAAATACCCGTTCATGAAACCTACGATACAAAATCCTCCAATGAAGATGGGGTTGAATCAGATGATATTGCTGAAAATTATCCAAAAAGCAACGAAGAAGTTGGTGATGAAGCTCCTCTTGATAAAAATGAATGAGAACGACGCCATACATTTTTCTAATAACTAACATACTTTCATTATCCGATTCTTTCTTTCTTATAATTATGCTTTTTAAAGCTGCCAAGAAAATATTCATTTAACTACATTCTAATTAAATTACATCCATCCTTTTTTATTGTATTGTTTTTTAAATTTTATTAACTAAAAAAATAAATGGATTCTATTTTTTTAAAGGAACAAATAAAACTCAAAGAGGACATAAAAAGCATGTCAACAAGAAGCAGGCGAGGGAGAAAAAAAGAAGTGGAAGAAAGCTGCCGAGCCATGAGCAACACACCACTTTCTAGTATCGATTGTTGCCAGCGGCGTCATTTCAATGGATGAAATAAAGCTTTAAAAGGCAGTAGTTGAAGCTTACTCTTTTTTTTAAAGAGTTAAATGTGAATTTAAGCATGGATACAATCATTAACAAAATTTCCGCGAATCCCGATGCCAAAAGTGTTTCAAATTTATTGGAACTTTGTAATTCAGCCAAAGGTTTGTGTTTTTTTTCCAAAATTTAATTTATAATTTATTCAGGGAAAAAATTCTTTACAGGACTCCGAGATAGAAATGATATGCCAGCTTTTGAAAAGCGAAAACGATGCCTTTCTTTGTTTGAATCTGTCATTGGTTGTGGGAAGCCGAAAGTTGCTCATATTGGAATTGAAGGCTTTCAACTTCTTCTTAGAGATTCGGCGTTTAATTCAGATTCAGATTCAACCAAAGATGATCAGCGAACCATCGTTCAAACGCTCTATCATTTAGCATCACTTCCAACGTGGGATCGCCAAATACAGTGTCAAGCCGTTACTATAATTGTTCAAGCAATTTCAAACACTGAAGTCAAAATTCTTCTCTCTGATCTTTATTCTGCAATTCAATTATGCGCAAATACATACAAAAATACTGATGATGTAAGCAAATTTTATACAATTTACAAAGGTTTTGAAGCTTCCTAAGATTATTGAAAATTTAAATGCAAATTAGAAGTAAAAGGTTTATTATTTTTAAGCAAAGTGTAAAACTTGCTGTGAGAGCCGCTCTCACCCAATTACTGAATTCATTTTGCATAAATCGTTATTCTAATGTTGTAAGTTTCTCTATCAATCCAAATTAGCGTTATTTTAACCATGTTTAAGGCCCCTGAAAGCCAAGAAGAAATTGTTGTATTTATGGATATGACGGCGTTAATTAAAGAACTTTTAACTCGAATTGATTCTGGACAACAAAGTTCCGCGGATGAACTTCAACTAGGGTTTGATGCGCTTTATAGTACTGTCAGTGTTCAACCTGCTCATTTTTACCGGCATCTACCTCTACTTAATGTTTTTACGTACGTTTAAAATCTGTAAAAAAATAAATAAAGATAAGCAAGCCACTAATATTTATGAAGTTATGGCATCGTAAAAATTGTTTTTCTTTAGAACCGAACTCATACCATCATTGTTATGTTTGTTACAACTTTCAAGTGAAAAGCATGAAAAAGCAAAATCATTTCTTGAAAGAGCTCGTTCAACAACAAAAAATCAACGTGCAACCATTTTCACGACAAGTGATATGACTTTAAGCTTTTATCAGTAATTTTTTCACAAATATAAAAACATTTGACAACTGTAATACTTTAGATTAATCGAGCACATATTAAAATTAATGGCTCCATTAGAAATTTCTCGTTCTTTAACCGTTGAACTTTTTCGATCAGCCATGGTTGTTCCTCCACCTGAAAAACGTTATGAACCTTTGCGGCTTTTGAAAAGAGTTTGTCGTAATACATTTTTTAGATTTTTTTAAAGAAAGAAATTTAGTTTACAACAACCCCTGCATTTTTATCTAGCCTTCTAACTCTTATGGCCCTGGATGACGCGGTGTGGCCAGTGGTAGCTGAATGCGTGGAAGAATCTGCAAAGCAAACGTCTTCCACTGAAGTCAGTGTGGATGCAATTAAAACTTTACAAATAATGGTAAACTTTTAAAAAAAAACCTTTTAAAACAATCAAAGAAGAAATTGTTTTCAGTTTGATGCATTTGATTCAATTTCAACAACGTTTGAAGAATCAAATTTTACTAAAGCTTTCTTTGAAAAAGTAAAATCGAATAATGAATTTGAAAGACACAAGAAATCAAAAGTTGAAGAAAATGAAATATACGAAGAATCATCACAAATTAAAAAAGTATGTTTTTTTGCCACGTTAATATATTTGCTACAATTTCGTCATAATTTTTAGGAAGTATTAAACTCAGCTCAAGACTTTGTTAATAAATTACACAATGCCTTAAGCAATTGGCTTCAAATTGAATCTTCAATCGAATTGGATCAAAATTTTCAAAGATTTGCAGCTGATTTTGTTTCCCAATCATCTGAATCCTCACTAAATGCCAATGAAGCCCAAATCCTAAATTGTGATGCCGCGTATCTTTGCCTTTATTCAGCTTTAAGCTTAAGTTTACGATATCATGAAAAAGTTACAACTAGGCGAGAATTTCTATCATCATTTATTTGTGATGGTTGTATCGTGTATGCAAGCGATGGATGGATTTCAAGCGTTTATAAAATTCTTCAAAAAGAACCACTTTTTGAAAATTTTGTATTAAATGGAAAAAGCGTTTTGGAATCCATGATTGAAGATTATGATGGATTTCGACATAAACTATTAATTTATCAAGCAATTAAAAGTGAAATTGCAGCTGATGAAGGAGCACCTCCAATTATCATTGAAGAAAGGGAAATAAAATCAAAAGAAATGGAAGAAAGTTAGTAAAAAATTATTAATAGAATTTTAAATTTAACTTATGTATTTTTATTTTTAGTTGATATTTGGATGCATCGATTGCTTTCAAATTGTTGGAGGACAATCGAAATTATTCTTGGACGATTTCCGTTGAAAGCTGATAAAAAATCTTCAGAAAAATTTAGCGTTGAAGGAGCTGAAGCTACATTGGAAGCAATGCGATCATTCAGTCGAATTCTTCGACATTTTTCTATGCAACGTGAAGTTCTTTGGCTTTACGAAAAATTTGGTGAAGAAATTTGTAATTTGGAAGAGCTTCGAGAATTTATTGCTGCCAATGGAACGGAAAAGAAATCATGGCCTATGACTCGAGTGGACGCACTTGGACTTGACCTCTTGTTTGAAAATGCTTTAATTTCTGGATCATTGAGTTCAGCGTGTTGGAAACACGTCGTTCGAGCAATAGAGTATGTGGCTGAACTTGAAAGGCATCAATTTACTCTAACCAAATCAGCCAACACTAGTTATGAAACTCAAGTTGATGGACTTCGCGATCTTTTGGGAAAGCCATCACAAAAAGATCTCTCGTTAAAAACTATTGGAAAAGTTCTGGATGAACTCATGTTGAAAGTTCATGCTTTATTCGAAAATGCTGCAAGACAACTCAATCTTCCTTCATTTTGCTCATTATTAGATTTTTTGGTTGCCGCAAATGAAAATATTCTTAAATATTCTGATAATGGCCGAATTCCTGAATCTTGTTCTCTTTTACAGAGAATATCAAAGCTCGTGGTAGTATCATCGAATCGCCCACAAATTCATTTAATGAAAATTTGGAGTACCGTATCTGGACATTTTGCAGAAAGTTCAGGTGCTCGGTTTCCCGAAGAAGTTAGTCGTTTGGCAGTAGTTTCATTAGGCGATTGCATCTGCGCATTGTTGAAAGATGAAACTCCTGGATTTTGTTTTAATCAAGGACTTTTTGGAATCTTTCAAAATATACTTTGTTCCGATGCCAGCGGTGCCGAAACTCAAGAGCACATTGTTACAATTTTATGTTCATTCATTCAAGAACGACCTCAACAAATTGGATCAGGCTGGAAAATGCTTTTTGGTGCCATCAAAGCCATTAGAATTGGAAACGTTAAAGGTGTTAACTTAAAAAAGTTAGAAGAAAATAATATTGAAAAGTTTTAGAAAAGAAAAAATCTACAACAAGTTTATCAATGGTTCATTTTGCAGTGCTTGAAGTTTTAAAAAAATATTTTGATATTAATTCTCCAAACATATTTATTCCAACTGCATTGGAATTTATCTTTTGCATAAATCCATATCTTCAATCAATATATGAAAGTGACAATCGTAAGACATAAACATAAAATTGAAAAATTTTAAAAGCTTCTTTTTGTTTTTAGAAGCACTCGAACATGAAGTTAATCAAAGGGAAGAAAGAGACGCAGCCATTGCGGAAACAATTCTTTCATATGTTGAAATTTGTCAGCGTTTATTTATTGAATATTTTGATGCTGATGATTTACCCATTTTTCCACCATTGTTAAATCGATTAAAATTACGTGAAAAAAGCATTGATTTTGTGGAAGATAATTATGATCAAAGATTTTCTAATTTGGCGCCCCTTTCTTCGATTCTTCGAGAGGAAGATCAGCTTGGAGTATTTCCCGCAGATTTAAATGAAAATATTAAAAGTAATTTATTTCTTATCTTTACTTTGTAAATTATTAAATAATTTCAGAACCAATGGAAAGCTTTCCCTGGTCAAATCTATCACAACCTCAACAAACCCTTTCTGAACTTATTTTAACATTGATTGAATCTTTGGCTGGTCTCGTATTAACATGCACTCGTCAAATTCATTCCCGCCTTATCGCTGGACTCTCGGAATTTATTTCAAGTTTTCAATCAAATTCAATTGGCCCTGGTATGGGAGCCTTTGCACTTTCTTCTTTAATTTTCCCAATCTTTCAAAAATGGGTTCGAAGGGAAAAGACCTCTGGCTTCCTAGTATCACCGGAATCAGCAAAATCAATTAAAAGTCTCAAGCAAGCGAGTGGAATCTTAACTGAAGTCGTGGTTGAATATATTATTGCAAGACCAACATCATCTTGGAGTGAAATACTACTTCTTGATTGCTTTAATTTACTCAATGAATTTATTTCTCATTCATCACAAGCCATTTCTGGTATTGGCACAGCTTGTTTAAGGCATTTAATTCAATCCATCGCTAATAATCTCACCGAAGAACTATGGAAAATTGCAAGTTTTAGTCTATGGAAAACAACAGCGATCACCTTAGCTCCAATGCGACGACTTTGTTTTCACTATTTTTCGGATTCCTCTGATATGGGTGGAGATATTGGTGAAGTTGCAGTTGGAGTTAGGAAAGAAGATTCTGATCGTGATCACATTGAACTTCAAGTTATGAGTCAACAAGTTTTTACTGTTGATGATTCAGTCGCAAATCCCGCTGCTCCAATTAGAAATCGCAAAACTACAAATACCTCTTCCGTTGATATAGATTCTGTCCCTCAAACCCCTTTAAGCCCTTCACCTTCGAGTGTTTCAATTCGCCAACTTCCATATGTTTTTAAACTAACCAAAAAAGATTCAACAGCTCCCGAGAGGTTTGTCAATTGTCAATCATCCCATTGTTTTTTTAGAAACAGTCTCGGAAAATTAATTAAATGAGCGCTTCTAAAATTAATAACTTTCCGACATGTGTATTATAATTTTCAAGTTTTTTTAGTTTATCCCTCGAGGATGTTGTTACTTCACTCGTTAACCAACAAATCTTAATTCAAATTTTGAGTGGAATACTTTTGGGTGAACAAAGTGCCATTCTCACTAGTGGAGCTTTCACCATCAAAACTACAAATCCAAAAAGAACAGATGTCAAAGAATTTATTGCAAAAGCTCCACCAAAATCCATTGGAATTTTTTTACATTGCCTTGAAGCAACTTCAACAGTGGCAGCACTTTTTGATGATCGACCAGCTTTGAAATTATTATTTCAAAAACTTTGTGGCCTTGAACATCAAGCTAATTTATATAAATACACGATTGCGGTGCAATCGGTGAAGTTAATTTCTATTTACGAAATTGCAAGAAATGAAAAAGGGAATGAAGAACATAAAAAAATTCTTGAACGATCTTTGCAAGCGTTGTTGGAAGCTTTGAAAAAATATGATGATGAAGCAGCAACAAATAAATTAGCTAGCTTTGCAAGAGATAGACTCGATCAAAAAATTAAAATTTCATTGATAGAAAACAATGAAAAAAGTACTGATGAAATGAAAGCTTTTAGCATCGTATCAGCTTCAAAATGCTTAGAAGGTAAGGCAATTTTTTTACAAACAATTTTTTTTTATAAAATACTATACCTTTATTTACGTAAAGCTGATAAATTTTTTTATATCATACTTTTAAAATAGATTTGCGTTAAAAATATACATTGTTACATTAATCACAATTATAAATTCGCTTAATGTACATAATCTTGAGAACTTTTCAGAATATAAAAAGCAAAAACGTGTCGATTCTCTACCATCTCGAAGTCGCGCTAATCCATTCTTCGGCAAAATGGATTCTTCCACTCGAGTTCCTTCCGTAAACAATGAAAAACTTCAATTATCTCAACTTAGTGACCTTGATTTACGTATTTTGGCTTATTCGGAGATTATCGCCTTATGTATCGAACGATTTGTTTCCGATGAGAAGTCTAACTTCAATTTTCTTCTTCCAACTCTAAATCCAATTATTGTGGATTTTCTTCGAATTGCAACCAATCTTAGAGCTCGAAATTGTATCGCTGATTTTATTACTCGACTTTGTACCGATTGTAATTTTTTTGAATGATTCTTTTTTATTTATATTATTATTTTTTCATATCATTGATGATGCTTTATTGAATAAAGAAAACCCTTTGAATGCTTTTAACTTGAGTTATGATGCCCTCGAGGCGGCAACAAAAAAACAAAAAAAACAAAGTATTCATTTTCTGTTGAGTCAAATTTTGGCTCCATCGGGAATTGCCTTCTTATGTATATATTCTTCGCAACATAATCGAATTAAAGCGGTTAAGTGAAAAGCTGGCAGCAATCCTTATTTTTTAAATCCCATGAGAAAATCAAGAATTCACTTTGTACCAAGTTTTTTTTAGCTTGCCGACTGTCAAAAGCTTTGATGAATTTTTCAACAAATTATGAAAGAAAATGATCAGTCAGTAAAAACTCCGCCTTTAAGAATCTAAGATTCTGAAGCTTAAACGATGGCAACAAAAATAAATAAATTTAAAAAAAATTCATTTTGAATTTGTCAGAAACCATAAAATATGTTTGCTTCAATTCAAAGTTTGGTTGAATCAAGTTCTTCAAAATCTAAGGATTCAACGACAAACTCATCTGTCGCACTTTCTATTCCATCATTTTCGATGCCAACGAGTGCTGCCGCATCCATTATGTCAACAGCCTTACCATTTCCAACCCAAGTTGGCCCAACTGTTTTTTATGATCCTCTCACTTTAGCACGTAAGCTTTGTTTTTAATTTTAAAAAAATTACAATATGCTTTATTTAGTATGGAATTGGCAAGCTTGGGGTCGAATGAGAAGACCTCGCACGACCTTCACCAGTGAACAATTAATTGAACTTGAAAGACAGTTTGCTGAAACCAAATACCTCTCACGTCCAAAACGTTATCAATTAGCACAAGATTTATCCTTAAGTGAAACGCAAATAAAAATTTGGTTTCAAAATCGCCGAATGAAAAGTAAGCGCACTTCTCCATCTCAAAATGAACCCTATCCACTTTGTAAACCTTTTTCACCAAAATAAAAATTTTTTAATAAACTTTTATTATTGTAACAAACGATAAACTCCTCGCCAAAATCAACAACGAACAATTGAAAAATACAATATAAAGTACAATTAAATCAATAAAACAGCGTTGATACAACCATCATATTCCGGATTATTAGTAACTTGAGCATATTTAGCCCATACAACTTTACCACCTTGAGTAACCATGCCGAGTTCACTAATATTAACTTCAATAACAGTACCTTTAGTAATAACGCCAAGTGAAGTATACATAGCTGAAGAAGGATTTTTCTTTACACTAACAATCTGAAAATAAATTGATTAATTTGGTTTTAATTCATATATCCCTTATAATGAAAGTAAAACTTACTGGAAGACAGAATGTTGTTTGGAGTTCAGGATGAGTAACGTGAGCCTAAAATAAAATAATGATTTAATTACAGATTATATTTATAACTCACCTTCTTATAACGTAGACCCATTGGACGAATAAATCTTTCAAATTTGGCAGGTTTTCGAGTGAAGTTTTCTCCAACGAATGTAGCTTTAGTCACCATTCTTTTCCATCCCTTTCTTCTGCTTTTTCCTGTTTTAACTACTTTGAACGCTTCAGCATCACTCACTGCTCTTACAGTAGGTAGAGGCACAGAGAATTTACCCTATAATCAATGAATTCAGTACAAAGCATGTTAACGACAAAAGGAAACTTACGGCTTTTTCCTTTCGTTTTTGTTTGATTGCGTTTGACAAAATTGAACCAGTAGTTTGTTTTTGACGATCAAGCAAATAAGCTGGCACCGCCCCATGTTCAGGTTCTTCGACTGTACTTTTCTGTTGTTTTTCTTCATGTTCTTTGATGGTTTTTCGCATTTGGACTTTTTCAGAGTAACGTTTCTTATGATAAAGTTTTGCTTTACCACCACGAAGAGTTTTAGCGATGCGAGAGCGGTCATGAGCAGCACGAGCAAGCTTTTTACGTCTATAATAAATGATTTTATACAAAAAAGAGGATAGGAAAATATAATAACTTACTGTCGTTCTTCATAGTCGAGTCTGCGGCCAAATTTCTTACGATGACGTTCAATATGTTCGTTTTGTGGCTATAAAAAATATTTGAATATTATATGTAAAAAAAACATTGTAAAGAAAGTTACTTACCATTTTGAAAAGTTTTTATAAAAAAAGGTTTCAAATTTATATATTTCTCACAAACTTGAAGAAATTTTTTTAATAAATAAAAGCATTTAATGGGAAAACAATCGCGTTGAAACCGTAAATTTTTTCCCTTCCTTCAAAAAGGACGCGCTCGTTCAATCTTTCGAATATTATTTTTTGTGAAAAAAGACTCTAAAAATATTAATTTTCCAAGTTTGAAGAAAAAATTTGTAAAGCCTTTTTTTCCCATTGATTGTTATTTCTTTTTCATATCTATCTAACTTTGAAGATCCTTTTTTGTTATTATTCATCGAAGATAATCCTTTTCTGATTCTTTCATTCTTCGAGTCAAATCTTGCATTTTTTTTACATTTTGCGCGGCAGTCGGCTGTCTTGTTTATTTCGGAGGCAGCGTTGATAGTTTTTCCGCCTTTTTTGCTTATTTTTTTTATTGCGCGTTTATTCATTTTCAACATTCCTTTTTTGACTCTTCTTACAATTGAAAAAGGAAACCACAGATGTGCATCATTTATTTTTCAATCGTTTTTGGCTGATGACTAAGTAGCTATTGTTTTTCTAATGCTTTTCTTTTTTTAGTGCTTGTTTCCTTCAAAAATGGTGCTAGATATTAAGCGTGGACCTTCTATGGCTTCTAACAAAAGCGAATATATGGGATTCGCAAATTTTCCTAATCAGGTTTTTCGACGATGCATTAAAACTGGTTTTGATTTTACAGTAATGGTTGTTGGTATGTTTATTTTGCTGATTGATTTCAAGCTTATTAGAACTTTGCAGGACAAAGTGGCCTTGGCAAGTCCACATTCATTAATTCTCTTTTCCTCGCTGAAATTTATGATACTAAACCACATCAAGTGCCAATTCCTTCAACTGTTAAAATTGAAAGTAAAACTGTCTGCTTAATTGAAAGCGATGTTAAGCTTTATATGACTTTCGTCGATACTCCTGGATTTGGTGATGCTGTTAACAATGACAAATGGTAAGCCTTTATATTTATTTTTGATTTATGGTATATTTTATATTTTAGTTGGGATCCCATTATCAAATTTGTTGATCAACGATTTGCTGATTATCTTTCGGAAGAAACCAAGATAGAAAGAAATGAAAATATTCCTGACAATCGAGTCCATTTATGCTTTTATTTTATTGCTCCAACTGGTCATGGTTTGAAGGAACTTGATATTGAATTTATGAAAGCTTTGCAAGATCGTGTAAATATTATTCCTGTCATTGCAAAAGCTGATACTTTAACTCATCAAGAAATGGCTATTTTCAAACAAAACGTTTGTTTTTCATTTTCTTAACAAAAGTAAAACCTTTTTTTAGATCTTGAAAGATCTCGATGCTCATGAAATTCGCATTTATAAATTCCCTGATCAAGAGAACTCCATCGTTGGAATAAAAGGGCAAACAACAGCTATAGAAGAAAATCGCAAACGTATTCCTTTCGCCGTTGTTGGATCAAATAAAATTGTCGATATTGGGAGCAAACGAACTCGTGTCCGAGAATACGCTTGGGGTACTGTAGAAGTTGAAAACCTTGCTCACAATGATTTCATTCCTCTTCGTGATATGGTTATCAGAGTCAATCTTATTGATCTCATCAATGTTACTCGCGACATTCATTATGAAAATTTCCGATACAAGCAAATGTGTAAAGGTGCCAAAGGAAATCTTGATCGTGATCCATTTACTCAACATGAGGAAGAACGTCTAAGCTGCGAAAAAGAAAGTGAACAAGTTCGTCGTAAGAAAGAAGAAATATTTGCTGAAAAAGTTGCTTTACGTGAACAAAAGTCAAATGAAAAATCTCGCGCTTTGGATGCTCAAGAAAAGGAAAATCGGCGTATTTTGGAAGACAAGCATAAAGCATTACAGAAATTAATGGAAGAATGTTCCGAACTTCGACGTGCTGCTGGTCTCAATGATTCTGGAAGTAGTTTCGGACGTCATTCACCACCTGAAAAATCAAAAAAGAAATCTGGCACTTTAAACATTTTTAATCGAAACTAATTTACTATGTATTGTTTTACTCTATTTACTCTGTATTATTGTTTTCTTAACTATTATTTTTTTATATCGCTTTTTAATGAGGAAGACATTTCCTAAAGCATTTTTTACTGCATTGATAAACACTTTATAAAAAAACTTCTTTTTTTTTTTTTTGCTAGGTAAGACTATAACATGGCGTTTGTCCTTGACAAAAGGAATCACGTCAACGGACTCATTTCAGACTATCTTTGGATGGTTCAAAAATTGACGATTTCTTTTCTCTATTCGTGATTACCAAAGAGTTTTTTTTATATAATTACGTTTGTATTAAAAAGAGAGCCAAATTTTCAATTTTTGAATTACCTTTTTTTTTTTTTGATTGACTTAGATTTAAAGGAGGAGATAAATGGAAGGTGAGTGAGTTTAATGAAAGTTTTTTTTGTTAAAGTTTATAAAACCTTTTCTATAGAAAACATTAAAAATCCTTTTATTGAAACAATCCTTTGGATTTGGTATGTTTTGGATAGCCTTGGTAGAGCTGTTTATCGAAATATATTTCCATCAAGTTGGCAATCAAAGGAAGAATTAAATGGAAAAGTAAGTTTAATCGTCAAAATTATTAATTAGTGATTTTCAATAATCAATCATCGTTAATTTGACTTTAATTTGCTTTCCTCCTAATTTGCCCATGTTAGCGAGTATCATTAGAAAAGAATATATTTCTCAAATTTATAAATCAAAATAAATTGCGCTTCTAATCAAATGTATTTTTCGTAAATATTATAAATAAAACTAAAACATTTTTTGAGTTCGAAACAGATTATTAAATTTCTAATTTTTTATTTATAAATAATTCCAGCGCGCTCTCATAACTGGAAGTGGTGGAGCGATCGGAAGAGCTCTTGCCATTAGATTGGCACAGCAAGGATGTAATTTAATATTATGGGATATAATGGAAACAGCCAACGTTGAAACTGCAAGACTCTGTTCGAAATATGGTGTTGAAGTGCGGCATGATTGTGTTGATATCATTGATAGAAAAGCCGTTTACAAAATAGCAAATGATATTTTTGAAACTAATGGTTCAATTGATCTTTTGATAAATAATGCAGGACTTTTAAATCCCAATGGTTTCCTTGCAACGGAAGATGAAAAAATTGATAGATTGATGGAAGTAAATGCAAAGGCAAACTTTTGGACTGTGAAAGCATTTTTACCACAAATGTTGGAACAAAAAAGTGGCCACCTCGTAGCCATTAGCTCGGTTGCAGGAATAGTTGGAGCTCCAGGGCTTTCAGATTACACAGCGTCAAAGTTTGTTGTTTTAAAACTACAGGAACCAAGATTTTTATAATAAAAATTTTCTTAGGTTTGCGTTATTTGGTTTTATGGAAGCCTTACAACACGAGCTCGCAGCAAATGGAAATGCAGATATTGAATTTACGACTGTTTGTCCCATATTTGTCAGAACCCCAATGATTGATAAACTAAATATTGCCCGACAAATTCCCATTTTAAATACAGATTATGTAGCGGATAGAGTTATCGAAGCAATTCAACTTCGACAACGTGTTCTCATGATTCCCAAACGAATTTATTGGTTATTTGCTTTAAAAGCGTGTGTTTTAGAAAAGAAAAAAAAAGTAAATAATTCATTTTTTTATAGGATACTTCCATGGAATATCTATCAATCAATTATCGTCAATCGACGCTTTAAGTACATGTGAAAAAATTTACTTTAACAATTTTAAATTGAAACTATTCTTTTTATTTATAATCTTAGTGTTGAAATAAAATTTTATTAAACCTAATTTGTTATTAATAAATACCGATAGTACTAAACTTGAAGCAAATCAACCCATGGCGATTAGTTTGTGGGCAAAATACCAAATTAATAAAGAGCAGGGGAAAAACTTGCAAATAAAATTAATGATTGCTATCAACATAAAATAATTTGAATACCGTAAAAAAGACATTTGGATTAATTGAAACAGCTGGCTGGCCAACGTCGCTCGGAAAGCATACATCCATCCCAACGCGAAAGCAAATGGGAATAAAAATTTTTTTTTGTTTGGAATTATAGTTGTTTGATGATAGTCGTACAAAATTTTTATGTTTCATTTATTGTTAATATTTTATAAAACTTTTTCAGGCAAAAATGGTGACGTTTACTTGCGGAACATGTAATGAGGTAATGAAAAAGAATCAAGTTCAAAAACATATAACTAGATGCCGGACGCGTCATGTCGCGTGCCTTGATTGCAACGTCGACTTTGATATTAAAGAATATGTTCAACATATTAAATGCATTACTGAAGAGCAAAAATATCATGGATCAACTTATCAGCCAAAAGTGAACAAGGTTAGTTTTTTATCTTCAATCAAAAATTGTCTTTAATTTTTTTATAAACTTTTCTTTCTAATTTATGTAAAGCATTTAGTGTGTTTGGTTTTAGGGCGAAGTTAAACAAGCAACTTGGGCTGCGTTGGTTAGTAAAGCCATCACGAAAGTCAATGATCCTCGTGTTAAAAAATTGTTGCATCAAATTGAAGGATATGATAATGTTCCACGGAAGAAGCCAAAGTTTATCAATTTTGTAAGTAATTGTGCAAGATGTCGAGACAAAGAAGTTGCTGAAAAAGCTTTTGATGCCATCAAAGAATCTGATATGGAAGAAAAAGAGCAATGAAGGTATTGATATTGTGTTTGATTATTTTGTTGATTTTGAAATAAAATTACATACTTGAATTGCATTTTATAATTTTGTTTGGTAACTAGCCAATTTTTACCCGTCTCTTTTACTTAATTTTTTTTTCTATTTTGTTTTGTTTTTAGCATGAATCGAAGATTGCTCAAACCATGCCAAACTTTATTTCGACTCCAACGAGTTGAGTTCCATCGTAATCATAAAAAGTATGACTTTCCTGTTACATTTGAAAGTAAGTTATAATTTTGAATTCACCTTTATTAAGAGGAATTTTTAGATGTTGTGTTTCCACCAAATGGTCAACTTAAACTTCCTCCAATGCCATCTGAACCAACATATGATCCTGAACTTGGTGAAGCCAAATATAAAACAACCAAACGAATGATGGAAGCTCGTGGTGTTGAAGAAATCCATACCGAATTAATTCATCGCCAATATGGTCTTGTTGCTAAAACTGGCGGCTTTATTTCTTCTGCTGACTTTAAATTTATTCAAGAAAGAATTAACAAGAACTTGGAACTAGCAAAGGTAAGTAAAGTTTCTTTTATTTTAAAATCTTTTTTCCAAAGACTAAAAATGAAACATTATGCAAACTAAAATGAGGCATAAGTTTATTGGGCTGTTTCAGAAATACTCAAGTTAATATAAATGGCAAAAATAGAACGAGAACAAAAAAATGATGAATTACCAATATGCAGTAGGAACTTTTGTAAAATTCTTATCATTTTTCTCAAAATTTGTGATATCATAAGCTTTAATTGATCGAGAAGAGATAGCTTGGATTAAATATTTCCTGTATGCCAGTAAAAGTGATGAGTGTTCGGGGTGATCAGGGTTAGTCGCAATTTCTTCATAGATATATACTTCACGATCACTATCAAATGTGTGAAATCTGCCAATATTGTAGTTTTTCATTAGTAAATCTAATGAACCGCTTTCTTAAAACTAATGTTTATTATGGAATTAAGAGACAAAAAATACTTACGAAAAAGTGCAATTCCAATAGCTTCAAATTCCTGGCACATTGATTGTATATCGATAATGACGGGATATAACCATAAAATTTTAAAAACTTTAATATATTCATCCCATACGCCAGAGCGGCCATGTTGAAAGGCGCGCTCTACCCAGTTGCAACTAAATCCCATATAAACTATTGATGATGCTATAATTTCGGGACATTCAGATGGCGGTGCAGTTGAAATAGCATAACATGCTGCCATACTAGAATTAATACCACGGGGGTGTTGTTTAAGCATATTTTCCTTGAATTTTTGTAATTCCTCACTACCCTCTTTTGACGTTGGCCAAGTGATAAGCCGATGTTCACCATTCTGTCTGATTTCAGCTTTTTTGAGAAGGATTGGATGGCAAACGTGGGTTCGCTTTAGAGTAAATGTTCCATCATTATTATTTGTGGCAGTCGTTATTCTTAGTTTTCTGTCACACCTAATACATTGGTAGCTGTTTTGACGATTTATATAAGAGAATTCGTATCCCATTCGTTTCTCAACATCAGTGAAAATATAAAGTCTTTCGTTACCATATTTGTTTTTTGTAATTTCATATTTACCAGCTTCAATAATAGTTAGTTCATAATGATATCTCTTTATTTCATCATCATATATTCGTGGTTCACATTTGTGATCAATACTAGCTATCACGTAAATTTCCCCGTCAGTTTCAGCTGGTTTTGCGTTTGTATTTGTATGATCTACTGCCCTACATCCTAAGCAGCGATATATACCACCATGATAATAATATGAGTAGCATTTTTGATTTTTTTGATCGTTTCCAACCAAAATAAATAACTTTTTCCTTTTTTCATTATTTCTATTCGTATAACTAATGATTTCAAAATTTGGCGATTTAATAACAACGGTATTCCCTTCTTTCTTAATTTTTAAATTTTCTTTTTCTATTTCTTTTGTATACAAACGTTTTGTACAATTGTGGTCATTCTTTGTAATAACATAGACTTCATTATCATATTTAACTATGCGTGCAATAAGGCTTTTTCGTTGTTTACCATTTATTTTTGAATCACATCCAAGACATTCAAATGCTTTGGGTGTCTCACTCCAATAAAAGTTGTAACAATAAGCACGATCATGTGAATCAAAAATAATCAAATTCTTTTTTAATTCATTCTTAACAAAATATTCTCTTAATTCAAAATCTTGAGCTCTTATTTTAATCTAAATTTTTTTACTTTTACTTTGAAATTTAGATATAACCCTACCATTCCTAAATCACTAAGATCAACTTTTCTTCCAGCTAACACTTCTGGATTAAGAAAGTTTTTCATTTCTTGTCGATAATCTCGAAGTTCACATGTTAAGCTGTGATCGGGATTTGCAAAAACCTGTTTGTGATCCTCACTAATTGTTGCTTTCGTATATTTTCTTATTTTACTTTTTGCAGTAGTGTTACACCCACGACAAGTAAAAACATTATCACTTTTTTTCCAAGCATAGGAGTAACATAAATCTCGATTTTTGTCAACAATAATTATTAAACTCTCCTTATTGTTTTCATTTGAATCCAGTGAAATTCTTGCTCTTCATAAATCTGTAATTGAGTAAGTATATAAATAATATGTTATATGAATAAATAAGCCTACATGAAATCCGAGTTCATTTTGTTCCCGAATTTTTGGTTCAGGTTTTTCATTGTTATGTTTTGAGCTTGCTTCAAGAATAAGTTGAGTAACCGATTCCTTGCTGTCACATAAAATTACAGCTGATTCTGGTAAATATTGATTGAATTCGGGGATTTCTTTGTGATTAAGGAAAGCTAGGGATTGAACTGTGATTTTCATTCTCTCGAAGGGTTCCTATAAATTCACTTTGCATTTAAAAACTTTAGGAAAAACAAAAAATTACCGTTTCACTTTTTTTATAATCAACCCATAATTCGGTATCTGATGCAACACCCGTTACAATACCATAACCGAATCCAATATTTACTTTGCATCGAATAAATTTTTCAAGTTCGGGGAACTCATAGAGCTTGGGCTTTTTTATTGTGGGATAGTCATCCTCTTTGAGGGCTACTTCAAGATGGTCATTGCTAAAAAAAGTGATAAAATAAAGTTGATAATAATTTTTTTTTAAATACTATGTGAACATTTAAAATTTTGCTAATTTTTATTTTATTTGATAAATAAGTACACACTTCATTTGCTTTTCTTGGTTTGTGGAAATGATTCGGGTGATTTTAACTTTAATTGAATTCGATTCTTGGTAATCAATGTAAAAACGAACATTTAGTTTATTTCCAATTGGCTATAAAATCATATTTTATTTTAAGGCAGCATTAATTAGAGGAATATGAAAGTTTACCACTCGTCCATTAATTAGCAAAATTTTGTCACCAATTCTAAAATTTGAATCTTCTGGTCGCATTTTAGTAATTTTCGTCACCATCCAATTATTATCGATTTCAATAGGTAAATAGCAATCTTCATTAGCATTCACAATAATTTCCATTATCTCTGATTTTGTCAAATTTGAGGTAATGGAATCAGAATTTCTTGGAGCTATGTCCTTTCTCAAGGAAGAATATGACTAAAAATTTAAAAATTTAACGCGATGTTGAAAAGTGGATGCAAATTTTAAAAATAAAAAAAGATCAATGACTAGCGAAAGGCATAAATTAGAAAACTCCATTTTTTAAAAATGAAGGAAACCTACAGTTTTCTTATCATCATTAATGGTACATTCACTCAACGTTTCTTCTAAATTTAATAATGGAAGGTTTGGAAGCGATGGAAGAGAAGTATTTAAAATATTATCTCCAATCCATTGGATAGCATTCCTAAAATATCCGCGGAAGGAATGGTATCCATTTCGAAAATTTCGAAAACGATTATTAACAACGTGGATGTTTCTGAAAAAAAAACATTGATGTAAATTGAACATAAATAATTTATTTATTACGCTTTTGGGCCATGAGTTGGTTTCGTTGATCCTTTAGGAGCACTCATATTGATAAACAACAGAATGATGTAATAAAGCTGAAAAACTAAAATGTTCAATTATTTTTAAATGTGTAAATGATTAAAAAAATCACGAAAAGCTATTTAATAGTTAAAATTTGTTATATTTCTTAAACATTGATTGTGTAAGGTTTAAAAATTTATCGTGTCTAAAAGGGAGCGTTTTTGCCAGATTTTTAAAGGTTAACTGGCACCGCGCGCTTTTCTAGAAAGGTTTAGAAGCACAATTATGTTTGATACTTTTGAGACAGATTACTTATTGTTAGAAGATGTTTTTTTAAATCATCAAAAAAATCAGAAGCTTAAAATTGTATTTCTTTATTTAAACAAAAAAGGTTGAAAAAAAAAGCGTTTAAAGTTGTTGATATTTGGGGGAAGAATAAAAAAATAGACTCAAAATTCATAAAAGCGATTTGAAAAGTTTGAGTGTTTATGCTTTATTTATTTACGATATATAAAAAATATAAAATTGAGAAAGCAAAATGTAACAATCGTTGGCTGATCCGGCCCAACTACTTGAATGAAATCAAATAGCAAAAATAAACTAAATTTTAGACAAAAGCGGAGATTGGCTGCGCGAATTTTCGTGCCATTCAACCTTTTGGATAGACAACAAAATAGGACAACAAAAAGGAAAAAAATATAAATGTTTCATTTGGATCCGCGTCCCTAAAAGTTTTATTTCAACCTTTAGTTTCGCGGCAAAGAATATTTAAAATAAGAAAAGATCAAAATAATTAATATTTTTAAATTTCGAAATAGATAAAAATTACTAACTCATTACACGATTATTAACTCTAAAAATCCATTTTGATGTTTAATGGCGAATAATTCTGAGCCAGCTTTAGGTATTTCGGAGCTTCAGAAATTTAGTTGCTTAAAAAAAGAAAATGATAGATTTTAATAATAATCAACCTTTTTTTACTAAATTTTTTAACATTTTTTTTTTGATTTTTATATTGTATTTACTAATCGTATTCTTTTCAGCCGAACCGAATTTTTTCCATTTGGAGGGTCCCAGCTCCCTGGCTTGCACGAACTAAAAAAGCACAAGGCACTAAACTTGGTGGAGGAAAAGGAAGTATTTCACATTATGTTACACCTGTTCGGGCCAATCGTATTATTCTTGAAGTTGGAGGACATATTACTGAGTTTGAAGTAATTGTTTTATGAAAAATTTAGCAATAATATCTTTTCACATTTTTTTAGGCACGCGCATATTTAACGTATCTCTGCATTCGCTTTCAAATGCCGGTTGAATTTGTTAGTGAAGAAATTTTACAAGAAAAAAGAACAAAAGAAGCTGAAATTCGACAATTCAACCAAAATAAATTCAATTGGGATACGGTGATTAAATATAATATGCAAAATTGTGAGTTATTTTATTTTACCTACACCTTTTCATTTATTATTGTATAATTTTTAGGTACCAAATGGCTTTCACAATACGATGTAATCTGGAAAGGTCGTTATAAGTAATTATGATTGTTTTATTAGTTTAATGTAGACGTTATTTTTTATAAAATAAAATGTATTTTTTTGGACTACTGTTTAAAAATTTTGTGGTGATTACCTATCTTCATATTTTTAACGCGTTTCAAACATTGACCCATTTTTAGCTCCCTTGTTTTTCAGCGGTGATTTAGTTTTGAGATATGAATATTCTCTTCCTTTAAATTAAGTTTGGGAATTTACTTTGACAAAAAATCAATTGAATATACATATCAAATTAAAACTATGGTTCTAAACGACGATGATGAACTCATATCCATCCCTTTTAAAGTTGTTGCATTCACTGTAGCTGGCTTACCATTGTCTGCATTGTTTCTTTGTGTAGCTATAAGTATGATGTTACATTGGGATGAAGCTACGCGAACGCATTGTGGCGTGCCAAATTATGTAATTTTATTTGAAAAATGGACCAAACATGTTATTTAAAAAAAAATCTTTCTTCTAGTTTCCTTCTGTATCAGCTGCAGTTGCTTCCTATTCCCCTGAAAGATACATCTGGCGATTGTTTATTGGAATACATGGAGCTCCTCGACTCGTGCTTGCCTTCGCTTTTCGAAATTTTCTAATTTCCTCACCATTAAAACCTTTTTCACCTCCAAGATGGTTCAATTTTGCATGTAATGCAGCATGTGCTATAAATCTTCTAGAAAATTTATTTTTGCTTTTGTTAACATCAATCTCTTCAATTGAAGATTATGGTAAGCTTTGATTCCATTATTGACAGTTTTTAGTTATTTATATGTACATTTTAGAATGGCATAAAACTTGTTTTATTGGATTTATTGTTTGTTCTCTATCATTTATGGCTTTAGGCACATGGTTATTTAGTTATTCTGGACGGAGGAGAACAAACGTTCTTGTATGTTTTTAAAATTTTTGTAGCCATCGATTTCAATGAGGGCATTTTTTAGGGCGAACAATCATTTAACTACAAATTAACTTGTGGGCTTGGTGAAACTATTTCATTGATTTGTGCAATGTATTTCTTCCATAGGCATAATGCTTTTTGTGAACCTTTTGTTTATTCAATGTTTGCTCTTAGTGAATATTCCGTTGTGATTTTTAATGTTCTCTTTCATCTCACAGCTTATTACGATTTCCATTCAAAACGATTGACATTGCTTTCGCTTTCCGGTGGTAGTGGTACATCCGAATATTTGCCACTTCATAATAAAGAAGAAAAACGAACATAATTAATTTAATATTTTTTGTTAAGCAGGAAATTTTCCTTTGTATATACGTATTAAATTCATCGGGTATTTTAATATATTTTCTATTTTTGTAATTGGGTTTATTAATTATTCATTTATTTTATATTGTAATAAATGCTTATTTATAATTTTCGATTTTTAATAATTGCAAAACTTTCGAATTAGGAAATGTTAAAAATTTATGAATTTGAGAAACAGTAAAACTGATTTATTTGTTATCAATAAATTAAATACCAAAAGGAACAAAGCTCATCATTACCATTCAAGTTACCCATATTATTTATTTATTTATTACGCTTTTGATTTCTTTTTAGCTTTTTCATCAGGTGTAAACTGAAAATTAATAACTATATAAATTTATAAAAGACTAAAAAAACTTACAGGCTTTCCAAGTGCAATGCGTTTTTTTTCTTCGTCATCGATAGGTTCTACGGTAGCGGGAATTTGGTCGATTCCAGCAATCCGACTTCGAAGGAATTTTTGTGTCATAAATTGTTGGAGAAGCATTCGACGACATCGCTGCTTAATTGCTAAAGCTATATCCAACCATGTCCAATTTTTATCGTGATATTCACAAATAGGAAAAGTGAAAGTAAATCGATCAACATCTTCAATGTTTTTTTCTTTGTTACCTTTGTAAGATACAACAAACGTAACTTGAGGAATTATAATGTAAACGAAGACATTATTCTTTTCAGCTCTTTCTTTCATTTTATCAATTTCATCTGAATGAATTTCTGAAATTGCTTGAGGTTTATTTCGAAGGGATCCATTCATGGCTCCTCGAAGCCGACGAGTTAGCGAAAATGAACCGGATGAATGAGCTTGTTGGGATTCATCAGTTTTATCAAGATTTTGTTGATCTTCTTTATCAATATTTCTTCCAGGAAAGAAGAATGCCATCATTTTGGAGAAAAACCTATATGTAATTTGTACATGCATTGGATTAATATTAACTTCAAAATGTTCTTTAACGCAAATTCCTCCTACTGGAGCTAATTCACGACAAATAACTCTCAAAGCTGGGGTTTTATCTGATCCACCGCCTTGGTGGTTAGGAAGCCTTGCTAATGCTTCACGATATTTGCTATCAGGAATGAGATTATCAACTTTGATGGTTCCAACTTCGAGGAAATGTTCCCCAGAGTTATCGATTCGAGCCGTTCGAGTGTAAAGAAAATTGCGAATTTGCATTTCAGTAATAGAAATTTGTCCATCATTTTCTGTTAATCGCCATGAACAATCTTCAAAACAAACTTCGAAACGTCGAGCAATAAGAGATTGTTCATCATCGTGTTGAAGGGCATGCAATCGATGAAGCTCTGATCGCTCTTCCATTTCACGCTCTTTAAAGCAACTTATTGTCATTGCAAGTTCATCAATAAGAGCTAATTGGCGAGCTTTTGAATCATCAATTTCTTTTTTCAAATTTTCGCTATCTTCTAACATTTGCATGGTTCCTGAGCCACCAGCTTGTTGTCGATTAAGAAAAAAGGCTTGTCTTTCAAGAGATCGAATAATCGCAACAATTTCGCGTAAATCACTTTGCATTTTTTCAATAGAATTTCGAACATCTTCTTTTGGAATTTTTATTAATTTAAACCATAATCGTCGACGATTTTCTTCCGATTGCTTCTTTTTTGGATCAACAAAAAGTACCAAATGATTTACAATATCGAGAAGAACTTGATATTGCTCTGAATTGGTACAAACTTCAAGCATATTATGTTTTAGGGTAAAACAATCGACATCTTCTCGTTTGTCCAGAACATCATCCGTTGATTCATTCATTTTTGGAATAACAAGCTTTTCAAATTTTTCAATATTTAAAATATCCGAAAATGTTATAAAAAATATTTGACAACTACAACGACCACCAACGCGTTGAAGTTGATATTCTCTAATTCCAGTTAATGTATCCTCATCATCTAAATATTTTAATTAATTTTAAGATTCACGCAGTATCTTAAAAATCTTACCAACTACAATCCCACCTACTGCTTCTCCACTATTACGATAAGAACTAATTTTATCACTTCCTGTTGCATCATCAGCTTGTTTTTGAATTATTTTGCGGCTAACAAATCGGAAATGTTCACGGTTTATTATTGCTTTTCCAATAACTAATGGAGCAAAATATTGCATTCCACTAAGCATTGCAGTCCATGATTTCTTTAATAATAATTGAGCATTTCTCCATACCGGTGTATGAACTTTATGAGAAATTGATGCATGATCAGCCGTCATTAAAACAAATCCATCCTTTTCACAACCAATTAGCATTACTTGACTATGAAGTAAATCAATTTGCCAATTATTTTGTACTACATCATTTTTCTTTGAAAGTGCAACCCCATTCAATGCATCTTCAGGTCTTTCAATGGTATCCTCGCTATAAGCCACAACTTGATCGCCCATTGTACCAACAAGCTTCCACAATAACGAAGAAGCTCCACCATCGTCAAATTGTGGCCTTCCATCAGTTCGAACATTTCGACTTGGGCTTTTTTCTGGTCCATCATTTGATGATACTCTCATTACGGGAGCAGGTGGTGCTTGTTGTTGTCTCGCACTTCCAAGATTTTCTTGTGATTGAGAAAATTCAAGAATTTTCATTGCATCGTTTGAAAGAACTTTTTTGAGTAGATGAGCCTTTTGGAATCCTTCCATAATGGCTAAACAGGAATCACGGTTGTCCACAGTCCAGGAAGCTTTAAGTTCTTGTATTGTTAACCTGTGAAGGGCAACTGGATGAGAATCCAAATTGTCTTTGGAAGGTTCAGGAGTGTCATCACAATTTCCTCGAAAATATGTAAGTCTTGAAAAACCAAGGAAAAATGATCGATGATTTTCTTGATTGATATTTATTTTATCCATTTCTGGTTGTCGATTCGCACCATATAATTGAAGTTGGGCATTTTCAAGTTGGACGGAAAAGAATGAAGTCTTCCATGCGGTTTGAGACCTTCTTTGAAGCCCTTCAAGATTTTCATTTCGAATTATTTGAAGATCCGTTCCCCATGTAACTAAAAGGTTTTCACAAAAGAGTCGAAAACCATGCGAGGTTGGAGAAAATGACATCCAATAAGTTGTCATACATCGTGGTATTGTAGCACTAAAGTTTAAATGCCTGAAAATTAAACCATTTTTAGATATGCGAAAATTACAATCAAATGCTTACTTTAAGTGTCGACTTAATTGTTGCTTTTTAATATGAGGCGTATTAAAAAGTGGCCCTCGTTTAATTGGACGATTAACCATGGTTAAAGTATTTTTCATAAAATCAAACCATTTTACTGTATTAGCAAAAATTAACATTTGGGGGCAATCATTGGATGATACATTAAATTCAGGTGGGGATTTAACTTCAACGTTCATTGAAACATCCAAATATGATGAACGAAAAGATCTGAATGAATCATGTTCGATGTTTGTAGAATATTCAGGAAGTTTTGTTGGTGCTACGGGTGTTGCTGAATGATGATCGTGAGGAGAACCGAGGCAAACCCATTCAAGATTGATTCCCCATTTGAAGCCGGGAACATGTAAAAGCCGACTATCATCATATTTGGAAGCAGTTCTAATAAAAGCATCAACGTCACTCTGAATTCTAAATTGTCCTGAGGTCCACTCAATTCCATAATTTTCCCATATAACATCCATTAATTCTGTTTCATTATAAGGATCAGGTGAAGCTAACATTGAAGTGATAAGCTTTTTACAAAGCATTAAAAATCTTCCATGAAGCAAAAGACGAACTTTATCCCAGAAAAGTAAGGGTGGTGAAGGATCTCGAGATGGAGCATTAACATAATTCCAACAAAGACTTATCATCGAAAGACATGGCTCCCAACATGGGCCATAAGTGGCTGTGAGCTGAGTTATTTCTAAAGCATCAAGATAGTTAAACTAAAATTGAACGAAAAAATTTACCGCATTGAAGGTCATAATAGAATTTTAATGGGCACATATTTCTATTTATTTGATAAACACCCCATGGTTTTGGAAGCTCTATATATTCATGACGGATTGATCGGTCACCAGCAAGATGTTCAGCAGCTCCAACAAAACCCCAAAAATATGCTTCCTTGATATCTGAGTATGGCAAAGGATAATCTCGAAATTGCATTCGACTTTCAGCCACGTCCAATTCGATCGCTCTTGCCCACATTGTGCTAAATTCCATTGAATCACCATTGAGAAAAGATTCAGGATTTACATGTTGCATTAAATTTAAAACATTTTCTTTCCCATGGAGGCTTTGATCGGCAAAAGCATGAAGTTGAAAATCCTTCATAGTCCAAAGAAGGAGCTGCCGATGGAGTGGTTGTTGAAGTTGTCGAATTCTATCAACATAAATTTGTGCATCTTTGACTGCTAATTTTTGATACATCGCATCAATTTTTGATTTTGGTAATAAAGGATTTTCTCTTTGAAGATCCGCGATTGTTTCTTCAAGAATTTGACGTCGTCTTTCTCGCTCAAAAACTTCATCCATCATTACTTCATATATTGTTTGTAATTGAACTTCAAATGGATCATCATTCATTTGCAATGATGCAGTCTAAAATCAATTGGAAGCTACTAAACAAAATCAGTGTAAAACAAACCTTAAAAGTCACGCGTAAATCTGAAGGTAAAGGGCTATCAGCTGTAAATTTCCTTGGTTTGTGCTCATGTACAAGTTTAATCCATTTTACCGAATTAATAACTTCTTCATAAGCATCTGCGAAATTATATTCAAATGGAAATACAATTTGAAGCGAATCTGCGTGCCACCACCAAAGTTTATTTGTACGATTTTGGAGTTCACGAAATTCTTGCCTCCCCATATCCATTCGTGAATTAGCTGCAAGCCTTTGAATTCGTGGAGATTCAAGGTTTAAAATCAAATGAGTATCCATTTCAAGCAAAAATGTTGGAGCCGAAATATCGATTACTGCATCAACTTTAACAAAATGAATTGATGGAACCACCCATCGCATAAAATGATTTTGAGGTAAGCGAAAACCAAAATCAACTGGATGATCACTAAATATGGTAAGAAGCAAACGAGAATCAGAATGTTTGTTTGGATATGGGGATGATAAAGTTTTGGATATTTCTCGAATTTTCCTAAAAAATATTAATTATTAATATTTTTGAAACTAATACAATTCATGTACGGATGGGCGTACATACCGATAAACTTCGTAAAAAACGATATATGCTAAAGGAGACCATACAAGTTCAACAGAGCTCTCAAAATGAGTTATAAATTCTCTTGAAGTAATATTATTTACAAAACGAATTGAAATTTTTTGACATCCTCCACAAGGTTGAATTAAATAGGATTTATGAGTTTCAGAAGTCATTAGAAACCAATTTGATGGAATGTAAGGTATTTCCGAAGAAAGTTCACCTTGAACTAATTTTATATCTTCTATCATCATTGAAAATACATTATCTGAAGTGCTGGATTCAACTCTCCAATTTTCAACTGAAAATGCTAAAAATGCTGCATGCTTTGATGTGAAAAAACAATCCAATTTTTTTGCCGATATTTGAATTACAAAATCATTTATTTGACTTCGGCTTGAAAGAGTATCCACAGATTCCCACGAATCACTATTTACAAGTGTTGGAGCCTTTGTTAAAATATCTTCTGGTGGAAGATCATCTTTTTGACTACGAAATGATTGAATAAAATCAACAATTAATGTAATTACTTCTTCTTCCCATTCAAATTGGCATTCATCAAGTTGAATGCATAAATGTTTGTTGCCACGATACTGAGTAAACTAAAATATAATCTTTAATAACATTCAATTAAAATAAATATTAGAAAATTAACCTTTGCTAGACCAGCTCCAATAGCTACTGTAGTTCCCCAAGCATGTTTAGTTGGATCTAATGTAACTCTTTCATTGATAACTCCACCTTCAGAATGATGGCCAAATAAGCTTTCAACGCCAAATTCGACTTCATTCAATGCTTGATCGGCTGACAATGTAGCCAAATCAATTCCAAAAACCACTGCCGAACCATCAGAATTTCTAAGTTGACATTGAAAATCAGTTAATTCAGATTCAATAAAAATTCGAGATGATGATGCTGTGTCTACTACATCCATTCCGCCTTCCATATTTTTAAAATCATCTTCAATTAAAATATTTTGATGAGTAAAATCATCTTCAAATGTTGATTTAGGTTCAAATAACTTTGATAAATGTGGTCCTCTTGAATAATTAATCCACCATGAAAGATCTTGTTGATATAATACAATGAATGGAGTAAAAATATTTATAGAAACTTGAAAAGTTGATGAAGGCAAAATAATGGCAGGTGGAGTTGGTGGAGAAATATTTGAAAATATAGTTGCAATAAATTGTTGACAACGAAAATGTGAATCAGCGGAATTATCTGTAATTTTACAATCTGTAAATTGAATGGATGCAGTTTGAAGTGAATTATCTACTGCAGCTTTCATCGTTTGTAAATTTAATGATAATCGTCGAGAAGTTGAAATGTTAAAAGATGCAATAAATTGAATGGATAATTTATCAATATTAAAATTAATATTTGGTGTTGTTCGAAGAAGTCTAATGAGCATAGGATCTTTGGGATATTCCAGAGAAGCTTCACGATTTATTTTACGTACTGTATGGTTATTTATATAATTAATTATACCTAAAAATTAAACAAGTGCTCAAGTATCGTAAAGAAAGGCAGTATAGAAAATTATGTCTTACCATCATAAATAATAATTCTTGGATTTCCAAGATTAACAGAAAATTTCTTTAATTTTCCTGTTCCTTCAGTAATATCAACCGAAGCAGAACCCGCAAGGCTTACATCCAAAAGTAAAGCATCTATTTTCTTTCGCAAAAATAATTTACTTTGTATTAATTTACATTTAAGTTCAATTTGAAGTCCTTCACGTTCCAAATAAGTTTCCAAACAAAGATTATCAAATGTAACATGTAAGAGACATCCAGGCAGGGCATCAAGTAAAACGATATTGGACGTATTAACTTTAGCTCCAACATATTGAATCCATTGCATTAAACGGGCTTGCTTTTCTGGATTTAAATTATTTGTTGGCTTATTTATATTTTCTTTTTTAATATTTTGAATTAATGATAATTCACTTTCAACTCGTAAATCGGCAGCTGTAAACATAATGGGCTTTCTAAATTAATTTTTATTAATTAAATTTTTTTATCATAGTACAAAATTTAAATTAAAAAAAAACCTTTGCTCTTGATTAACAAAGCTTGAAGATAATCTAAGATCATGAATTTCAACTGAAATTCCATTACAAATAATAATTTTAATATTTTGTATTCGAAATAAACCAATTCCAGTAAGTTTAACACTTTTCCAACCAAAATGTCTTGCAAGAATTTTCGATAAAACCCAACCAAGATATTGCCAACAAAGGAATATAATTGGAATTAAAATAAGAAATAAATAAATTACCCATATCATTGTTTTCGAATTAAGTTAGCTGTTTTATATTTAAATTCATTGCCTACAAAAACCAAAAGGATATATGCATAAATTATGTCGAAGAAAAACAAAAATTTATTTTAATAGGTATGATTATGTGCCAAAAACACAATAATGTTATATTATTTTAAAGTAAAATCGTTGCATTTATTATAAATCGTAAACACGAAGAAAGGAAGCACCCGCTATAATAATAACGACAAAAAAATGCAGGTAAAAAAATATTACTTTAGTGTATTATAAAAAGACTAGAAACTGCATAATTACATAAGTGGAATGTGGACATTATTAAGTTGAAGGTAAAAAGAAAGGCAATTATGGCTTCAGTCATCACCACTATCGGGAAAGAGATAAACAAATAACGCAACACCAAGAAATCCCAAAAGAAGGCATAAAAATTTAAGTGGTCGATGTCCTCTTTGTTTTAATTCATGTGGAAGAATTTCAAATGATGTTATATACAGAAAAGTGCCACATGCAATTGATTGAAGGATTCCAGATACAAGATGAGTTGTCCCTTTTGAGCTTTGATTCATAAATCGAATAATACCAAGACCGAAAAATCCACCAATAAGAACTTGGGCGGAAAATATTGTACAGCAAATGATTACGGTGAAATTTTTTAAACGAGATTGAACCAACCTAAAAAGGGTCTGGGTATTTTGAGGCAAATCATTGCTAAAGAAATTAATTTTATATACTAACCGTACGCCTAATGAAAATCCAATAACACTTTTATGAATAACTAAGGCAGCAAATACCTGTAGAAGAACAGAAGCTTGATCGATAAGCCCTAGCGACAGACCTCGAAACAAATAAAATTTATTTTACTTTATTTTAATTTATAAAAAATTAATGTAATATGTACCTTCAAAAACAGCATGCATCGAAAGAGCAGCAACAAATAAAATAGCTCTCATCGAGCTATGAGCTTCTGGATCGAAATGAATATCATTATCTTCATTTCCTGGAGATGGAGGTTCTGGCACAGAAGGAGATTCAGGTAATGGATCATGATGCTCTAAAAAATCATGCATTTAGTAAAGATCATTCCAAAGTTCTATTCTTCATACCACCCAATAACCTATCCATTTCTGAATCACCAATCCAATTTCTTTCCCGTGCATAAACAATTGCCTAAAACATTTTGGTTGAAAAATCGCAAGTGTCTTATTGTATACTTGTTCAATAAATAAAACAAATAAAAATCCAACGGCAATAAAAAATGGTGCAACAGGAAAGGGTGCATCTCGTTGTAAATATTTAAAAGCCTTTTCCACGCATTCTAAACTATCGGGTAATAAATCGAGTAAACATGTTCCAAGAAAGACGCCTCCTAAAAATTAGCTTTAATACTTTAATAAATAAAAAGAATTTTACCTCCAAAGCATGAAATAAGTGAAAAAATTGCTGTACTATTAGATGTATGACGATGTATCGCATAATTTTTCAATACAAATGCAAGCTAAAATAAGGCTATTAAGGGATAATGCCAGAAATATGATATTAAACTAACCATGCTTGCAAGCAATGTAAGTAAGAATAATCCAACAATTAAAACAGCTTTTAAAGCACCTGTACTAGGATTTAAAGGCTCTGGCGAAACTGTTACATTGTTGAAATGATCCATCTTCAAAATAAAAAAAGAATCAACTAAGAAAAACCACAAAAGTATATTCACGAAAAGACGTGCATTTCAAAGAGAGAGAAAAGAGAAAAAGAAGTATTACATTTATTAATGTGTGTAAAACAAAGGTAAGTGACAGCAATTAATAAATTATTTGTTAGAATCTAGCTTATCAGAAATTTCATCTTCAGGAGAATATTCGATACGACTCAAGAAAAAATCCATGATAGCCTAAAAAATGAATGATAAGATTATATAATAAACTTTTAATACTTAATACATACATCGAGATTTTGGAGAGCAACAGCTTTTGGATCAGCCAGAGCAACTTTGCCATTTTCTTTTGTAACAACAGCCATATTTTTGCCATCGTCGTCTGAAAAAAGTAATTATAAATTATATAATAAAAGTTTAACTGGTTCTTCATTTGATAATTCAAAAATCGAGTGAAACTTACTATACATTCCAATCACGTCCTTAACAATATAATTAAGCTTTGATATTTGTTTAACAGAAGTAAATTTTTTGGAAGGAGCACTTTCAATGGTAGATGGTTCAACAACTTCTGGATCTGGAGATTGAGCAGGTTTGACAGCAGTTGGTTTAGAAGCAGGCTTATCTTGCTGAAATTCTAAATGAGTAAGGTAAGAAAAGAAAAATGACAAACTTCAGAATCTGATGAATCACTTATTACAAGACGACTTTTAGAAGGGGACTTCTTTCTCTTAGGTGCTGGAATATCTTTGGAAGCATTACGTCGTTTTCTATCACCTTTCTCTTCAGGTTCAGCCGATTTGGTGGGAGCCCGAGTTGGCTTCTTTTCAAGTAATGAAGATGATTTCTTTAGAGCTTTTTGAAGTCTCTTTTCGACGTAAGGCTTTTTCTATAAAAAAAAGATGTAATAAAAATCATAGCATAAATAATTGAAAAAGAAATTACCTTATCACGAGCTTCTTTAAATTCAGCATGAGCTTCAATATAAGCAGTAATAAGATCGGCACAGTCCTAAAATAAGACATGAATAAAAGAGTATTTATCAAATGAAATTAAACTAACACAATTTTCTTCTGGCTCCCAAGTATCTTCTGCAGGATCATCATAACCTAAAATAGTTCTTATAAAACACGATTCTATTTTGAAATAAAAAATGTACCTTTCCATTTAATCAAAAATTCAACTCTTCCTCCTTTAAGAACGCGGCCTTCGAGAATTCTTTCAACGATGTATTCATTTTCTCCTGGTACACTTTCACTTTCAGACATGACGGCAAAATCAACTTTTGTTTAAAAAAAATTAATGGATGCTGTTTGATATATTCGAATGATAAAAGACGATCTTATAAAAAAATAGTGTGAAAGAGTAACAAAAAAAAATATGCAAAAAATGCGGTTATTTATTTATTTCGTTTCAAGAACTTTTAACAAATTTTTACGAGAGCTAACGAAAAAAGTTTTGTGCTTTACTGTTAAAATTCATAATAATAATTTAATTTTCTGCAACCATACTACTTATGCATTTATAAAAAAATAATAACAAATAAAATAAATTGATGCTTTAACTGGTTTGTTAACAAAAAGACATCTGGTATAATCCAGCCATAACTAATAACTTCTTTCCCTTTTCGATGCAATCTTGCTTTTTTCTTTTTCGCTTTGGCAGCGTTGAATAAAATAAATATTATAAGCCTGTTTGCTTTTCTTTTCTTTTACAATTAGCGTTCGTTAAAACTTCCTTTATCTTTCCGCATAATCTAACACCTTTCTTTTAGGACTCTTTATCGCTTTCATCTCCGGCCTATCTTCTTCTGTGAATGGTTCGCCTCAACATTTAATTTTACGAAAGTTTTATTGCTGCTTCCAACATTGAAATATGACAATAAGTCAATTTTTTAAATTGTGTATTATTGCTGGTGTTGTATTTACTTTGTTTACGGGTATTACTTTTATGATGAGTTCGTCAGATTCGGATCAGGTTTGACCATTGATTTTATTTTTTTTCGCGAATATATTATATTATAATGTTTTTAGATGAGAAATCAAGTTAAAGATGTGGTTAACCAATTCAAAGTTGATAAAATAATTTCTGATGGTAAAAACGATGTATTTGAAAGTCCAAACGACGCCGAATCGCAACATACAGAAACTCAAAAAGGTAATGAATTGCAACAACAACAACAATACCTGCAATCGGAACATTTTCATCCTGCTCCAAGTTTACTGTCAACATTGTTACCAACTGCTGAAATTATTGTACGACCAGAAGTTCTTCGTCAATTAAAAGAAGTTAAAAACAGCCGTACACCATCAATTCAAGTATTTTATTATCCATGGTATGATAGTCCAAATTACAATAATAACTCCTATCAACATTGGAACCATGAATACATTCCAAATTGGGACAAACAAGACAAACATGTTTATCCAACTGGTCACCATACTCCTCCAGATGATATTGGCTCTTGGTTTTATCCTAAACTTGGACCATATTCAAGTCGAGATCCCGTTGTCATCGATCAACACATGAAATGGATGTCTTCAGCTGGAATTGATGTGGCTGTCTTTAGTTGGTTGCCGTTATCAGAAACTAGAGAAGATGGTGAGATTTTTATTTTGAATTGATTAAATATTTGAATTTTAGAATATGCTTGGGATAGTATTGTAACTTTATTGTTAAATGCTTCAGAAAAATATCGTATGAAACTCGCATTTCATTTAGAACCTTATCAAACACGAACAGCTGATTCTGTTAAAAACGATATTATTTATCTGGTTGATAAATATGGTACACATCCAGCTTTTTACCGTACTCTACCAAAGAATAAAACTGGCAATGCAGAAAAAGATATGCCTTTATTTTATATTTATGATTCATATTTAATCTCCAAGGATGAATGGTACAAAGTAACTAATAAGAATGGAAGCAACACAATTAGAGGTACTCAATATGATTCATTGCTCATTGGTAGGTTTTTTCTTTTTAATTCTTGTCTTAATCACAATAGAATATTTTAGGTCTTTATGTGAAATATGAAGATCGGTTTGATCTTCAGAAAGCAGGCTTTGATGGGCTTTACACTTATTTTGCTGCTGAAGGCTTCAGTCATGGTTCAACAATGGCAAATTGGCCAGCTTTAAGTACATTTTGTGCTAAAAATGCTATGCTTTTCATTCCTTCTGTAAGTCATATTCATTCGTATATGAGCTATACTTCATTTTAATTTTTTTAGGTTGGTCCAGGATATATTGATACTCGAGTAAGAGCATGGAATGATAAAAATACTAAAGATAGAGCTAATGGAGATTATTATCGTGAACACTTCAAAATGGCACATACATCAAAAGTAATATTTTTTTTGTAGTTTTGTTTTTTAATTTACTAATATTGTGTTTTAGGCTGACATTGTATCCATAACAAGCTTTAATGAATGGCACGAAGGAACACAAATTGAACCTGCAATTTCTCATATGGACAACAATTTCACTTATTTAGTATATGACCGAAATCCTGATCAATATCTTGAAATTACTCTTCAATCCGTGAAAGAATATTTTACGCCTCATCATGAAAATATTCCCATGCAAATTGCCAAAGTTGTATAATATTTTTTTTGCTTTGTTTTTATATATATAACGTCTTAATCCGGGTGCTTTAATTTGTGATAATCACTGTGGAGTTTTTTTTTATAATAATTTTGTAAGAATAAATGCTTTATGATTATGTCTAAATACAATTACGAGATTAATGGTGGATTGCGGTATTATGAAGTTTAAGACTTTGAACGTGATTGTTGCAAAACATTGATATGAAATTCTCCTTTATCATGCTAATTAACGGATTTATTATTTTATATGTAATATTAGTTTAAAAAAAGATTTACATAACGACAAAAAGAAGATACCATTAGTATTTTGCTTGAGAAACAAAAAGATTTTTTGAAAATTCCATTCCTCGCTCGATTCTTCTCTCTTTAAATCAAAATTCTCAGTTTGCCAAAGTCATCATTCTTCATCATTGAAATTTTCTTCGTGTTTCAATGTTTTTGCATTTTCAAACTCTTCTCATTATCATTTTTTTAAAACCTCTAATTTTTTATTATTATTTTTAGGTTGGTTGTTCAATTACGATGGCACCCCATAAGAAAGATGAAGGAAGTGAAAAAGTAACACCTATCGTTGATCCTCCAATCCCTGTCGGAACTAAAACTAATTATTGCGCAAGTTCAATTCATCTTAATCTTCCTGTAAAGAAAGTCGTTGTTCATCCTTTGGTTTTATTAAGTGTTGTTGATCATTTTAATCGTGTAAGCAAGACTCAAACTGTTAAACGTGTGGTTGGTGTTCTTCTTGGAAGTATGAAACCTGACAAGACTTTAGATATCGCTAATAGCTTTGCCGGTAATCCTTTTGAGCTTTTCTTAAAATATTTTGCTAACGTTATTTTTTAGTACCATTTGACGAAGATGAAAAAGACAAGAAAACATGGTTCCTTGATATGGATTATCTTGAAAGTATGTATGCGATGTTTTATAAAGTCGCTGCAAAAGAAAAAATCGTTGGATGGTATCACACTGGCCCAAAGTTATCTAAAGTTGGTTTCGATATGCTTGAAATGTATTTATTACACAGATTTTTAGAATGATATTGCTATTAATGAACAACTTAAGCGATTCACACCAAATCCTGTTCTTGTTATTATTGAAGCTGAACCTAAGGATTTAGGGCTACCAACAGAAGCTTATATTGAAGTTCAAGAAGTTCATGACGTGAGCTTTTTTATTTTATTTCTCAAATGAAAGTTATTTTTAGGATGGCACTCCTCCAATCAAAACTTATGAACACGTTCCTAGTGAAATCGGTGCAGAAGAAGCTGAAGAAGTTGGGGTTGAACATCTTCTTCGCGATATCAAAGATCAAACCGCTGGTACTTTATCTCAAAGAGTTACTGATCAACTTATGGGTCTTCGTGGACTTCATACTCAACTTCGTGATATTCAACGTTACCTTCGAGAAGTTTCAGAAGGTAAACTCCCTGCCAATCATTCTGTAATCTATTATATTCAAGTGAGTATTTTATTTAATTTTTTTTATATAAACTGATTTTTCAGGAAGTTCTCAACCTTCTCCCTGATGTTACTCAACCAGAATTTGTTGAAGCTCATAACGTTCAGACAAATGACCAACTTATGTGTATTTATCTTGGCTCAATGGTTCGTACAGTCATCGCTCTTCATAATTTGATTGATAACAAACTTGCTCTTCAAAAATCGGAAAAAGATCGCGAAGATGCTGAAACAGACAAGAAGAAAGGAACGGTTACAGAAAAGGAAGGAACAACACCTGCCACTCCGGCTAAAGTTGAAGAAAAACCTCAAAAGAAATAAAATTTATCCTTATTTTTTCTGTTTTATTATAACTATTATTTTCTTTCTTGCTTCTATGTTTATTTAATTCTAAAATAAAAACTTGTTTTCAAAAGAACATATTTATTCATAAACGTATAAACTCAACAAACAAATAAAACAAAAAACAAAGAGATGGTTAAACACCTTCAACAACAAGATTGCTTACGATACCATGAACTTCATCGTAGAGATCGCCATAATCTTCACCCCTTTTAATCATTAAAACAATTGCGGGCCGTCGATGACCAGTAGCAAGACCAAGATGTTCTCGAGATGGTGTAAAAACATAAGGAATGTTGTTATCTTCACAAAGTACAGGAATATGGCTGTAGATATCAATAGGAGAAACATTGCCTAAAAATTAATTATTAAACAAAATATTTGTAATCAAATATTAAAAAGCTCACCTGCTAAAATCATGATACCCTTTTCATTTTTACGCATGGCTTTCAAAACATCAGCAACTCCTTGACGCATAGTTGATTTGTCAGCAGCAGCCTTTTTAACTAATTTATATAATTTTTTAGCGAGTTTTCGATTTGCAAGTGGCTGTGAAATATTGTTTACAACACCACAAAGTTCTGCGTAAACATCTTTATCTGTTGAAGGTCCAGTTGTCGATTCGACACCGCTTTCATCCATTTGTTCAGCTTTCATCTGTAAAATAACAAATAAAAAGATGATTCAAAAATCAACGCCAACAAAAAGATATATTAATGATGAATTAACAACAAACAAAAAATCTTTAAGACCAAGTTATACGTAAAATTTATATAGAAATCATATGAAGCAATAACAAAATCAACAAGAATTACAATAAAAAACAAGATATAAATCAATCACTATCAGCAAATTTATGTGAATTAACTGCTTGTGAGATTTTACCACCAGTATAACTTCCACGTTTTTTCTTAGTTTTTTCATGGCGAAAATTTTTTCCTTGAATTCTTTTAAAATCTTCATTAGCTTTAGCTCCCCAAGAATCAGCGTTTTGTTGGTAAGAATTATCACGAAGATTTTCTGGAAGATCGTAAAGACTAGCAGTCACTCGCCGGTAAGGTTCACTTTTCTAAAAGAACAGCTGTAAAAAATATTTTAAAATATGATAATGACTAACCCTCCGTACATCAGGAAATGGTTTTTTTGCAGCAGGCCCATTATTCAAAGAAGCATCTGCAGGGCGTTTCAAATTTGAATTTGGTTTTATTGGAGCTTCTTCTTCAGACGAATCATCAGATGTTTCAGCATTCGTTACCGTAGCTTTTATAATCGGCTTTAGAAGAGCTTTCTTCGGTGGAACTCCTTCATCAGATGTTTCAGTTTTCTTTACCATACTATTGTGAGTCCGTTTTTGAAGAGCTTTCTTCGGTAGAGACTCATCTTCAGATGAATCATCAGTTGTTTCAGCGTTCTTTAACGTACCATTTTGAGGCGTTTTCTTCGTTGGAACAACATTGGGAGTCGTTTTTTGAGGAGTTTTCTTCGGCGGAGCTTCATCTTCAGATGAATCATCAGACGTTTCAGCTTTCTTTACCATACCATTTTGAATGTTCTTTTGAGGAGCGTTCTTCGGTGGAGCTTCATCATCATATGTTTCAACTTTCTTTAGCATAGCTTTAGGAGTCTGCTTTTGCGGAGCTTCATCTCCTGATGAATCATCAGATGTTTCTTTCTTCGTTGGAACAGCTTTAAGAGTCGTTTTTTGAGGAGCTTTCTTTGGTGGAGCTTCATTTTCAGATGAATCATCAGATGTTTCAGATTTCTTTCCCTGAGCTTTGGGAGTCGGCTTTTGCGGAGTTTTCATCGGTGGAGCTTCATCATCTGATGAGTCATCAGACGTTTCTTTCTTCGTTGGAGCAACTTTGGGAGTCGGCTTTTGAGGAGATTTCTTCGGCGGAGTTTCATTATCAGATGAATCATCAGATGTTTCAGCTTTCTTTTTTACATTACCATTTTGAATCTTCTTTTGAGGAGCGTTCTTAGGTGGAGCTTCATCATCAGATGTTTCAACTTTCTTTACCATAGCTTTGGGAGTCGTCTTTTGAGGAGCTTTCTTCTGTGGAGCTTCATTTTCAGATGAATCATCAGACGTTTCGGCTTTCTTTCCTTGAGCTTTAGGAGTCGGCTTTTGAGGAGCTTTCTTCGGTGGAGCTTCATCTTCAGAAGAGTCATCAGAAGTTTCGGTTTTCTTTCCTTGAGCTTTAGGAGTCGGCTTTTGTGGAGCTTTCATCGGTGGAGGTTCATCTTCAGATGAGTCATCAGATGTTTCAGCTTTCTTTACCATACCATTTTGAATCTTCTTTTGAGGAGCGTTCTTAGGTGGAGCTTCATCATCAGATGTTTCAACTTTCTTTACCATAGCTTTGGGAGTCGTCTTTTGAGGAGCTTTCTTCTGTGGAGCTTCATTTTCAGAAGAGTCATCAGAAGTTTCGGTTTTCTTTCCTTGAGCTTTGGGAGTCGTCTTTTGAGGAGCTTTCTTCTGTGGAGCTTCATTTTCAGATGAATCATCAGACGTTTCGGCTTTCTTTCCTTGAGCTTTAGGAGTCGGCTTTTGAGGAGCTTCCTTCGGTGGAGCTTCATCTTCAGAAGAGTCATCAGACATTTCGGCTATCTTTCCTTGAGCTTTAGGTGTCGGCTTTTGAGGAGTGATCTTCGGTGGAGCATCATCAACGGATGTTTTCTTTCCTTGAGCTTTAGGAGTCGGCTTTTGCGGAGCTTTCTTCGGTGGAGCTTCATCTTCAGAAGAGTCATCAGAAGTTTCGGTTTTCTTTCCTTGAGCTTTAGGAGTCGGCTTTTGTGGAGCTTTCATCGGTGGAGGTTCATCTTCAGATGAGTCATCAGATGTTTCTTTCTTCGTTGGAGCAACTTTGGGAGTCGGCTTTTGAGGAGCTTTCTTCGGCGGAGCTTCATCATCAGATGAGTCATCAGATGTTTCGGTTTTCTTTCCTTGAGCTTTAGGAGTCGGATTTTGCGGAGCTTTCTTCAGTGGAGCTTCATCTTCAGAAGAGTCATCAGACGTTTCGGCTATCTTTCCTTGAGCTTTAGGAGTCGGCTTTTGAGGAGTGATCTTCGGTGGAGCATCATCAACGGATGTTTTCTTTCCTTGAGCTTTAGGAGTCGGCTTTTGCGGAGCTTTCTTCGGTGGAGCTTCATCTTCAGATGAGTCATCAGACGTTTCTTTCTTCGTTGGAGCAACTTTAGGAGTCGGCTTTTGAGGAGCTTTCTTCAGTGGAGCTTCATCTTCAGAAGAGTCATCAGACGTTTCTTTCTTCGTTGGAGCAACTTTGGGAGTCGGCTTTTGAGGAGCTTTCTTCGGCGGAGCTTCACCATCAGATGAGTCATCAGATGTTTCGGTTTTCTTTCCTTGAGCTTTAGGAGTCGGCTTTTGCGGAGCTTTCTTCAGTGGAACTTCATCTTCGGAGGAATCATCAGACGTTTCTTTCTTCGTTGGAGCAACTTTGGGAGTCAACTTTTGAGGAGTTTTCTTTGGTGGAGCTTCTTCCCCAGATGAAGAATCAGATGTATCATTCTTCGTTGGAGCAACTTTTGGAGCAGGAGATGGAAGAGGTTTCTTTACAGAAACTTCTTCATCAGACGAATCATCATAGGATTTAACATTTTTTTGTTTTACCATGCTGAGATAACTAAAAAACTAATAATTATTAATGGGTTATAAATAAGTACAAAAGCGCTTTTAAAAATATAAAATAATTTTTTAATAGGAGAAAATATTTACTAGCATGGTTTGGAAAGAAATTTCATAAAATAGCAATGATAGGTTATCGCTATATTCGTTCTAAGAGTTTCAGGGATTCAAAACAGCTTGCCGCGTTTTCCTTTTTTATGAGAATACAAAATTCCTTTACTTTTTATCGTTTTTTAACTTCAACATCGTATAATCATTTTTAACTGAATTACCTTAGTTTTTAAAATCCATAATTTTATGATTTAACGAATACTAGTGTATGATGAATACATTATATGCATAGTTTGTATGCATTTTTTGTCCAATAAGATTCCATTTAAAAGTAAATTTTTTTATTGGTTTCTGATATATAAAAAAATGCAAAAGTTAAGAAAATGACAACAAAAAACAAAAATATACATCTCCAAAAACACAAATCTAATTACAACAGATGAAAAGAGATATGGATTTCATTTTCAACATTTATTCGCATAGTAAAATACCATATTTTACAAGTTTTTCGAACATTGCGATAACTTTTATGTTGAAGTAATCGATTTTCAAAGTTATTCTGCTTTTCCTAAAAATAAATTGAATATTATCGGAAAGAAATTGTAACAAAAAAGCAAACCTTTGGTATTTTTGCATCGATATTTATATAGTGCTTGCGTCTTCTTTCAAGTGTATTCTTTTTCCAATATGCAGAGATAATGTCGAGAATTTCGATACATTCATCAGGAGAATTAGATAGTTGAGATCCGAAAGTAAGCTTTGCAAGTTTGGGAAAAACATCAAGAAGTAAGTTAATAGCTGGTTCATATTGAGCTTTGAGATTATCTTTCCAAAAAATTAGCTCCATTTCATTAATCATAGGGAATCGATGGTTACGGTTTTTCCATTCTTGAAAAAACATAAGATCTTCACTGTTACCATTTGGTTCATCACATATCATTTTGAGAGTTCTTGCACCAGATGCAGTTAGTAAAGTTTGATAGTATGGTAAAAAGCGAGCTCTATTATGTCCATAGAAAATGAGGGAGTTGACTTTGAGTTTGTTTTGGATGATTTCCTGAAACAACCTACTTATAATGCGCTAAATAATAATAAAAAACAGCTTACTTCAAATTCTTCGTAAACATCACTCATTCGTACATCTTCACCATGACGAAGGCCACTAGACATAGTTCGAATAACAGTAATATCCATTTCAAGATGATCAAGAGTAATATATGCATCATCAGCAAGGAGGGATTTGAAGAAATCTTCAGGAGGATGGATTAGTTTACGAAGAGTTTTGATGTTCTTTTCAATGAGCTTGAGATAAGTAGAATTTGAACTACGTCTTTGAGAAGGATCAAACGTAAGATGTTGTAAGCCTAAAGGAAGAATTAAAAAGGTTAATAAATGTAAATAAATGATTACCGGATAATTGAAGTAACGAATTCAAATCAATATCATCACAATCATTCAATTTTCGAAAATCAATCGAAGTTAACCGGGATTGATTTACCACAAAGATTAAATTTGATTTGAAAATGGATTGTTTTTCACAAATGATTTGATTGATACCATACTGAGTTCGAGATTCGAGCCTTTTTTCATTATCAGCATCATCTTCGAGTTGAGTTTCATCGAGATCATCATCACCAAGTTCATGTTTAATTCGATAAAGTTCAATATGTTGAAATTGTCGAAGACGACTGCAAACTTCTTCGTAAAATTTTCGATTGATTAAAGCCAATTTCAAAATATTCACAGATCCATCGATAATATTCTCTATTATTTGACGAATAAGAACATTAGTTTGGAAAACAACTTCTTGAGATGACATCCTTGCAAAAGCTACTTTGAACTCAACTAAATTTTGAAAAACTTTCTTCTAATGACAAAAGATGACCTTTGAAAAAAAAAGTGGCGCGAGTAAATATGCGCGAGATAAGGCCAAAGTGAGCGAGTGATCGCCCACATTATTGTTTTCTTTTGTTGTAACTTTTTTTCTGTTTGAAAGAGTTTAGCTAACTAAATACGTCAAAATATGTATTTCACAAATTTTTTTATAATTTTAAAATGTTATATAAGAGACTATATTAACTTTATATAAACTATAGCATCAACCGTTTTTTTCTTACAAATTTTTATAAAATATAACTAAAATGTGTTTACAAAGATAAAAAAGAAAGTATTTTTGCACTTTTTTATTGCTCACAAATTAAAAGAGAAACATGATAAATGTGTGTTGGTGGTTAACATTTCGCTCCTCGCCTCCAATTTCTCAATTTAGCAAATAAACCAGTTGGACTTAAATTAGCACATTTTCCCGATTCTGTTTCAATCGTAGCAACACCCATTTGACGCTTCTTTCGTTGGGAAAATCGGCGAATTGCTGCTTGAAAATCTCCTCCTGCTTCTTTCATTGATTCAGATCGTGACTAAAAGGTATGATCATTTATTTTCTAAATAATAATTTTTATTAATAATTACCGTAGTTGGACTATTTTCTTGATCAGATCTTAAGGGGCTGTTACTATAAGCATTTTTAATTTCGGCAACAATTCCAACAAGAAGTTCATCAACATCATGATTAAGGGCAACAGAAATTTCAAAATGTGCAACACCAAATTGATGTGAAATTGCTTTGACTTCTGATGCTGCAATGGCACGTTTGCGTTCTAAATCAACTTTATTTCCAGCAAGAATTATTGGACAATTATTTCTAATTCCTCTAAGATCTTCCATGACATTGGTTACTGTTCGAAAGCTTGATTTGGAATCAATTGAATAAACTAGGACATAAGCATGCGCGTCAACATTTTTCCAATCATCTGTCTAAAACAAATTTAAAAAAGGTTTCTCAAAATAATTTTCTGCTCATATATTTTTAATATTTTTACCATTTCCACTAAGATTAAGCTTCAAAACAATTATTTTTGGAGAAGAAGTTACTTACAGTTGTTGTTGGATTGCTTTCTATGAAAATTAATTCACATTCAGTACCGCCAATGCTTATAGATACAGTAGTGTCAGAAATTTCGACTTCATCAGCAAATGCATTACGGTATTCGGATGTGATAAATTGAGAAATTAACGATGACTTTCCAGCGCCTGTTTGCCCTAATACGCAAATCTAAAGAATAAACAATAACTTCCGCTTTCTTTTTTTCTCTCGAGTTTTTCAGAAATTAAATTTAAAAAAAAATTTTTTCTTCTTAAAAATAAGGGTAAAAAATTTTGAAGGAAGGAAAAAAGATAACGAACTTTATACGAAGGATGTGAGGTGGTTGGAGCTTCTTCCTCGCCTGGGGATGACCGCTCTGTTGATGAAACTTTAAGACCTGAACCCGCTGCACTGCTTACAGATGTACTTCGAGATGCAGTTTCTCTCGGGCTGCTATCATTCTCACTTTGAGGAAATGGTGATGGACTATTATCAGCTAAAAACACACAAATTATTTTAAATGAGCTTTAAGAGTGTTTTTTTAAATAATTAAATATTTTGGTTTGTTTTTTTATAACTTCGACTTTTTAGAACGATAAAATCTTTTAATTTCAAAAAATAATTTAGAACAATTATACTTTTTTAAATTGCGGAAATAGGAGGCGTTGAATACTATCGTTTAAAATTTACATCCGTTATTTTGCCATTGCAAATTAATGAGTTTAAGATCAAAAGTAAAAAATTTTTAATTTTGTTTTGCTCAAACTTACTCATTAACGTTTTATTTTAAAAAAGGAAACATAAAATAAAACAACAAACCTTTGTTATTTCTTTTACGTCGGAATGAATCTCCACGACTGACAACAACACCCTTTTTATCAATATTAAACTGCCTTACACGTAAATAATCTTGAGAGTCGGGTAGAAGAAGAAATCTTTTTTCGATTGCAGTCATTTGTTTTTCTATAAAATATTTTTTAAAAATAAATATTTAAGTTTAAATATGATATTTAAAACTCACGTTCAGGCCAGACATCGGTCCTAGGTGTATCATAACGGGTCCTAAAGAAAATATTTTAAAAATGAAGAAATCCAATAATGGCAAAAGGAAAAACTTTTTTCCTTTTGAAAACAATATTTTTAAGCCTTTGTACCAATTTTCGACGGAAATGAAAATGGGAAGAAGAAAAGCTTTGCTTAAATTTGTTTGTTGAAAAAAAAATATGTATAAGGCGTGAATGCCGAAGTTTTTGGAAAAAAAGAAGAAAAAAATAAAGTGAAGTAAAAAAACCTTACCGTTGTAAGCTACAACGTCTGCTGACTGTCGGAGTAGAACGTCTTCGTTCCTGAGTAACTTCTTCAAGAGGATTCCTCCGAATTTCAATTGGAGGTCTTGATCGATGTCGGAAGGATTGTGAACGGGCAGGAGAATATTGCCACATGCTTGATGAAGATCGAGCGGTTCGTTGCTTTTTTGGACTATGTGGAGTTGAATGTGTTTGTGCTGACCAATCTGATGGGGATGTAGCGTGACTAAAAATTGAGATTTTAAGATATTTGATAATTTTAAAGTTGAAAAATTTATAAATTTATCTTAATTTTATTCGCGTTTATTCAGCCAATTTAGAGAACGGCCACAAATTTAAAATTAAAGTTAAAAAGCACTTTAAAAAAAGAAGGTTAAAGCGATTAATTTTCTTTTCTCGCTATTCTAATGTAAAGAGAAAGCATTTCTTAAAAAAGAGCGCTATTACATTTTTGGTTGAATAATGTTTTGGTGTTGTTGCAGCATTACCCAAGGAAAAACCAGCCGCTGCCAACTTTAATTTGCCTAATTTGAAGGACAAGCATTGCTGCATTTAACTTTTTTTGTGAAAGCAAGTGAAGAAGAATATTCTTTCTTTCTCTACCGCAATAAGCAAATTTGCAAAGAAAAATATAAATGGAAGCGCGCCTGAAGGAAAAAAAGAAAAGAGATGAATCGGATGTGAAATATCTTAAGCTTGGTTTTGTTATGCTTGGTTTATATGTATGTATTCCAAATATGAGCGCAAAAAAAGCGTGCAAAAAAAAAAAAGAAGAGCAAGCGATTGTGTATAGTCGAAGAAGAGTAAAGCAATTTTTTTTGCATCAGCAAAAAAAGAAGATGAGGAAGATCGACTCTTCTTCTCCAGCTTGGCTGGCAAAGGCAAAAAAGACAGCTGAACAATCGAATGAGGACGACGATGATGATGAAGTCATCATCATCGTTGCAATTACAGCAACGACAGATTTGATTCGGCAGCTTTTTTTAGCTCCAAAAGAAAAAAACTATGCTAAAATTAGAAAAATCTTTAGGTGGTTAAAAAGAAAAGTGGCAAAAATTAGGTGATGAAGAAATATTTGCGCGCATATTTAAAATAACTAATTTTTACGATGCAATGCCGTCGCATTTTTGACGGCGATGAAGGAAGGATGACGCAAAAAGTCCAAGCATCGTCGCCTTCAGCCTTATTTTTGAGCTTTGTCATTCTATTTTTTTTCTGGACACTTTTTATTTTTTATTTCTTAAGAAATGCAATTATTGCTCTTCGAAATAAAAAAAAAAAACGTGTATACGCTTAAAACGGCATAAACAAGACAAAGATAGATAAAAATTAAAACAACAACCTTAGAAACATTTACAATGCTTTTTTCATGACAACTTTGAAAAATGTCAAAAAATAAAAGGTTAAAATTGTAATTCTTTCATTTTATATTGCAAGGAGAAAAATAATTGTGAGAAAAAAAACACATTAAAGAAACGGCAGGTTTTATAATAGATTTTGAAAATTTAAAAGGATAAGGTGTTGTAAACGTATGTAAAAAAAGCAAAAATCTTGAACTCTAATAGGATTCAATAACTTTGTTAAAGCACAAGAAATTAAATTTTACAATTATTTTTTTGAAGGCAGCTATGTTGGAAAAAGCTTTAAAAAATTTCATACAAGAAAATCTAAAAATATTTTTTTTATTATTATTATAAGAATCTAGAAATTTCAAGCTCAACTCAACGATGGAAAAAATAACAAAATGGCATTTTTTCAATGATGTTGACTTATTAGAAGATTGACAAAGATCATTGTTTTTTTGGTGGTTTGATTGTTTTTTTAAAGAAATGCTTTAGGAATTTAAAAAATCTTGTAAGATTTCTTAAAAAAACTTTAAAGATAACATTATAAAACACAAACAATCAAATATTTGTTTTTTTTTTCTTCAATGCAGCTTCAATATGAGAAAAGTTAACAGCTGCCGCTGCTACAATGAAAGAGAAATTTCGGCATTCATTTTTATACCTCTTTGCCAACTTCAAATTTGCAATCAAAAAACAAAAAAGCTTTAAAAACAAACAAAACAAAAAATATATAAATATTCCATTTTGGTTGGAAATAGAAGAGGAAAACAAATGTTGCCTTAACGATGGCGCCAAGCACCACAGTAAAATTACCAAAAAAATATTTATTTATTAAAAACCTTCAACAAAAAATGACGTCTTAAATTTCTATATTTTTTTTATTTCGGCCAAATGATAGTTTTATTTATTTTTTTGGAAGACGGAAAACGGCAATAATGTTTTTTTGAGAAGAAAAAAATAAAAAATACGGCTTGAGGCATTTATTTTACTTTCTTTTAAACATGAATTGAGGGAACAACGGCGACAACGAGAATTGCTTCAGAAAAATGAAGCGTTCTTTAGTTTTAAATTGAGTTTGTATTTTGTTTTTTTAAGAAAGGCACATTTCTCTGCAACAAGGTTTATTACCATCCAGAGAAAGAACTCTATTCCTCTCATAATCAGCGTAAAAAACCAACAACCACGAGACATCTTCACTTCAGAAAGAAAAAAACAGAAACAACAACAAACTCAATTTTTTTTAAAAGAGCTTCATTTTAAGTTTCTTCTTTTATGAAAAGATTAAAAATTTTGAGTAAAAAAAATATACATGCATAAACGAGGAAGTTGTATAAGTTTTTGTTAAGCCTTAGCAAGCTAAAATGAAAAAACAAAAGTGTGAAAAAGCAAAGCAAAAAACATGTAAACAGTTGATTTTCAGTCATCGTCTGCTACTATGTTAATCCCATTTTTTGAAAGTTACCATTCTCCTCTTTTTAAAAGGTCTGGGAAAATGTAAAAGAAAAGAGGAAAAGCAAAAAAAGAGAAATATAAAAAACCCTTTTTAAAGAAAATATATTTTTTAACGGAAATTTTGCTATCTGATATAAAATAAAGATTTAGTTTGACATCATTAAAGCTTCAAAAATAAAATAATATTTGCGGTTAAAAAAATTTTTGACAGAAGAAAAAAGCGACAACGGGCAAAGATCATGACGGCTGCTGGCTTTTATTTCATTTGATTTGTTTGCAAATAAAATATTTTAGATTCTCAAATTTCGCGCAATAACTTTCATAAATAATACATTTGAGAAAAGTAAAAAAAAGTAAAGCAACAATGAGCCAACAACCACATGAGCACTAGCAGCAACGACTTTTAGAAAAATATGCGAATTTTTTTTTGAGAAAACATAGGAAACTCAGGCAGCCGCAAGTTGGGGATCATTGAAAAGTTCATCAATCACAAATGCCAAAGGTCGTATCTTTTTATATATAAATATAAATACATATTGAAACCCGGAAATTTATTTTAAAGAAAAAACTTAATTGAAAAACTAAAGAAGCAAACGATGGGATAAGAAAGCTTAAAGCAAGCTGCTGAAGCAAACATATTTAATCGCATCCAATTTTCTTTTCTCAAACAGCGGAAAAGAAAATGCAAATCTTAAAAACTGCTTTTAGAAAAATAATAAGCGAAGGAAAAGCCGGCTGTTGTCACCGCCCGCTGGTTTTTAAAAATAATTTGAACTGAAACAAATTTGCAAATTTAATGAAGCTTTAAAAATAAAAGAAGAAAAAGCTCAACAAAGAGTTAAGGACATTTTACGAACTTTCAAAGTTTACTACGCCTACAACAAAGTTTAAAAATGATTCAAAAAAATAAGAGCTCATAGAAAGGCTTTTAACAAATCATTAAAATAAATAAAAATTAGCAAACGAGAAATGAGTCATTTAAAAATTGGTGTAAAACGGTTGCAATAAATAATGATGAATGATAAATGAAGATAGGAAAGAGAAATCTCAGACATCATCAAGACTGAAATCGGAGACTGGTAATGGCGGAATATAAATTTGAAAAAAATAAAATAAATAAATAAAGCCAACTTTTGTGTATTACCTTTATTATAATAGTCAAGTGGCTGGTAAAAAAAGTCAAACAAGCTTTTTTATGTTTTCTAAACCCCTTTTTTAAAGCAAACCAAAACAAAAAATATTTTTTTAAAGATTTAACAAAAGAAAATAATATGAGATTCGTCAACAGCCTTTTTCTTATTTTACCAGTTCACTGTTTATTTTATTCATTTATAAAAAATTCTAAAAAAATGGAAAGTAAATGTAACCACTATTGACAGAACACAGTATAGATAGAGATTGATTTCATAGTAAAAATATAAAAGTTTTACCAGGATTTTCATTGTTTTATACTAATATGATATCTAACAGCCATTTGACACCTTTAAAAAAAATGGAAAATAAAAGAAAATATGATGAAAAAATAAAAAAACTATTTTTAAAAAAAGCTGTGCCACCACATTGAAGGTTTAAAAAGAAAGCATTAAATTTTAAAATGGGATGATTTGTTCATAGATCGAGGACGACTCATTATTTTATCGGAAGATTTTTTACAACCTTTTGATCTTACACTTTTTTCTTATTCATCGACTAGTTAGTTCTCTGACGTCAAAGATGTTAAAGTTAAAACAAATTTATGTATTTAAAAAAAATAGATGGGTCAGTTGGTGATGGATTAAATTGCTATTTCAAAAGAGAGAACAATGTTTCAAACTGACCACTTTAAACCAAAATGCAGCTGGGCTTAAATGCTTCTTCAATGATATATACATATATAAATTTCAAAACAAATGTCCCTTTTAGTTTGCTTTTTTTTATTTTAGTGCAAAGGAATTTCTACTCCTTCGTCATTGAAGCGATGATGATGATGCAGACTAACTTACTTTGAAGTATCCTCTTTATTATCCAAAGAAAATAATATTGAGGGGAGAAAACAATGAAATACGATATACTATTTTTTTAAAGAGTTTCTTAAGAGGCCTCCTTCGCAATCAACAAAAGTGATTTTTATCACTTTTAAACAGGTTTTTCACTTGAAGCAATATCGATGATATTATTCTTCGATTTCACAGTTACTTATCCCGCTTGTTACTGACAACTTTATAATACTAAAATACCAAGAGAATGTAAAGTTTACATTTTGCTATTTGACAAACAATATGTAAAGCACAGATGTTCGAATTTGAAATTAAAAAATTTATTAATTATCCTTCAATTTTCCGAACAAAAAAGACAACTAAGTGTGTTTTTAAACTTTCTTTAAATTGGAAAAAGTTTTTAATCATTTTTGATTTCTTTTTAAACTCGTGAGAAATAAAAATGGTGAACACCTGTGCTTTTTTCTTTCCTCTGTGAATCACAGTTGGGCAAGGGTACTTTTGGGTACCCATGGTAGGTACCTTCTACAGTGCACCGTGCATCACTTTTTTAGAATTCTCAATAATATGCAAAGGGGGAAGGAAGTACGTTCTTTTAAGAAAAAAAATTTAATATCGTGCAACGATTTTCCAAATTTAAAAAAAAACCAAAGGGAGGAGTACGTGCTTTTTTAAATACCGTGCAAAATTTTGAAAAGCAAAGGTACCGTGCCGCCCAACTGTGTCTGTGATTATGATTATTTTTCAACCAAGAGATTGTGGTCCTTTTCGTGCCAACAAAAAAAAAACACACGAGCTTATAAAAAAAATATAAAGAGAGAAACAGCTGACCAAAAAAGTTATGAAAGCTTTACGATGGTGAAAAAAATGAAATGGAGCCAACTTGTGCTTCTTCAAAAAAAAAAAGAAGCCAAAACAAAGAGAACCAAAGGTTTTTATATTCCATTTTAGGAAGCATCAAAATACTTGTGAGCAGTAATTTGAGAAACGTTTTCACTCAAGATTTACAATTACAAAAACATAAACAATTTCCAGTATCAGAGAAGAAAAGAAAACTCAGAAATTCGACAACTTGTTTTTCCAAAATTTTTTTGAAGGTACTGATAGTCATAAATTATAAATTAAAAAATACAAACACAATTTTAGATCCATTTTCCACTCATGTAGCAGCACCATATTTCCCTATAGCGATATAATTTTCTGCTAAATTTGATAAAAAAAATATATGGCTAAATTCTTTATAAACGGAAATAATTAAATATAAAAAGCATCACTTTTTAAAGGTTTAAAAAAGAATCAGAAACCATGAAAGGAAAGAAATGAATGGTTCTCTGTCAATAGCAATCGAATGGCTTTTTGTTTGTTTTTTACGCTGTTGTTTTTTTAAAGTTTTTTTGCTAATTAGGGTTTAGTAGCCATTTGGAAAAATACTCATTTTAAAGAGATTCCTAACTTTCAAACATGAACCAAAAAAGTTTGAGCAAAAAAACATAAACTTTGATGTTTTTTTCAATAAACAAAAAAAAAAAAAAGAAGCTGAAAACACGGCGTTGGGCGCGTTTCACAAACTTTATGCTTGAGTAGTTTTTTATTTTGAATTTTTAATGGTTGCTTACAAATGTTTGGGACCAAAACAAAAAAAAAAACAAAAAAAAAAGAAACATACCGAAGTTCAGCTGAACGAATTTCATAAACTTTTCGATGTAATCGACTACTGTAAAATCCAGCGGGTGGTTGTTGCTCCTATAACATTTTTTTATCTGAAGGATATCTTTTGATGGGGAAATTTAAATCCCATTAAAAATAGGGCATTTTATAACGAAATAAAAAGTTAAGTATTTTAATGAGAGTTTTTTGCTGTTTAATTTGAATGCGTTCGCGAGAAAAGGATTTAAGTATCGTGTTAATTGAAATTTGCGCTTCTGCATTCTTTTTTTAATCCTTCGAAATAATTTATAATTCATGCTTGTTAAAGGAATATAAACGCGTCGAAAATATTGACAAATGATATAAAGAAAAGTGTTGCGAGTTTTCTTAAAAACTTTGCAAAATAAAACTCAAAGATCCTTTTTTAATATTTTTTTGGAAAAAACATTTTAGTAGAAAACCATTGAAAAGTGTCTCATTCATCTAATAATATTTTTTTAAGCGATATTTCTGAGCAAAACTAAAATGCTTCAAACTTACATTATTATCAAATCCTCTATTTGGAATTTGATCGGGTGTGGCAGGTAGCCGACGTCGTTGAAGAGAACCCGAACGTCGATTATCGAGATACATGCTATGGCTTCTGAAAAAAAAAAGAAGAATAATAAGGAAATGAAAGTCATCAATGTCATTGTCGTTTAAGTAGCCTTTTGTCTTATTCAAACGATAACATTAAAAGAGAGATATTAGCAAAAGATTAAGATTGAGCCAACAACAAAAAAAAGAAGTATGGAAAGAAGCTTCCGTTTTTTTCATGTTCCAAAGAAAAAAAAAGTGAAGATGATGCACTTTGCCGTTGGCGATTAAAGGCAAAAGTTTGTTAGAAAATGCGGAAGGATGCTTGCTTCATTTTTGTCTTTTATACTTTGCGAAAAGGTGATAGGCGTTAAAAAAAAGGGAAATAAAAATAAAGTAAAAAAGAAATTATATTTTCTTAATGCAAAATGTTTTAGTGGCATTTAAAAAAGTATGATTTGTAAAAGAAAGTATTAAAAAGGCAGGCCGGAAGCACTAGTCGAACGCGAGAATGTATGCACCTGAGTTTTAAGAAATTTATTCATGCCAATGAAGGGCAGGTGGAATGAAATCAGCAGTCGTAGAAACAAATATTAACTTGATTTTTGAGTATGCCGATTTTATGTCCTTCTTTAGTATGGTTTGCAATTTAGGTAATAACATTAAATTTAAATCTAACTAGTATTTAGTTTAAAATTCTAAAATTGAAGCTGATATCGGAATTTAAATTTAAAAAAATGGGTTCAAAGCTAACTTTTCAACCTTTCTGTAATCAAGGTTAATAAAATAAAATTTATTAATGGACCCGATCTCTTCATTTTAAAACAAAGTTTCAATAAATTTACTATAAAAAATACTTTAAAAAAATAGTTATAATTGCAATTTGAAGGAGAGCAATTAAGCAAGAAATAAAAAATTCCCCTCCATCTCTCTCCCCTATCTACATTTTATACATTCTACATAAATAGAAACTCTTCATTTTTGCATCTTGTTGCAACAAGAAAAAAGCAATTGTTATTTGCTGCTGTTCATGCATAATTACTCTGTTGCATGGACACCAGCACAAACGCAATCATCATCGCAAATTTCTACCAGTTTAATGATAAATTTAGCTTTCTTCAATTTTAAAAAAAACTTTTAAAACACGCAAAAGCCACAAGAAAAATAGCTGACAAGAATGTTTTTTCTCAAAGCAAGCTTCAAACCAAAGCCACTACTACCAAGCATTTTTTCTAGTTAAACAAAGACATCCAAAAAAGACATTAAAAATTCATCGCTCGCGCGTTTTTTTCTTTTCTTCAAAGAATAAAATATAAGAATACCAAGAATGAAATCTGTGAAAAAGAAACGATGTGAAACGGCACACCACCACTTTGTTTCGTTTCTTTTTTTACCACCTTTAAGCTTTATTTTCGAAAAAGGAAACAGCAGTGTCAAGTTGCTGCCGCCGACACAAAAGCAGCAACAAAAAATAAAATGAGAGAAGTTTTAGGAAAAATTGAAAATCAGAAAAAACTGTTGTGTCTATTGCAAATGTTCGAGGAAAAGCTTTAAGGTTGAAGGAAAAAAAGATAAACCGTCCGTGAAAACTCTTGAGTCAAAAGGAAAAACTTCAAAGTTTTTCTTTTTAACTTTGATTTTCTCAAGTGGTGGAAGGAATTCTGTGCAGAATAAAAAAAAGCAAGCAAGTATTCGCGAGGAACATTAACCTTTTATCCTTAGCTAATTTGTTCACGTAAAATACCTGAGATCTTTCATTGATTTCTCTCTTATTTAATGATGTATGATGTTGGTGGATCACGAGGGTGGAGAAAAGTTGAAACGAATTCCCTTAAAGTTTCTCCCCGTAAAATTAAAAAATTTCGTCATTTATTAAATTTAAAATACGTAATATTTTCAAGTTTTTTTTTTGTTTGTTTTACAATTGAAAATTTTGTAAAAAGTCAAAAACATTTTGTCGGCATTGCAACAAAAAAACTGTTATTTTTTCAAAGTTCTCAACAAATTTGTTAGCTTTATCGCATTTGAATGTGTGTGCAAATGTTTAAGTGGAGTTAACTTTTTTATATAAATTCAATTTGAACCCACACCGCTGTTTTATGGTCTTAAAAATAATTAACTAAAATGCCATAAAAATTCAATTAAATGAGAAATATGTTTTGCAAATTTAATTAGATTTTTTGTTTGGCGCAAAAAAAAAAAATAAAGAAAAGGCAAAAAAAACCAGTTGTGATTTTTTAATTGTTAGTTTTGAAGCTTTCTTCGATTTGCAGGAATTTTTAGAAACGGAAATATTTATCAGCTAAAATGTTTCTAAAGGCTATTAAGAGAGCTTTAAGTTCAATGAAGCCCTATAAATTTACAAAAGGCTTTAAGAATGGTCGTAGGAAAAATCAAAATTTTAAAAAATAATTAAATGTGTTTATACTTAACTCTCACTAATGTATGTATTATAATAGGTAAGAGCAAAGATGAAGAAATGGAAAGAAAAGTTTACCTTCGAGATCGCTGCCAATAATTAATTTCTGGGTGAAGAGAATTGCCAGAGTGATGTTCTGGAAGCATCCTTGATTTTATCGCGTTATTGCTCAACAAAAAAAACTTCTATAAAATAAGAATAAATAAAAATTGCGTGATTGCAGCAAAAATTTGAAAAAAGAAAAAAAAGCAGGAAGAAGAAAAGGAAAGATGGCAAGCCCGCGCAACTCGCGAGGGAAGATGAATTTTCAAAAATAAAAGCATACGTATGTATGTAAATGCATGCAATGGCACAACACTCTGAATAAATGAGTGCAATGCCCACATCTTTGGGAAAATTTCAAAGACATTCTTCGAATAAAATTTTAAAAAACTTTGTGCAATTTAAATTTTTAAAAAAGAACTCACAAAACCTTGCTATTTTTTTGCAAGAATAAAATTTTAAATTGCTGAAGTTAAATGACATAAAAAAAATGAGCGGAAAAAAGAATTAACAAGGAGGCCAAAAAAAATGAGAAAAATGGAAAGGAATTTTTATGGTTTTCTAAAATTTTATTTCAAACATGCATATCCAATAAATATTATTTAGTTTATGGGTGTCAAGTTGCCTTCCATTGCTTAAAAATGGTCTCTTTGTTACACACGTCTCTCATATGGTGTTGATACATTTATACCCTTGTTTGTTCATTCATATCATCATGCTGCCCAACCTGATGTAATTATTACTTGTTAAAAAAATAGGCGGGTGTATTTTCATTAAAATAATCTCTGAGGATTTGGTTTGTAGCTATTTTTTATTGCATGAGTAAAAAAGAGGAAAAGTAAAAAAAGAATGTCATTTCGATGTTTATTTCTTCGTAAAATTATATTATTTGATGAATATTATTTCGTTTTGTTTCACGCTAATATTATTTGCGCGAGTTCTATTAAAAACACTCAGGTTTAAGCAAACATAAATATTTCAAAATTGTACTTTTAAAATAGAAAACCAAATTCCTTTTAAATTTAATCCAAGAAAAAAGGTAAACAATAAAAAGCTTTGAAGTGAGTTTTCTTTCTTTTTAAAAAATAGGTTCCTGGTTTTTTAAATTTTATAATAGAAAACCGTTACGGTAGTTTCCTACTTTGATAAAGAATTAAGGTTTTTCAATTTATCGGTAAATTCATGAGTTAATAAAAACAAAAAGCGGATATACCAGATAATTATTTTACCGAAAAAGATTTTAATGCTGAACTTTTGTTCAAAAAGATTATACCATATTTTATTTTAGATTACTTTTTTTCTGTTACACAATTTTCGTAGATTTGAAATTATATTTTTTTGTTTTTTTTTATTTTTAAAATGCATCAAAACAGAAAGCTCAAACGTGTAATTCTATAATAAATAATAACTTTTACGGTCAATACTGGTTCCGTTTCTTCTGAAATTCGTCATAGACTTTTAAAAAACCAGATTTTCTCAAGCATTTTTATTTTCAAGTGTCAAACTTAATTTCATCAATCCACAGCTTCTTCATTTTTATTTTCAAATTCAATTATTATTTTCGACAAAAAAAAATAAAATACAAAAAACCATAAATAAAAAATGTTTCATTTTCTTCTTAAGTTTATTCATGCATCTTTTTCTTTATTGTTTAAAAAAGTTGAATGTCTTTGTTTTTGACGTCATTTGCGATTTTTGTTGTTGCTGTTGTTGTTGGAAAAAAATGCCGCAATCAGTCGTCGCAAGTCAGTCAGTAGAGCAGCAGCGGCTGCTGCTGACGCAATAAATCTTTTTTCGATTTTTTAGTTTTTATATTGATTTGTTTCCACGCGATATATATATTTTTTTATTTGAAGAAAAGTGCGTTGAAAGAAACGAAGAAGATCAACAGCCATCAGCTTGTTGCTGTTTATTGCTGGTGCGCTTTCGCCTTCTTCAATCATCGCCCCTTGAGGCGCTTTGAATAGAATCATCGTTTTTTCTTCTTCTTCTTCGGTCGTTGGTCAGCTCATTGACATTTTTTTCTTAAAGTGTTGCAAATAATCCCAACATCGTCTCTTAAAAAAATAAAAACAACAAAAATATGGGGCACGCTTATGCTTCTTCATTCCATCACTAACTACAGCAGAAGTTTTTGATTTTTGGCTTTTTAATTTGTGATGTTTTTTTTGTCGTTGTTGTTGTATACGGCCATGTTTTCATTTTAGTCTGCTATCTTTCATGCTTTTTTTTTCATTTTTTATGATTTTGCTACTTTTGTAAAATAAATATAGCCGAGTTTTTCTTTAAAAGATATTTGTTAATTAAAAGTTTATATGTATTCATTTTTGGTTATGCGATATCGTAATTCAATCGACAAAAAGAATTGGGAAAAAAATAGGCGTCAAAATTAATTTTTTATTATGACTTTTCCATATTAATACTATTTTAATAAGCTTACTACCGCGTTTTTTTGAAATAAAAAAGGGTGTACCTGCTTTCATCAAATGAATGAATGTACAATGAACGTAAAAGCATACGACTTTTTTTTCTAAAATAGCGACACGTAATTAAAATAAAGGTTTTTTAAAGATGGAATTTATTATTATTATTTTTTGCTACTTCACGGAAATGTAACACAGAATATTTAATGAGGACTAAAAATAATTTTTCAAAAAAAAAATGTCTAAATTTAGCTATAATAATAAATATGACTATGATATGTGTGTACGCAACCAAATAATAATCACGTGATATATCTTGATTAGTCATCGATATCATTTAATTCTTGTGATCTGTAAAAAAATCAAATTTCATAATTCAACTATATCTTTTGTGGTTTCACATACATTAGCAAGAGATGATGCAATAATTTATGCAAATGAGGACACATATAAAAAGTGTATAAACTCCAATTCCCTTTTATATCCTTCGCCACCTACTCCAACTATTAGTTTGTACTTGAACAAATAGATATATTGCACCTTTTATTTTCTTTTCCATTTTTTGCACGCTTTTTTGATGAAAAAAAGACTGACTTGGAACATTTATTACGAAATCAGCCCCATTTTTTGACCAACCTTTTGGCGCCATTCTTCTCAACATTTCATTTCTTTACAGTTTTTGTTTCCCAAAATTTATTTCCTTTTTTCCATCTTCATTTTTTTTTGCACCCAAATTCTTTGTGAAGTACATAAAAAATATTAAGAATTATAGTGTTTTATGACAAAATTTTGAGTTCTTATCTTCTCTTTAAAATGATAACTCCATAGTTTTTATTTGAAAGCAAATGTTTTATCATTTTGACTTTGAATTGACCTTTGAAAAACCAACAAAATTTTTTTTTGAATATGTTTCTGTTTTTCGTGTTTCGACGCATAAAAAAAGAAGCATAATCCGGGGAAACAACTTTTTTCTATTGTGAGATTTTGGTTGCATCATCATATTTTTTTGCTATATTTGTCATATTTTTAGTTTTCGCCTAATAATATTTTTTTGATCTCGCCTCTGCTTTCTTTATAAAAAAAGCAACAAAAAGGCCGGCCAAAGGAAAGAGCGGACACAAATTTGTTTTTTATATCATTTAAATGATTCACTTTCAACATCGCTAAAAAGGTTTTGACCTTTTTTGTTTTTATTTGATGCCGATTTTTTTTGATCGTCTGTTTTTTTGTGTCAAAGCTTTTAGAAATTATAAAGTCTTTGTATATTTTTTTTATTTCTTTCGTGATAATGGTAATAAAACTTTAAATTAACGAGAAAAAATTTTTGGAAAGTTTCTTCAAATATTAGGCTCCTCGATTTTTTGAATCAATGTGTTGCAGCGAAATTTTTTTTTTATTCTAGAACCCCACTTTTGAAAGATCTTATTCTCGCTTAACTCAGTTTTTTATAAATTTTTAAAACTGAAATATTAAATTGTGCAATTTATTTTTATTTATTAAATTTTTAGCTTTCATCTTTACTTGTCGTTGATCACTGTATTTTTCGCCTTCTCTATTTTCATATTTAATAGGATTGAAAAAAATTGAACTGTAATTGATTTCATTCAAAACTATCTCCACTGATAGTTAAAAAAAGAAAACAAAAATATTAACGTTTCCAAAAACTTTAACCCTCCATTTCTAAATTTTCAAACAAAAACTTTCAAAACACAGTTATTTTTCTCATTTTTTCTCCCTACACACGTGTGTTGGGTTTAAGCTAATCTCTTTCATAAAAAAATGATAAAACGTTGTTTTTATTTTTTTTTGCAATTGAAAAATGTGACAGCAATAAGCAATAAGTTTTTTTTATTTGTTATGGGTTAAAAGCAGACATTGCGGCGAGCGATGAAACGACCTGTTCTTTCTATCACTACTGCTGCATTTTTGACTCCACATCTGCAAAAAAAAAAAGAAAAATCTACGCAATTTTTTTGCGCAATATAGCTTTCAAATAAAAAACCGGTAGTTTGATTTTTTATTAAAGCCGGATTTTGAGCGGAAGTGGTGGTTGTTGTTTGCAAACATGCTTATCATTCTTGTTAACGAAGGATCAGCGAAAGTACAGCACAGAAAAAAAGCAAGCATTAGCGCTTGAGTGCATTCTGACCCCTTCTTTTAATATTTTTTGTTTTGTATAGTTTTGATCAATTTCAAAAGTATCTTGGAATTTATCTAAGAATATCTTCCAATCAACCGGAAGAGAAAGATTTTCTTTTGATCATTTTGGATCGAACCGCGTCATTTCCTGTGTTTCCCCTTTTCAATATGCCGAGAGATTCGGAAATGAAACGCAATTTAAGCTCAGCGAAATGCTTTTTAGTTTTATATTTTTATCATTGTTGACTTGACGAAGCTAACTCGTGTGCATGCATTTAACATTTCTATTTTATTGTTTCGATATTTTCCTATGTTCATCCGAAGAAATAAATATTTTCCACCAAAAACTTTTTTCCTTCTCGTCATTTTTTGGCCTCATATTTATTGAATAATTTTTTCACGGATTTTTCTCTTTTTTGTTTTCGGACAAAAACATTTTAAAAAAGTACACAAAACTTTGAAATTTTTTTCTTTTTTGAAGTATTACGAAGAAGCAGCTTCCCCAAGTTTTGCGACGTAATAATGACTGATTTGATCATTTCAACTGCTTGCTGGGGTTGTTGGCCTTCTTTCTATGCTGCGTGAAAAAAGCTTAAAACAAACAAAAAAATCCTTTGCCCACAATGAATATTGCGTTAAAACAGCACCAAATAGCTAGCTACTGTGGATGGAAGAAGGAATAAAAAGTGAATAGACTGAAACTTTATTTCGACGCACGTTTTTGCAATTAAGCAGCGACACTTGATTCTCTTCTCTATCCAAAATTGGTAATTTAGACTTTTTTTCTTCTAGAACTTTTTTTAAAACCTTTATTCAACACAATCAGCTGCAATTTTTGGTTTTTTATCGGCACAAAACGCGGCTGCTTATAAAAAAGCAGGCGGGGGCTTTTCGACACCCAGCTGAGAGGAGTAAGAAAGAGAAAAAAAAATAGAGAAAGTGTCAGTGTTTGTTTCGAGTTTAGTCCTGCCACCATTAGCGAAGCCAGCAAGCGTGTGCGCGTGGTGGTGCTTGTTTCTTTAATATTTTTTTTGCTGATCGATCAAGAATTTATTTTTTTGCAGGTAAAAAAGAAAATAATACTACGACTAGTACCAATTTATTCATTGTCCCCATTTCATTTATGGATTCAGTATCCGCTTCAACTCCAACTACGAGTTGTGATGTTGGAGATGAAATTCTTACTTTTAAATATGTTTGGACTTTAAAAATTGCCAAAAGGTATGTCTTTTACGAAAAAGAAAAGCTTTTTGCCGCCTTTTTCGAGGCTATTTAGCGAGAGATTGTCATTAATATAGGGTTGAACTTTTTAAATGCCTCATTTTTTTAGGCTTATTGCCAATGATGAGAGCGCAATTTTGCATGTTTCTTCTCCATTTTGTACAGCTTATAATGGAATTCAATTCACATGGATTTTAAGAATGTGTGATCAAAATGTTCTTGAAATGGTTGAATCATTTGATGATCAACCATCATCAAGTGTAAATAAGCGTGTAAATATTACATTATATTATAAAGATGGCCCCACAGCAGATGTAACACTAACATCTGCAGCCATTTCGGTGAATGATTCAAATGGTAAAAAGCTTTTAAAGGACTCTCCACTTGATGGATATGAGTATACTCTTGGAGCTGGATGGTCACCAGGGGCATCAGAAAATGGCGGTGAAGCTTGGCTAGCTTTTAGCGAATTTGTTCATTCTAATCCTGGATCTCAAATTTCTGTTTGTGTTGATTTAAGGTAAATGCTTTAAAATTTTTAATATAGTTTTCGTAAAAATTAAAACTAAAATCGTAAAAAAATATGTATGAATATTCGCTCTCTTCGTGAGAGTTGTTTTTATTATGGAAGTTTTTTTTAAATGAAAACGTTTTACAGGATCAAAGCTTCATGGTTTCAACCATTTAATTATCTCCCGAGCCTTGAATCAGCAAATTCAAAACTTGAAACAATTTGTGAAAAAATTTTAAAAGATATTTATACAAGAAAGTTGGTCGTCCCTGATTCAGAATTTTTCAATCCACAACTTGATAAATTTGCTTACCACCGGCATATATTTAAATTTGCTTGCCTTGAACTTGAGAATCGACTTGATGATGCGTTAAAATCACAGATCTCAATTTCCAAAATTCATACTGTAAGAATTTTTTTTCATAGACAATTTTTTATTATGCTCTGTTTAGGTTTTTGCGCATATTTATTTCAATCATATTATTATGGCTGAAACAGTGTGCTTTGAAGATTTTGTTGAAATTCTTGAAGCTTCAATCGCAACAAATTTTCCTGAACTTCGACGCGAATGTGAAAGATTTATTTGTCGTGAAGTTATGGTCGTAAGTTTTTTTCTCTCTCTTTCGTTTACTTTCTTTTCTAAAGACTTTTTTAAACCTTTGAGTACTTTTTTTCCTTGAACACATTTTCCCTCTTCCTTCTTTCAGTATTATTTTCCAAAATTTAATTCCCTTCTTTCTCTTCTCCCTTCTTCCTCAAACATTGTCATCATTCGTAAAAAAACTCTTTTTTTAATTCATTTTCTACCATACTTGGTCAATTTTAAAACAAAAATTTTAAAAAATAATAAAGAAATTTGACACCTTTTTGTGATTTTTTAAAAGCCAAAATACATTTTTTAAACCAAAAAAAAAAGATCATAATAATAAGTTTTAAGAGACGACTATAGTTTGGAGCATATTAAAAATTGTTTTTTTCCATTTTTCATGAGATACTTTTTTGTATTTGTGTTTGTCGTAAGCGCTAAAGTTCTAGCAAAAGTTTTTGTCTTTAAGCTTTAAAAAAACTGCGTACTATTATACTTGAACTTTGGAACTAACTAATAAAGTTGTTACATGAAAGAAAAATTGTGCCAGGTGGCATAGTTACTATTAGGGCACTTTGAGATCAAAGATTTTTTCCCTGACATTTTCATCATCGAAATTCTCAAACCACATGTCTATTTTTCTCTGCTGTTATGATGGCAAAAGGAATGTTCCAAATCATTTATCTTTAATAATAGCATCTAAAAATTGTTGTTGTTATTCATAGCTGAAAAAAACAAGGAGACAACTAGCTAAATAAAAGTTTAAGTGAACATGCGACTTTGACATTTGATGAGTTTTTTTAGCTTCATTTTTGCCGCTCTAACTTTTTTTCGAGGATTCAAAAAAACATATCTCTTTCTTTTTTTTCGAAGGGGGTGGTCGCTGTTATTGTTTTCTTTAGCCTCAAGCGAGTAGCAAAACTAAAAACAAAAAAGTGCTATACGATGTTTAGTTTCTTGCGACAATTGAGCTTTTTTAGTTTCACGTTCATGTCAGCAAGCATTATTCTTCAAAAGTTCTATTTTAAAAATATATAAATAATCTCATAATTATAAATAGCATGAGGCTCTCACAAACTTTTTTTTATTCATTTTGGAAGACTAAAGCTTAAAGTCACGTTCATTCAAAAAAATATGATAAAAATTAGCCTTGTTTTTACGAGTGTTTTTTTTTCTTTTTTATATATTTAGATTCAATTAAGTCCAAAAATAAGGAAATTTGTTATGTGATTACATTTTTTCCCTTTGTTTCCATGTGTCCTTTTTGATAGAGAAGGAAGCAAGCTTAAAGTTGAAAAAGCAAAGCAAAAAAAAAGATGATAAGCAAGCAACAAAAATGTGAAAAACACATAAAAAAATTTAAAGTTGTTTATGTGGTTCCATTTTTGTTCTTTTTCATGTGGATGGTAGCAAGCAACAAAACCAAAGAAGTTGATTGATTGCCGCCAACGCAAGCAACAAAACAACATCGAGTGCAACAACATACGCGCGCATTTTTTTCAATTTGTCAAGCAAGCAATTTTGATATGCTTTTGGTTTCTTTACGTGCTTTGAAACACAAAAAAGATAAAACCCAAGTCATGAAGAAAAGCTTACAACTAAGAGGTAGAAAAACATGGGGAACACGTGAACCAAATAATAAGAGAGGCGATAAACCGATAATAAAATATAGAGAGAAAGCGTTTGGGTGAATAAAAAATTTAAAAAATAAGTTGAGGGTAAAATTGATTGTTAATCAATGTGAATTCAAGCAAAAAGTTTTAAAAAAAATTTTAAAAAAAACAAAAGTCGTATGGCATGATTAAAGAGTTTAAAACTTAGCTAGCAATTAATTTTCTTGCCTTGAGTTTTTCTCTCTTTTTATATTTCAAATAAAAAAACTCATTAGCAATAAATTAAAGTTCCAATTAATTATAGGAATCAGCTGATGTTGAATTTGTAAAAAAGATGCTTTTGCTTGCTGCCAGATTTGATTTACCTGTACTTAAAATGGTTTCATCTGGGGCGTTGGTGGATAAACTTATTTCTGCAAATCAACAAACTCGTAATATTTCAAAAAATATTCGTCAAGAGTTTCTTCAAATTGCGGAAACAATAACGTAAGCATTATTGTAGTCATCAACAATTTTTTTTAAATTTTTATTTTAGACCCAGTGAGGAAGGTGATGCTGACGACGAAGCCTCAAATGATGGTCATGTCGAACATTTGGTTCATAATGTGGTGGATCAACTTCAATCATTGGCAAAACACATTCGACGAGTATCATTGAGTGCATCGTGTGGAAGTTTGAGCAATTCTCCATCCAGCTCAAGTTCTCTAACACCAACAACATCAAATTTTGCAATATTTGCAGCTCCACAACCCGCATATGCTTCGGTTCCGGTGCCAAATGCGGGCCAAATTCCACCCGCTGGTCGCCGTTCAAGTCTTAAAACTTCTCGAGAACTTTTGACTTTTCCTGGAAATGTTGGTTCTCTTGATTCTGATAATGCCTCCCCATCTCAAAATAATTCACCTCTTCTTGGAACAACTGTCAATCCTCGACGGCGTTCAATAATGTTTTCACTTCAAACTTACCGATTTGAGGATGAAGAAGAAAGTGAATCAGGCGTTGGCTCATCCACGGATTCCACAGATGGTGGATCTCCTCAAGTTGCTCCTTCAACAATTCGAATTCAATCTGAATCACATTTTGCCTTACAAGTTTCACCTTGAGTCTTTCTTACCTTTTTTTCTTACAAGGGACCTACCAGACATGTAACTTCGTGTCGAAGAACGTTCCTCTATTAAATGATAGATCCTGTATTTTTATAGTTGGAGCCGGAGTAACTTTTCCCCACCGATTCAAATGTTTGAAAATTTTTAACTATAAAGTTTGAATTAAAATGCCACTTTGGTTATAAGCTCTTTTGGCAATCAATGACTTTGATGAAGTTTTGGCGCAATGGTTATTGCAGTTGACTTTGATCCGAAGGTTTCAAGTTCGAAGCCTTGGAGGATCAAAAATTCATTTTTGCTTTTTTCACTTTGTAATTTGACATTTTTCAGTTATTTTTTTTGTATCTCAAAAAGCCATTCTTCCAATTTTTTTATGTCTTTGTTTAAAAATGCAAAGAAAAATATCAGATTTTCCCGCTGCCAAAAGAAAACTTTTTTGTTTTATTTTTGGTTTCCTAAAATCAATAAATTTCTTATTTTCGGCGCTATTGCGCGCAGCTTTTTTAAGTAATTTTCGACGATTACAAAACATTCAACAAAAATTATATAAGTTTTCAATAATTTCTTCTTTTTTTTATTTGGTTCATTTTTGATAAACAAAAGAAGAAAAAAAAGAGAAAAGAAAATGAAATTATTTTGATTATTATTTATGTTAGTTCTGATTTGTAGTCGAAGGATTTTCTGAAGACAACAATCCCTCCACCTAATACTACTTTTATCATTATGTTTGATGTTATAGTAATTGTTATTCTTAGCTAGTTGTAGATTTGTTTTTTTCAAGCCTAGGGTTTTTCCATTCCACATAATATTTTACCGGGTGTTTCATATTCTCAAAGCGCTTTTTTACTTCTCCATCTGCTTATTTTAGTACGGTAAGTTATAAAAAAGCTTTTAATAATGATAAAGATTATGAAAAGCATGTAATAATTTGTACCATTCCACCCAAAGCTACATAAGAAGAACTTCAGCCATTGGAAGTTTTTGGAACAGATAATTTAAATATTTTTATCGCCTTCTCTCAAACAAAAGACGCCATAACACCTTTGATCTTTCTAATCGAGCTGGAATTACAACCCTCTTGAATTTACAATTGGACGATTTGTTGCGCCCCGTTTTAAAAACAAAAAGATAAACATATTTGAAATAAAGTTAGGTAATTAACACAAAAAAAATAATTGAAAAATGTCAAATTACAAAGTGAAAAAAGCAAAAATGAATTTTTGATCCACCAAGACTTCGAACTTGAAACCTTCGGATCAAAGTCAACTGCAATAACCATTGCGCCAAAACTTAATCAAAGTCATTGATTGCCAAAAGAGCTTATAACCAAAGTGGCATTTTAATTCAAACTTTATAGTTAAAAATTTTCAAACATTTGAATCGGTGGGGAAAAGTTACTCCGGCTCCAACTATAAAAATACAGGATCTATCATTTAATAGAGGAACGTTCTTCGACACGAAGTTACATGTCTGGTAGGTCCCTTGTTAGTTCAAAATTAGCAAATCTTTTATCTTTACCGGTTCTTGCCATTATTATTACGGTCATTTTTATTTTTGCTTTTTCGTTTTTTGCTATTCAAAATATAACATATTTTTTAATAATAATAAAGTATTTTTATTTTATATTTTGGCTGAACCACAAAATTTTCATCCTGGTTAATAATCAACAAAAATTTGGTCAAAACGAGTAAAGTTAAGGAAGGAGAGAGGGTGTATGATTTATAATCTATCGTGCGCGTGAAATATGGATGTATTTACTTTTTTGAAAGGAAAAATATCTTTTCAAAAACATTAAATAATTTATTTTAAAAATAGTGATAGTAATAAAAAATAAATAAGGTTTTTTTAAAATATGAGTGTTATCATACAAATTGTAAATAAAAAGCTAGAAAAAAAAGTTTAAAATTTTTTCCAACGAGGGAGATTCTCTAATGGAAATAAATAAAATATAAGGCAAAAGGGGAAGAAGCTTTTCAATTTGGTGGTGGTGTTTCATGTGGTGGTGGGTTGAACATGCTGTTGGTCAAATATCCAGCTACACCGACATTTGCTGGTCCTATAATTTGAATCTTAGAAATGATTTAAGAGAAACAAAAAAAATATACCAGTTATTGCTTGAGTTCTTGAAGCAGGAAGGAAAAGATCATGGGATTGATTTTTATATTGATTCCAAACTAATGATTTATCAAGAATATCGCCTATTTGATCACCATACGTTAAATCTCTTGAAACTTGTTTTAAAGCATCAACCATTTCTGCTTTTGCAGCGCCGGGATTATTTACATTTGGTAAGGTTGAACCTAATAAATCAAGCAAATATGGTATAATTCCAGTTGAAAGAAATTGACTAGCAAGCTCAGGCGAAGATTTTTTAGTTAAAAATTTTAATACATGCGCCGCTTCTCCAGCAAGCGCAGGTTGTTGTTTCATACAAATGTGAATTCCTTTGATTACCGGTTGAGTGGAAAGTGAATCAGCGCAATAATCATTTGTTGCAAGTTCATTAAGAATTAACAGCGCTGTTTTGGATGCAAGTGGATTAGTTGAAGTCATGGCTGTACAAAATTGTGGAAGATAACCTTGAGCTGGAATTTGATCCGCAATAGTTTTGTTATATTGTATCAAAGAGCATAGAGCTTTTGTAACAGGTTCAAGTTGTTCATTTGGAGTTTTCATTAATTCCAATATCTTTTCCATTAATTCCGTTGCGAATTGTTTTGGATGTCGAACCGTCCAACTTGGATTATTATTAAACAAGCGAATATAAACTCCACCAACAATAATTTCGCCATCCATAACCGATTGATACAATGTATCTTCGGTATTTGGAGCATTCCATTTTGCACTTGGATCTCTCAAATGAAGAGTTGCAAGTTCAGCTACAGTGGTTTGAAGATTTTGTCGAATGGCTTTTCGAATTTCGTCATTCCAAATAAGTTCTGGGGATTCTGTTGTTGAATCAAACATTTGAATGGCGTTTGTTGGATTATCACGAAGGGCATCAGCAAAGATGGGTGGAAGATATCGAATGATAAAACGAGTCCATCTTGGTCCAGTGAGTTTATCACTTTGTAATTTTGCAAGGAGTTCTGCTGCAAACATCCGATGTTCAGTTGGAGCTTTATCATCACAAAAAATGTTTAAAATGTAAATCAATCCTCCATGTTCAAGAAGAGCCTTAACAATATTTCCATTAGATGAAAGTTCAATCAAAGTTCGGAAAATTGTATTGGCCGCTAAAAAATTAGGAATGATTTGGAAAATTAACAAAAAGTAAAAGGTTACATTTTTGAAGTCTGGCAGCGAGAACAAGCATAGATCCCAGTTGGAATGAAGCCGCAATGTCGCTAACACATTCCTTATTTGAAGCAGCAATGGAAATAATATTTAAAGTTTTGGTTTGAATTGATGGATGTTGATGGGAACGAAGAAATTGGAAGATAAGTGGAAACTGTCCAAGTAAAATTATTTCAATTCCAGGATTATGAAGGAGGACATTTGAAAGAGCATCAAGAACCATTTGACCTTGCTCAACTGGGCTCATTTGATTACCAGAGCTTTTAATATTGACCCATTCGAGATCACTCAGATCAACGATGAGATCTTCTTTGGGTGCTGCAGCAGGCTTTGGCTTTGCTGGAAGCGTTGGCTTTTTGCTTTCAGCTGTTGCAAAACCGGTTATGGCTTCAGCTTTTTCTCGTAAAAAATCTAATAAATCTAAGCAAACTTTTTTGGGTTCATCAAGTTTAAAATCAGGTTGAAGATTATAAATTCGCACAAAAATATCTCCAACGATGAGTTCTTTAGAATAAGCAGTAAGCTGAAATTCAGCTCCAAAGAGTTCACTTTCACTTGTAGAATTTTTATGTTTATCAACAAAATCAAGTAATTCAGCTCGAGTGCTATTATCCCAAATAATGTAAGGATTTTCTTCATTATTTGTGAGAACTTTCAAAACATGATTATTATTTCCTTCCCGCATCAACTTGCACACATATGGTGTAAGCATAGCTTGTAAACTTCGCTGAACTCCATCATTTTCTGGAAGATCGTTTCGAAATCCAGCCAAGCATGCAAGAGCTTCAGCGGACGATCGAGCGAGCTTATTTAGAATTGATTGTTGGTTGGTGCTTTCAGAGTGTGATACACCTCCTTCATCGAGAGTGAAATCAAATCGAAAGAGGTGAGGTAAAATTTGCCAAATGACACCCGATTGAAAGAGTTGAGTTTGAAGTAAAGTGCAAACAGAAAACGAGCAAACACATTCAGCTGCTGCAACGGCTAATCGATGCAAATGCTAAAATTCGGAATTTTAACAAAATAAAAAAATAATTAAAATGCTTACATCAAATTTCAATAAATGACAAACATATTGGAATATTTGTCGCATCTCAGAAATTTTTTCTCTACACATTTGGAATTGAGCAGCGGTGGCAAAGCAATAACAAACTTGAGTACAAACTTGAACAGGTATATCACTTTCTTTTGAACTACTTCCAACCAAATAAACACATCTTCCAAATGTTTCATAAAGAGTATCCAATCCTTTATCTCTTTGCAATTGTTCTGCATTCAATGGAGAACTTTTAAGGGTCCATGCACATAATTCAACTGCAGCAATCAATAATTTTCCACCGCCTTCATGGAAAAGTTTTTCATCTTTGGATTCCAAATCGATAGTTTTAATAAGCGATGCATAACCAGAATATTTTTGATCACTCAATTCTTCATGATATCGACTATAAATGATGCTTTGAGTTCGCAAACAAATTATAATTCTTTCAATATCAGGTAATCCCGTATTTTGGCGTTGTAGTAATCGTGATAAAATGAAGGTGTATGCTGCATTAGTTTTTTGGAATAAATCACCGGCTTCTGGACTATTATTTTTATCAGGATGATATTGAAGTGATAATTTACGATAAGCCTTTTTAACTAAAGCTTCATCATTCCAACTATCATCAGTGGAAGAAATGCCTAATTGAGCGCATGCATCTTCAATTGACATGGTTGCTGGCTTTTTTTCCATTTCAGCATGCCAAATATGTATGCATAGTCGAAGGAAAATTAATGGTTCGCGAATAGGCCAATCGGCGAAGCGTTCTTCGTCGCAAAGATGTCGCAAATAATAATAATGACAGAATAATTCTTCTTCCAATTGATGATATTCAATTGGTGGAATAGGAAGATATACATAAAGAGCCTTAACATTAGAAGTGAGACGGCAAGAAAATTCTGAGATATGTAATCTAAGTTTATCAATCATATTTTTACGCATATCAGTATTCCAAATAATTTCGGGATTTTCAAATTCACCCAGGAATACTTCAGCATATTTTTCATGACCATATTGTTCAAGATAAAATATTGTTGCTTCAGGGAGAATATCACATAAGATACTATTTGCAACAATATCAGATTGAAACTTAAAAAAAATTTATCATTTAAAATTTAATAAAATTAACAAAACTTACAGCTCGAATTGAACGGGAAGCTTGTTTAAGATGTGTGTAATGAAGGAATTTAGCAATTGAGAGGATATTAGACCCATTATAATTGAGAATAAAAAAGAATACACCGGATAAGTATAAACGAGAAATGTTTTGGTTATCCTAAAATAATATTATTCGCTCTAATGAAATCTATGATAAAATAAATTAAGCTTACTTCCATAATTTGAACCAAAAGATGTGCAACTCTCTGAACAATGCTGGCATCATTTGTAAGAATTAATGGAACGATAAGATAAAGAAGATTTGGATCCGAAAGGATTTTTTTTACTTTTGGAAGTGGACGAATAACTGCACCCGCTTCATCTCGAGATGGAAAGAAAGAACACATTTGAATTAAAATATCAAGAATTACAACGCAAAGCTCTGTGAGACTATATAAAATAGAAGCATTTTGACTAGAACCTGAATCATCGGATGTGGTTATCTCTTGACAAATGGTCCACTTAAATTGTGGAACTTCTTCAAGTGGGAACCATTTTGGATATCCATTTGCCCAAACTTTAGTATTTTCATTAATTTTCTTTTCTTTATACATTTCTTTCATCTAAAAATTTCCTCATGTTTTAGACTCAAAAACCACAAAACGTTTACTTCATGGAAAGAAAATGTTCCCCTTTTCTCATCTTTTTCATCCAAATACATCCATTCAGGTGTTTGGTAAACTTTTTTATCTTCTAATTGAATTGCAAGTGTCGGAAGTTGAGCTCGGGTAACGTGTAAATGGGCAAGAAGGGCCAAATCAATGAGAATTGGAATCACACCAGCAGCAATAAGTTCACGAACATTATTTTTATCAAATACAAGTTTGCTAATGAGAAATATGAGATGATCCCTTTCAGAAAAATTATTGCATTTTTCTAGCATTGAAACAATATATTTTGAATCCGTAAAAGATCCTATCGTAATTGCATGTCGTTCATAAGCAATTCCCATAGCCTTCAAACAAAGGCATTTCATATTAATTTTTGGCGTGAGAAGATATCGATGGTATACGGTATTGAAAAAATGAGTTCTAAAGAGAATGTGATAGATAATATTCAATAAAAAAAATTTGCAAAAAACTAACGGATCATGAATAGGTGTGGCTTCAGCATTATTTTCTGTAAGCAAAAATCTTAAATAATAATCTCCAATCTTTGTTTCTTCTATTAAGGAAGGATAGTCAACGAAGAATTCTGAATGATTCCATGAAACCAGCGTTCCCTTTTCAATGAGATCCATTTCTTGTTGAAGCGCTCGAAATTCATTCTCAATTGAAAGTCGAAATTCTTCTCGAGTTTTTTCATTCCAAATCAAATCAGCCTTAGCATGATCTCGCGAAAACTGATAACAAAAAAGTTTCCAATTTGTTTTGGATTTTACTCGTTCACGACGTTTTCGTAAAACAACGGGCTTTTGTTTTGAATCCTAAAAATATTTTAAGTAATAAAAAATAATTTTCTGTAAATATTGATTTTCTTTTACTGTTGTTAAATGAAAGCGTTATGCGGTAAAGGCAGTATTTTCCATTCACACAGCTAATTAGAAAGTTAATAGCGAAAAAAGCATACATTTTCTTTGGTGCGGTTTAAAAATGTTAATTTTTGTTCCAAATTCCAATGGTGCATAAGTGATTCGAGTCGTGCTTCAACCGAAATTTGAACACTTCGAAGTTGTTGTTCCAATTGTGTTTGTTTAGTTTCATTTGTAGCCATTTCAAGATTATTTCTTACCAATAAATGATCCTTTTCATTGATGGGAACTTTTTCCGATGATTCCAAATAATCTAATAACCCTCGAGGCTAAAACAAAATATTAAATTTCCAAAAATAGTTTTCTAAATCTTACGATGCATCGTTTTAATAGATCCATGGCTGATGAATTTTCAGTAATCCAAAGGGTAATTAAATGACCGCTAAGTTGCTTATTTGCAAGAACTCTTAAATCATTTCCAGTTGATAAAAGTGCAAGTTGAAGATGTGTGAGGAAGGCTCCTTCAGTGAGGGAAAGAACTTGCATGGCTCGAGAAATATCAGGTGTTGATTCTTCAATAAGTGCTCGCATCACAAGTCCTGCTCCTTTAACGATGGTCATGGATGGGCTATGAAAAAGTTTATAAAAGGCTCGTCCACGTTCAGCAACACAATCAAGCACCATATCAAAAACATCTCCAGGTGTGGTTTCACTATATGGCGCGCATACTGTATATGTGAGAAAATCCAACATACTTGCAATTACTAAGGATCCTGTGCCACGCTCCTAAAAATTGAATGATTGTTAGATTATGTTATTAGCATAATTTTAAACAAACCACATGGGTTACAACAAGATTGAGCAAATGCTCAATAAATTCCTTTGATGATAGCAACGATTTTTTATTAAGTTGTTCTAAACGAAGCTCATAATTTGCATGCATTGGTTGCATTAATGAGCACAACATTTCAACGGTTGTATGGTCAATGGCTTCATGATTCCATTTTAAAACATTTATCACCAATTTTCCAAGCTTTTCCCGAACTCCATTAACATCGGTGAAAGCTTGAAAACCAGATTTGGAAGCAAAAAGTCTATGCAAACATGCAAGTTGAGATTCAATTTTAAATATAGCTTCTGGTTCTTCTTTGGGATATAATTCCGCGAGAACAGCTTCCAAACATCCAATAATAATTCGGCCTTTATCTGCGGTAAAAAGGCCTTCTTTTGGAGTGGAATATGTGAGACCATTGTATGGAACGTTAGAATTAAAGCGGCGAATCATTTCATTTCGCTTTAAACCCGCTAAAAATTGCTAAGATTTTTATTAAGAACTTAGGTATGGAAATTCAGAATCACAAAGTGCTTACGGGGAACATCCATGATATGTTTCATTATTTGAAGTTCCCCATCTTCATCAAGCAAATATTTAAATGGTAAAATTCGTAAATTCTTTTCAAAATTTCGTGAGGTTACAAAAATTTGATAGTTACTTGAAGCTCGTGACCCATCAATCAATGATGCTAATATTAAATCCCTAAAAAATAAAAATAATAAATAGTTAAATATGATTTTTTAATTAAACCTTTCGGCTGAACTGTATTCTCGTTGTTCGCCATTTTCATATTCAATACAGAATTTTTGGGGATCTTTTAAATCTCGACTCAAGCAAACAATTGTAGTTAAAGCTCTTGCACAAATGGCTGCATAATTTCCAACATCTCTTTCAATTAAACATTTTTCACTCAAACACAATAATCTTCGAACAGAGTTTTCATGGCGAGGAGAAATCTTTCGAACATGAAATTGGACAAATGATGTTAAAAGTTCATCTCTATTATTTAAACCCAAGCGAGTCAAACGAAAATCATCCATTGTTAAATCCTTTGCCGTTCTGATTGAAATTCCGAGATTATCATTCGCGTTTTTGCAAATAGCAGCAATAATGGAATCAGCTGATTGGGAAGCAAATAAATGCTAAAATTTATTAATTATTAAATCACAGAGATAAAATTAATGGCAAACTCTTCGAAGGCTATCTCCAACAGCAATAACAAATCCACCAGGACAATCAGACACTTTTGTAATTTCTTTTATATCTTTAAAATGATATCTAGCAATGACCACAGCTTGTTGATTCAATTGGAAGAGGGTTGTTGCTCCAACTTCCAAAATTACTGCACTTCGTTTTTCTGTCCAACCTTCTTTGAAACTATTAAACCGCTGAAAAACGCTACCAATATTAATAACAAATTTTTGAAAAACATTACAGGTCTTTCAACATGTTTTCCAGCAAATTTAGCTTCAAATTCAAACAATGATGTAAGAATTTCATGGCCATATTCAGAGGAAAATTTCATATTATCCGATTTACTTTTCTTCTTGAAATGAATAACAAAATAACAATCGGTATCATTTTGACGATTACTTTGTTGACTTTGTGAATAATTAGCGCCGAGGAAATCACTATATGACCACTAAAAATTTATTAAAACTTTTACCAAAAATTTATATAAAAGCAGACAAACTTGATTTGTAATTTCAAGCGATTGTGGATTATATGTTGTTATTGCTAATGTTCCAATAGAAAATATTCGCTTATATCTAAATATAGCTTTTATATATTCTCAAAAAAAATTGTAATTAAAAAATTCCTTACTTTCCCTTCCATGAATGCTTCCAAACTAGGAAGCAAGATATATCTCTGTTATTGGGATTAAAATTGCTCATGTTTATAGACGCATTCTAAAAAAATTGACTTTAACAGAAGTGAATTTTTTATAATAAATAAAACTACATTAAAATTGTTTAATAAAATGATTCGAACGCAGGAAAAAAATTTATAAACAATCATTCCAAAAAATCAGATCCACGAAACCTTTTATTCATTTAGGAACACGTTAAGCCACTATTTTTTCTTAACTAATTTGGAATTATTTTTTAAAGCTTTTGTAGAGAAACTTGGTTTGTTCGAATGTGTGACTTCGTCTTGACTGACCTACATAATATTTACTTATAACTATTATTGATCGAAAAATAATTTTTCTTTAGCGCAAAAAGAAAAAAATGAATTGAATGATGATGAGTCATTCAAAAAATATGGGTCAAAAAAAAGTTTTAAAGCCATGGACAAGTTTTACTACACATTTTTTTGGAAAGCCACGAGATTAATTTATTTACAAAAGAAGAAGCAAGCAACTTCATTGAATGCACTCTTTTTATTTTTATCAAATGTAAAATGTAACCAAAACGTTTTATTTTAATAATAGTTTCAACTTTTTTATTACAGTACATAACACAGCTCAAAATAATTACACCGTAAAGAAAAAAGAAAAAATTTAGTATAAATAAATGTATTTATGAACTACACTTCTTACAATTTTCCTTTTTAATTGCTTCATTATAAAGTTCATCACCTTTAGGATCGACTTTACTCAATTCACGGAAAGATTCATCGCCAACAAAGCAAATTTCATGGCCATTCTAAAAAAGTGGTATCGTTTTAAAAATGAAAGAAATTTGAAACTAAAAAAATTTACGGGATCAGTAAGAACCATAACTTTGACTGTAGCTTTCCCAGGAGTTTCTAAATCGATGAGTTTGGTATGAATTCGATTTTCATCATATCCTTGAACACGGCTTTGGAGAGGTGCCAACTAAAAAATAGTGATACAACAACGCTCAAAAAATAAAAAAGGTTTACATCTTTTTCAGGAATAGAGAATGCTATACGTCCACTCGCGCTTTCCCGTTTAATTGGTACGCCTTTAGCAGCAAGTTCGAGTGAAGTTTGACCTTCACCAAATGTCAAAACAGCTCGATCGTTAGTTTGACTTAAAACAGTCATTTCAAGAAGTCCAACCCAGAAATCTATAAACAGACAATAACCTTTCTTCGATTTTATATATTGAGTGAAAGACGATACCTAAAGACTTTTGAAGGCTATCAACAAAGAAAGTAACTTTGGTGATAGGATTGCTTGGAACGGATGATACATTTTCAAGAGTAATGGGAAATCCGTCGGGGTCATTCACTGCTTGAATGGTTCTTTCGGTTTTAATCAAAACTCCCTAAAAATTTGTGAAAAAAAAGTGATGAACCATAAAACTAAAAAGCATTTTTACTTACACCATAATCATTTCCATGAATGATTGATTTTTCATCATAATTGTAAATAACTTCAAAAACAAAATTTTTATCTTCTGGTCCAAATCCCATTAGGGTTTTACTCCAGCTTCCACCGCCTCTGGCATTACAACCTGCTGCACAACTTGTATCAAACTCTTCATGACGAAGTATCTATAAAATATGAGCCATTTATTTTGTTTATTATGATAAAACTAACTTTCATTCCAAGTTGTTTAACATAAAAATCATAAGTCTTTTGGCGATCAGAAGTTTTGATATTATAATGAAGGGTTCGAGTAGATGAAACCATTTTTTTGTTGTTAATTTTAAAGCTAAAAGTTAAATATGAAAGTCTTTAACAGCTCTGTTTATTTACGTGTTTTTTCAAATACACAATAAGAGTAAACAAACAAGAGGTAAAAAAAAGAAAGAGAAAGACGCATGAATGCAAACTACTCTTTTCACGAATAAACCTTGCTCGCTGGTCGCTGACAATCCTTTTTTATTGTCCAAAAAAGTGGTGATAATTCAACAAATAAAAAATAAAGAGAAAAATTTATCACTCAATTAAAAAATTAAACATCTAAACATTAAAAAAAAGACTAAGGGATTTAATGATAAAATTATTTAGTTTTAAAATTTTCTGGGATACATAATTTCATGCCAATAAAAAGAGGATCATTTCCAAAATGATAACTTTCATTGATAACTCTCTTCCAACAATCATAAACGGGCAAACCTCCATGAGGTTGAAAATTTGCTTCAATCCAAGTTCTATTAAGATATGAAGACTCATAATAATGTGAATCATCGGCTAATAAAGTAACAATTTTGAATGGATTCAATGTTTTTTTAGACTCTTTTGCTGCAAGCGAGAGAGATGCTACAAAATTTGTACCACTGGATGGACCTCCATGAATTCCGATGCCTGTAAATTAATATTAATTTAAAAAGTGCTATCGTTATGAATAAACCTTGTAAAAAATGAAGAGCAGCAGTCGAAGCCAAATCGGGAATTTTTATGGCTCTATCGATGATAGCCGGAAGTAAACTAAAACATTGTTTTTTGTTTACCTTTTTATTTTACTTTTTTCAAAGTCAAACCTTGAAGTTTTGCCTAGCACCGCTGCGCCCATGGTTCCAAATCCGAATCCAGCCATTCCAGGTTCAACCCAATATTTTGCTCCTGATTCATTTGCAAATCTTCCGTGTAGTACTAAATCATAATAAATTGAAAACTCTGTATCTGCTAAGACAACTTGGGTTGGTAAATTGTATTTTTTAACATATTTTCCAACTGAAGAAATTGTACCACCCTAAAAAATCATTTTAGGATCTTGAAGGATACATAAAGTATTTACCGTGCCCGCGGCAGCCACAAAGTAGTCTGGGATATCATTTGGGTTTTGAAAATCATTGGTTAATTGAGAAACAATTTCATGCATGATATTAACGGATTCATACTTGAAATTACCACTTTCATGAAACTCTTCTGCGCGATCTGAATTGTAGGTTTTACTAAAATCATTCCCGGTTCAAAACTAAAAAGTAGACCAAACAAAAAATTTCGCGTGGCACTCCCTTTAGTTTTGGACCAGATAAAATTTTTACAACAACCTGCATTAGCAAATTGATTCATAAAGAATCCATTTCTTTTTCGAGCTTCTTCTTCTGCTCTTTGAATTCGTTTTCCAATATAAGTTTTTATTATTTCCGCCCCAAAACTTTTAATTCTATCTTCTTTAATTTTTTCAAGAGTATCAGGAACCTTAACCTTTAAAATGCAATAAAATAATTAAGATTATATTCAAACTTACAATAACAACAAATTTAACTCCAATCATTTGAAGCATGTATCCTTCACTCGCGGCAGTATTGCCACTGCTGGCTTCAAAAACCGTGGTATTTTGAGTGATATGGCCTTCAAGAAGCGCCCACATTACTAATGCCCAAGCATAGCGATGTTTTAGCGATCCCGTTCGAGCAGCAGTTTCATTCTTAAAAATAAAATTCACATTCGGCAATGATGGAATCTTAAAATGTTCTTTCAAAGCATTCTAAATATTTTAATTCGAACTTTTATATGAACAATAGGTGTTCGTGTCATTAATTGTCGTTCAGCCCAAAGTTTTGCAATTGCATTTTTTCTCCATTCATCACTAGCTAAAATTAGAATCGTAAAAGCTTTAAAGTTGTTGAAAACAAACTTCGAAATTCATCGCTTGCAGCTGCGGAAAGTCCTTTAATGGAACTACTTTCTTCAAGTTGCTGGATTTGTGGTTCAATGACTGAGGTAAAAATTTGGCGTGAATAAGCTCCAGAAATGAATAAAAAGATCAATAATAATATCATTTCTCGCTCCCGCCGTGTCATCAAATTATCCTAAAAACTTGTTTGAAAGAATGATAAAAACGCCTGATTTAATACAAACTTTGAATGAACGGTACTCTTTAAAAAAAAATACTCCCGTCTAAACTTAAAGAATAATAAATCATCTCCTTTTTATTATTTGCCAAGAAAAAGATTTTTTTATTCTTTTCAGATGAACTTCATTGATTGAGTGTTACTTCTTTTTCAAATAAATACCTTTCTCTTTAATTTGCTAAAAGTTTTAAAAAGCGATTATTGTTTTTTGTCTTCTCTTTGTTTTAACAGTTTTTTCTTTGAAACTGTGATGAAGTAGTTTGCTAAAATACTTACATTTTTTTGACTTTGTTTTGTGGTTCCTATTTCCATCTGCAAGAAAATAATTCAAATAAACTTTTAAAAGCTTTTGCAATAAATAAAAATTATTTTACATTTTTTTGCGACACAATGTTTTTATTTGTGCCTCCATATAATGGTACGATAAAAGAAATATACCAACAGCTTTCCGTATTAAAATGTAAATTTGTTTATCTTTTTAAAAAAAGTTGGTGATTTATTTGATTCTCTTGATTGTTGTTTTCTATAGGTTCATTAAATTGCTTAAATTTCTCTGGCATAATAAACTTGATTCCATACAGCAAAATTTATAATATCTGCAAAACGGCATACTCTAATTTTAACCAATTTTAAAAAACAAAAACGTTTAATAATATATTAAAATCATATTAGGAAAAAGAGAAGCAAAACACAAATGATATTTTAAAAAGAAAAGAGGCAACATAAAAATAAGCCTTAATTTAATAAACCTCTTTAAATGGCTTTGCACATAATGGTTTTTAATCTCATTTAATATCATCATATAAATGTAAACCAAACTAAGCTAAGTCGTTTCGTTTGTCGTAATCAAAAATACTTACTTATAAAAATTCTAAAATTACAAAACTCAGAAATTTTTAAAAATTGGTTTAAAGATTTGTGTTTTATAATTAATGATAATATCAAATAGATATGTACTTTTGAGTAATTTTTAAAAAGACAACTAAATTTTTTAAAAAGCTACTGCAAGGTATCATCAAGCATTATATTAATTTTTCTGTAAGTATTTTAACTTTTTTGTTTTTTTTAACTTTAAAAAAAATTAAATCAAGAAAAAAAGTGAAAAATCAAAAAATTAAATTTATTGATCACTAGGTGTAAAGCGGGCCTTCGGCCCGCCAGCATATGTTTCATTTTTTTGCTTAAAGTTTATAATGCACATCTCTTAGTTACTTTTTTGCAATAATGTGCTCATCCATGCATTATAATATTATCCACTTCCCAGCATTTCCTTGCGTTAACACTATTTAATTCCTTTCATCCTTACCCAAATATTTTTGGTCCTTGAAACCTTCCAATGATATCGGGTCCTTGGATCCTTCTTTCGAAATAAGGCCCTGGGATCCTTCCCCAGATATTAGGTCTCTACAATTTGGATCTTGTGCCCTATCTCAAACCCATGCTTTCTCTGGATTTTATATTCTTTGGCACTTTTTCAGCTAACGGATCCTTCACTTGATTTTGGTCCTTGGATCCTTCCCGAGATAATAGCTTCATGGATCCTTGCCCTGATATTAACTTTATTGGATTCTTCTCTTGATTTTGGTCCCTTATGCTTCCTCAAAAGAAAACCGACTATCTTCACCACTTCATTTCTATGAAATGAGAATGCAAAATTGTTTTCTGCGTTTTCATTCATGTTTATGCAAATTTTTTAGAAATGTCTCCTTCCTTTGATTTTCATTATTTTGTAACTTTCCCATGAATCGTTTCCAGGTGAAGACGCACTGACAATGAAAATTGTAGAGAAGGATAATTGATTCTCCGTTCTTTTCTTTGTTTTTATGTTTATCAACCAATAAACCACAGTTTTAAACAGGTTTTGACACCTTAAAATTTTTATTTTTGCAGGTGAAAATCAATGATTAAATTTTTTTGGGAAGACCCATTTGCGATTTTATTTAATAATGATTGTCCGCTGTTTTTATTTTTCGGTTAAAGATTTTATATTTTTTACGAAAAAATAATTTTGATTTTACTTTTTATTAAATTAAACAGTTTTCTCTTGCTTCTTTATTTTTAAATTTCTAAACTTTAAAGATTAAATATTAAAAGATCCAAAAGCGTCAGCAAAAATTATTTAAAAAAATTTGCCTTTGTTGAAATATGATAAATGAATTTAGAAATTAAAAATTTTAACGGTTTTAAAATCTTTTAGTTAAAAAAACATTTCACATGATTGTTATACGAATTATTCCATGTCTAGATGTCTTCACATTTTAGTTAAAGCTACCTACCACTTTCATAAATTTAATTTTAGAAATGAAAAATAGCTCGCTATTTTGCCTTCTCATCGCCGTAACTGCCGTTGTTGGCTCTCTTGCTTTGGATTCTTTGACACTAAGTCCTTCAAATGAACGAAACAGTAAAGTTTCTTCTAAAAAGTTTTAAATTAAAATTCATTTTTAGTTGATAGAAAATGGAAAAATGAGGCAATTTCAAAAATGTGGAAAGAGCGAAAATTGATGGATCATACACCCATGGCTCGATTTCCCATCAAAGGAATGCCATATTTAGATTTAATATTCAAAAATGAAAGCGCGAGCCGAACTGGAAATTGTTTGTATATCAGTAAAATATAAATTAAAGGCTTTTCTCTTTAGTGAAGCATCGTTTTTCATGGGCTCTCTTCATGTGGGCCCTCCTCGATGGCCATATTGATAAGAATACGACAGTTTATGAAGCAAGTAGTGGCAATACCGCAACATCTGAAGCCTTCATCGCCAGCATAATTGGAGTTCCATTCATTGCTGTTGTAAGACAAATTTTTTGAAAATCACTTTTCCATGGAAGGATTTCAGGTTCCCGATACAACAGAAAGTACAAAGATTAAACGAATTGAAGATAATGGAGGCAAAGTTTTAAAAACCGATATTGCCGAACAATTTAAACGAGCAAAAGAAGAGGCAGAGAAAAATAATGGATTTTACATGAATCAATTTGGAAATGCTTTTTTCGCAGTCGGTGTTTTATTAACCACATTTCTTTTACGAAAAACATTTTCAGGAGGAATTTCATGAAAGTGGAGGAAGTGATTTTGAAAGTATTAATGTGATGCATGAAATTTTGATGCAACTCAAAGAAGAAAATTATGGCCCACCTCATTTTTTCGTACATAGTGCTGGTACTGGCGGAACAATCAGCTCTGTTGGACGTTATGTTCAAAAATATGGCCTTGCTACTGAAGTTATTCTTGCTGATACCCAATATAGTATGTATTATGACTATGTTATCCATAATAGATACACCGCTGATAGCCCTGCAACCCTATGGGTCAAACCAGGAATGGCTGGCACTGGGTATGGTTATGCTGGTAAGTCATATGTAAAAAAAGTTGGCAAAAAAGTTAGAATAAAAATTTTGATTAAAGGTCCCGCCATTAGAGGAAAAACAACCAGTTTGCTTCCATCTGCAATTGATAGAGCTTACAAAGTTCCCGATTTAGCTTCAACCGCTGCAATGCATGTTTTAAAAGGTAAAAGCTGATGCGTTAAATCTATGTTAAAAAAATATAATCTTTAGAAAATGGAATAAATGGAGGAACGAGTACTGGTCTAAATTTTATTACATCCCTTTCTATTGCTGCTACAGAAAAAAATAAAGCAGCCGATGGCAAACTTCGAATTGTAACACTTTTGTGTGACTCTTCCGATCTTTATGAACCCAGTTATTACAATCTCACATGGGTTGAAGAAAAGTTTGCACCTCACGGAGGTATACCAGTTTTGAATTGTTGGAAGGAAATCATTAAGAATGCAATTAATTCGGGCTATGATCCAATCGAAATAGGAGCAAAAAATTGCACCAAAGATTCCGTATCCGAAGCTTCTGGTCGTGCTCGTAGATTTACTATAAATAATTAACCTTCATTCTTTAATAAAATGTTAAATGTTTTTTCTAAATGACAATAAACATCTACCGTAATTTTTAAAGCATATATAAAATACAAAGCTTTATTTTTTGGAATATTCATTATCATACCTCCTTCTCAGTTAAAAGTCCCACAACTTTTATTTTCATTAAAAAAAAGTGAAAGTAAATCTTCTGATTTATTAAAAAATAAAAAATAAACTTTGAGAGTTCCAACTTTTTTTTTGAGATACAATTGATAAAAGGATATAAAATTTTTATACTTTCATTGATTAATGAAGTTATGATTCATTTCGGCTATTTTTAATTACTCTCCCACAATTCGTTACCAAGATTTTTAGAAGATTTTAAAAGAATAAAAGATAAAAAGTTTTCTGCAAAGTAAAAGATATCCATAAAAAATGATTCATGGAAACCCCAAATCTTCGGAAAAGAGACCTGTTTTATTAGATTGTTTCTATTTTTTTTACACTTTTGTTCAATGACGTTTTTTTTGAACGGATAATCTCTCATTTCATTAATCAATTAATACATACTTTTGAACTTATCGCTAGAGCAAAAAATATGTTGATAGTAATTCCACGCGAAATAAAGAAGAAAAAGGATTTTCATGTTTTTTCTTTGCTACTTCGAAGACGCCGCTCATCCTCTTTTTTTTTCATTCCATGGATCTTTGTTTTACACGAGAAAAAAAATTGATTCTTTCTTTGTTTCTAACAAAATTTGTTCATGTTTTAGGATGAATAATTTTTGGCATTATTTATTTGGAATTTTTATTTTAATCAATTATTGTGGGGGCGCCGAAGAACAAAATATTGCTACTACACAAACACTAAAAGATGATAAAGTTTTACAAAAACGTTTTGAAATAATTTCTTTTGAATGGGAGCACGTTCAATCTGCGTATACGGTAACCATATGGATTTTGGTTGCTTCCATCGCTAAAATTTGTGAGTTTGTTTTATATTGTAGTACAGTAATATTGTCCCAAAGCAGAAATGGAAAGAACTTTTTTTTAAATTTTTTTAAATCCCATTATTTTCTGATCAGAAATATTTCTTGTCTTCTTTTTTTTTGGTTTTAAAAAATAATTTTAAATTTAAAAAGTTTTATTTCCTAAATTTAATTCTATTTTATTTATTTTAGTGTTTCATGTAAATAAAAACTTCAGTGAAGCACTTCCTGATAGTGCATGTCTTATTGTAGTTGGACTTATCGTGGGTTATATCCTCGTGCAATTAAATGTTGATAAATCGTTATTCATTCTTGACACCACTTCATTTTTCTTATATCTTTTGCCTCCAATTATTTTTGATGCAGGTTATTTTATGCCAAATCGACAATTATTTGATAATATTGATTCTGTGATGGTTTTTGCATTCATTGGAACCATTTTTAATACAATCGCCATTGCTTTAACTTTATACTTTTTTGAAATATATGAATTTTTTTCTGTTGAATTTAGTCTTTGCGAAATTTTATTATTTTCTGCTTTAATTTCCGCCGTCGATCCAGTGGCTGTAATAGCTGTGTTTGAAGAAATTCATGTCAATGAATTCCTTTTTATCAACGTTTTTGGTGAAGCCATTTTTAATGATGGCGCGGCTGTGGTTCTTTATTTTATGTTTAAAAATTTTAATAATATTGGAATTGAAAATCTCACGATGGAGGATTATGCTGCTGGTGGAGCATCATTTGTAGTAATAATTTTTGGTGGATTATTTATTGGAATTTGTTTTGCTATTATTGTTAGTTTTGTAACAAAATATACGGATTCCGTCAAAATATTGGCTCCAGTTTTGATTTTTGCTTTTCCATATTTAGCGTATTTGACAGCGGACATGTTTGGACTTTCTGCTATTTTTGCGTAAGTTTTTCTTCGCTTGTTTAATAATCAAATGACTACAGTTACTTGCTTTAAAATAAATTCACTAATCTATATTAATTATCTAATATAGATTGTCATTATTTTTAGAATAATTGCATGCAGCATTTGTATGAAAGAATATGTTAAAGGCAATGTAAGTAGTGAAGCTAACACATCTGTAAAATATTTTACTAAAATGCTTGCACAATCGGCAGAAACAATTATTTTTATGTTTTTGGGTTTATCAACAATTTCAAGCTCACATTTATGGGATACAAATTTTGTTTTAATCACCGTTGTTGCATGTCTTTTTTATCGCACTATCGGGGTTATAATTCAATGCTTAATTTTAAATCAATTTCGAACCAAGCAATTTACTTTGATCGATCAATTTGTACTTTCTTATGGTGGCCTCCGAGGAGCTATAGCTTTTGGTTTGGCTGTTTCTATGCCATCAACAATTGGAGCCAAATCAATGTTTATAACAACTACGATAGCTGTAATATTTTTTACTGTATTCATTCAAGGAATTACAATTCGGCCTTTATTAAATTGGTTAAAAGTTGAACGAGCTGCTGAAGATCATCAAACAATGTTGGCGGAAGATATATTTCTTCGTTATTTGGATTATACCATGACAGGAATTGAGGATATTGCTGGACAACGAGGGAAACATTCGATACGACATATGTAAACATTTGTTATCATTACATTCTTTTATTAGAAATTTTAATCTTTTATCATCCTTTTTTAAATTTTAATTTTAGGTATGAGCGACTTAATTCAAAAGTATTGAAACCCATCCTTATGAAATCCTATCAAGGATGTGTCTTTGATGCTTCTCATATAGTTAGAGCTTATGCTAAAATCACGTTGCAAGAAGCTATGGAAGTTATAAAACAAGGCCAAAAGTTAGAATTTTTTATTTTACTTTTAATTATAAACGATATTTTAGACCCAGAGTTCCTGGAACTCCATCAACACCCATTCGAAAAATGGCGGCAAATGTTTTTAGTTTTGATCAAAATGAAATTACCGCCGCGTCATCATCAAAAACTCCACAAGAAATTGAAAAATTTTATGAAATGTTTAGTAAACTTTTGGATAAAAAAGTGGAAGAAATTAGAGGAGTTATTCAAGCTGAAGCTCAACAGAAAATTACCGATAATGACATCCCTGATGATTATATCGAAATGATTCAACCTCCAACTCTTTCATCCATTCATGAATTGGTAAACCCATTTTATAATGTTGGCTCTTTTATTTAAAGTTTGAATTATTTTAGCAACAAGAATTGGACCCATTAAGAAATCGACGAATTCGAAGTGAGAATTTTCACGCGCATCATCGATCTAAACAAAATATTTCTAAAATTTTTCCAAAAGAATATGTTTAATTTTTGATTCATGCTTCAAAAAAATTGTAAACTATTCCCAAAAAATGCAAAACGGTGTTTTTTCTTCAAATTTATACAATTCTTTTAGTATTTTTTTATTTTTATTATTCTATGTTGTTTCTGATGTAGAAACATTAAATATAAATATTTTTACTTTTATCTTGACCGACTTTCATCTTCTGCAATGTCAAAAATTCTTTTAAATGAAAAGAAAAGTAAAACTAAAAGTCTGGTCATCACTTTCTCACACGACGGTGAAACTAGGCTAATTCAATTATCAAAGGTAATTTTAAAATTGAAATTTGGTACTTTCGCCTTCTCTTCTTTTCTTGTCGTTAAATAAAGTGTTAATTCAAAGGGAAAGTGTAAAAAACATTAGTTAATTTATTTTTTATTATCGCCACTTGAAAGAAACATTGAAACAAAACCAGTAAAAACAAAATATTTTAGAAATTTCTGCAGAAATGGAGCAAAACTGTTAAGATCTTCCAATTTCATCAGCAAATCATCTTCCGTTAAATCTCAATTTTCGAACAATTCTTTCATTAAAACATATTTCATTTCTATTTTTGATAGTATTTCCTAAATTTTAGACACTTTGAATATTTTGAACAATTCAAGTATCAATTTTTTGAAATTGATGGTATTGGTATTCTTGAATGATAACAAAATCATAAAAATGCTCGAATTAATAAACTATCATCCGAAATCTATCAAAGTTATTTCTTTGATTAAAGTAATAGCTAAAATGCCCATTAGGACACAATCAAGCCGAAGGAAAATTCAGTTGATCCATATTAAATTAGTTTTCCGTTTCTAATGTTTTACAATTGTGTATACTTTTAATTCGTTATTTCCTTCACACTTTTTAATCCTTTAAGTGTTTGTTATTGTAAAATTCCCATTCTATTTTATTTATTGTACATATAAAATTGATTAAATTGAAACAATGCCACTTTAAACCCATATTTCTTGCACAAAAATTTTAAATTTGTTTTTCAAACTAATGTTGGTGTTTTTTTTGGCAGAGATATATTTACATATGCTTTTAAGGGAAATCAAAACTTAAAACTATCTTTTCTTCTTCTGCGTATCTAATTTTATTTATGGTCAAACAGCAGTCATAGTTGATCGACCTCAAACATGAGCAAACATTGCAGAAGCACCAAATATTAAAAAGTATTGTAAACAAAAAGCTGAAGAAAAACTATACTACCAGGAGTAGCCCATCAGGCAGATTAGTACGAAATAAAGAATAAATAAATAAAAAATGTACTTACTACCAGGAGCACCATTGCCACCAGACATTCCATTTTAACCGCCGCTGCTGCCACTAGTAGGAACACACCACCTTTAACTACTTCACTGCGAAGATATGTTGAAACACTCATTTTGCAAAATCAAAAAGAGAAGATTGCAAACTTTCGGATTGGAATAAACAAAGTTGGCGAAGACTGATGAAATTTATGGGCGCATTCATCCTTTTTTGAAAAATGATTGTAAATTTAATATGAAATTATCTCCGTATTTTTTTTTGAATATCTTAATAACCCGCTAATTTCATACTCTTCAAATAATTGAAAATCAACCCATATGTTCAAACACATACATATGACAAAAAGTCTTTCCACATTGAATAAGGGTTATTTTTCGATTTGTCTATATTTTTGACCAAAAATATGGTTTTAAAAAAATTTCATAAACACATTTTAGGCATAAATAACTGATACATTTTTTTAAACAAATTTTTCAAGAATGAGGAGAAATATTCTGATATCATTGTTGCATAAACGGAAGGAAAAAAAGCTTCCGTAAATTTGTTTGCTTTTTTCATCGCTTACGTATCCGGGAGTTGCAAAGGAACTCCGTTATGCATCTTTCTTTATATAAAAAATCAAAGGTCAAAAGAGTCATATTGGCTCCTGCTTATGCATGTGCTTTTCATTCAATATAAGTCCTTTTATTTGTCGTTATCACTTAGAGACAGCTTTTTCGAGTAAAATTTTTACAACGCTAAAAAAATTTTTATTCAAAATTTTTACAACCTTTGCCTTTTTTGACTACTTTAAAATATTCACTTTTTTAAAGTTCCGACTTGGCTGCAAAGCCTTGATAGGAAACCGGTTCTCCAGGGAATACAGAGAAAACGTAAAGGTACATCGTCGAGCAATGCACCAACATAGCTCGCTTTTCACAAATGACCCCATCACGTAAAAAAGAAAAAGAATATAGACGCACCGCCTATAAGGAGAAATAATTGATAAGAAAAAATGGTAGCGACAGCCTAAATAAACTAAGAGCTTTTCATTGTCATTTTGCGACGAGGTAATAATCGACTATGATTTTTGCAACATTTTTAATTGTATTTTTTGTGGCTGTTAGAGCTTCACCTGAATTGAATGTGGATGTTGTGGCAGGGTTGAAGAATTGTGGAGCAGGACCTATAACGGCATTTTTTGCGAACCTCGTATCCATCCCATGCGATCATTCAAATATTGATAATTGTTGTTATGAACATGATCGGTAACTTTATCAATTCCTTTGCTCAGCTTTTTTATTATTTCCAATATTTTTAGGTGTTATGAATCGCCTTTCATGACTCAAGAAGAATGCGATAGCCAATTTTGTGGCTGCTTGGATTCCATTCCATCTAATTTTTATTGTGGAGCTGTGGCTCAACCTTCACTATGTCTTGCTACTAGAGTATTTGGTCATAACTTTCATTGGTCTAATCGAGTTGAATGTTCGGATCATGGCGAAGCTGGTGATGAAGAAAATTCGACATCTCTTAAAGGAAATTGTGTACTTTCGGGGTCTCTCGAAGAATACGAAAATCAACATCCGTTTGCCTCCATTTAAATATCTTTATTTCAAATTAAAATATTTAACTTTTTATCGATCTCGTGTATAACCACATTCTTTTTTTTCTTTGATTGTAAGTCTCTTTTTGGAGACAAATCTTTCGGGTTTATTTTATTTTTTCTTCTGTTTGCAGTGCAACAGAAAATAAATTTTTTCATTATTGCTTAAATTAATGAGTAAACAAAAAATCGAAATGGTTATCAGATTTTTAATGATTTGTTTTGTCTCAATTCTTCAAGGTTGTTGTTCGTTGTCCCCAAAAACTGGTAAATTTAAGAGTTTCTCTAATTATTTTCATTAAGTATATAAGTAAACTGTTTTATTGAGGCTTTTACATTCATTTTACACTTTAATCCATTTCTCGTGAAACAATACCTAACCTTTAAGGTCAAAAAGCTCAGAAACCATCAATAAGTTAAAATAGTGCTCATTTAAACATCACAAGATATTCTTTGAAAACTAAAAAAAACTTATTATTTTGGTTTTATTTTTTCATTATTGCGGCATAAATAAATATTGTAATTATAAAAATATCGATGGCAGTGAAGGGTTGTTAAAAAAATCTGACTCTCAAAAGTGCACAATTATTTATTTACTTTATGCAATCAATAAAAAGTTTTATTAATTGCCATCGCTTGCAACCCCAAACAGAGTGAATTGCTCGAATTTCTTTAAACACATTCTTTTTTTACTTTTTTGAGAGATTGTTTAACAGACAAGCCAAATATAAGCTTATTATGAAATTTTAGAACAATGCCGGTCTAAAAAAGTGAGAAAAATTGACTTTTAGACCACCCTGGTAAACCTTCTATAATTTATGTTTCCAGACTGGGTAAACTTACTTGGTCACACATTTTTTACATTGTAAATATTGTGCAAAAAAATCATTTAAAATCAGAAGAGAACCCAAAAAACTTCCATTTCTCAAATATTTTGCCTCGCTTAATTGCCATTTATCAAAATTGGCAGTAAAAAAGTGTCTAATAAATTTTATTTTTATATTTTAAAACCTGTTTAAAATAAAAGCTATAAATTATGTTAAAATAAATAACTTATTAATACCTGAATTTTTTGAAAATAATTTTCCGTACTTTTTCCCAATTCTGAGTTTATGATAAAAAAAAAGGAATTTAAAAATAGAATGGATAATGCATTATTATTATTTTTAATTTTTATTTGGTGATAAAAAATATCAAAGAATTCAATTTAAAAGAGACACAGTTTGTGGAAAAATAAATTTATTTGAAAACAAATAACAAAAGAATGGTTATTGTCGTGTGCTTGTTTTATTCTTTCGATGCTTTCTCTTTTTCATTGACGACGGAGGAGGTGGAACAACTTTTAAAAACCATTCTTTCAAATCATGACATCCTTCAAATGAGAGAGCGTGCCGAATTTCAGGATAACTTCGATAATCAATATTAATTCCAAAATTTTCACGCAAAAATGTTTCAGTATTTTTTCCATAAATTTCAGGAACGAGATCATCATCTTTTCCATGAAGAATCAAAACAGAAGTTGATTGATTTGATGATATTTTTAAATGAAGATCATCTCGAGCCATAATGTAAGAACTGGCGCAACAAATACCACCAAGTTTTTCTTCAAATGTTAATCCAGCATAAAGAGCCAATCCACCACCCATTGAGAAACCACCAATAATAATTTTGCGCGCTGGGATTCCCGAAGCAAGTTGTTCACGAATGAGTGAATGAGCTCGATTTACAGCATCTTCAAATGATTTTCTATCTTCAGCAGCATTCCATCCAAGTTCAATTCGATTAAACCATGCTGGAACTATTCTTCCTTCATGAGCAGTGTAAGGAATTGGATCGCTAAGAAATGAAAACTATAGAATTAAAAACAGAAAATAAAGGCATACGCAGAAGGTAAAATAACTTTGAGATGAGAAACGCGTAAACTTTCCAAAAAGAGATCATACCAACCATGGCCGCTATCACCCAATCCATGAAACCAAATAACAGCACCCGTAAATTCATTATCTCCTGATTGAGCTGGAATAATTAAACTTTCTTTATGATTTCTTTTAATTGGAATTTCCATCTAAAAATTAAATGTCATATTAATACTTTACCGTATCATTTGGAAAATAAAAATCAAGTGAAAAAACTTGTTAAATCGTATTTCAAGTTTTATTATAAATAATTTATTCCAAATTAAAACAAAAAAATAAAGCATCAACAAACAAAGAAAAAAATAAACCGTGATTGAATTTTGAGAAAGATTTAAGAAGATTTTTTAAAAACACAAACAAAACTCAGAATAAACCCGGAAAGTTGAAAGCAAGGTATGAGCAATTTTCTATTTTATTATTAAATAATTAATTGTTTTTAATTGTTTTTCAACTTTTTTCTTTTATTTCTTTTTCAGCTACGACTGATGTTGCGGTATTGAGTGGGGCAACCGTTTGATCTTCCATTGGAACATCTTCATTTTTAATTGAAAAATGATAGGATTGAATGGATTCAAGGCCCACTGGAGGAATCATCTTTTTAAATTCATCTTTTAATTGTTCAAAACTTCTCTTAAATTAAATTAATTATGTAAGAAGAAATATAAATTTAAAACTTACCGTTAATCCTAAAAGTGAGCTTTTAATAGATCGTGAATTTTGTTCAGGGGAAGAATCAATGAGTTTTTGCATTTCATTAATCCATTCATTAATTTGATCACAAATTTCATCGCGTTTTATCCAAAAATGTTTGAGAATCACTTGTTCAAAGCCTTTAGGAGGATGACGAATTTGTTCAAGCATTCCCCATCGAACAGTTTGATTACGAATATTCGCATCATAATCTCGTGAAGCCTAAAATCAAAGTATTGGAAATTTTTATTTTGGATTTATGTGGAACATACTTGTAGACCAGCTGGAGTATTTCTTGATCGTTCATATCCTGGTTCATTGAAGTATGGTTCATTTACAAGGATGAGGGATTGAATGCTAACAATGACTTGAAGAAATGACGATGTTTCAGCATTCCATCGCTCTTCAGGTCTTCCGTGCCAAGTATTAAGAATGGAAAGACATACTTTACCATCATTATAAAGGTTTGGATTAAATCGAACTGAATTTCCTCCAGTTGTTTGGAGGCTAATTTGAACGGGGACATTTGGATAATCGGGTGGAAAATATGCATCAAATTCAAAGCAACCATTCATATATGGAGTATCAGAAGGGCCGGTAATAAGAACTTTAAAAACATCAAGACGCTCTTCACAGGCTCGAAGAAAAACAGAACTGCTTGAAGTGAGGGGAAGGGAAGCACTAAGTGTTATTGCTTCTTGCGCCAGTCTTCGCATTCTTTTCGGATTGCCTGTCGCCATGTTACTTAAAAATTGAGTAGAATAATGATGTGGAATTTCCATGGCTTTGTTATCTTCTTTCATAAATGAAATGGATTCTAAAAAAAATTAAAGTTAAAACAACACTTGTTTTAAGAAATTTACCATATTGGTGATTTTTCATTTGATGAATGTAAACATCTTCCAAAGTCATTGATTCAATATTATTTAATTCTTTATCAACTTCCATAGCTTGTGATTCAATAGCATAAAATGGATATAAGCGAGCTGATAAAATTACTAAAGCTGTTTCAAGTAAATTTGCTAAAGCTTCAAGATTTTCTTCTTCATGTGTATCATCCCCTTTTTCTTCTTCAGAATTTTTTTGCACACTTTGTCTTTCTTTATCTATGGTTGAAAGATAAACCTTTATCATATCATACATTTTTCTCATTTGTGCCATTATCATTGAACCTCGATATTCTTCCATTAACATTGCAGCCAAAATATCTTTAACTTTTGGCGGCTCTGAAAGTAGCCTGATTTCTTCATCCGAAGCTTCAACGGGCTTCAATGAAGCTGCTGTAATGATAAACCAAATACACGCCTCGTAAACGCTGACATGCTTGGAAATATCAAAAACTGAATCATTGGTAAGATATGATTGAATGAGAGGCATAAAGCAAGAATTATAAAGTTTTGAAATTATTGAAAATGTAAATTCAATTTGGTTTTCAGCTTTGAGACTTCCTTTATGGAATTTGTCAGCTTGGCTATACGCAATTTGAGCAATTTTAAGTCCAATATCGATGTTTTTATCATAGCTTTCATGTTCATTGTAAGGCATTAAAAAGCCGCTAATGGTGTTAATCATGCATGTAATTGCTTCCTCACTAAGTTTTCGTCGACGAACATGTTCATGAAGATTCCATTGAGCTTGAGTGGTTCCTGTTCCAAATCCTGTTCCTTTCGCCCAAAAATCTTGATTTCCGCCAGAATTGGGTCCCGGAGTATCCAATAGCATAGATTGTTGTTGCATTAAAGATGAGAATGATGAGTATCCTCCTCCTCCCCCAGATGGTTTGGCAGTGGCTGCGGCTTGAACACTTAAAATAACTTCACGAATTGTTTCTATTTGATCAGTGATTTGAAAAATTTGATCTATGGCTTGAGCATCTGATGAAGGTGGATATGAAATTTGCCATCGTGGTGGAGTATTTGAAAATCTCGAAATGCAAAGTAAAATCACATCGAGAACTCCTTGAGCATCAGCCATAAATCGAATATTGCTTGAAATATTCTTTCCACATAAATCTGGTCCCGATAAAGTCCAAACTTTTTCCAAAACAAAAAATGGGTAAATTGTTTGATTTTCTGCGTCACGTTTTTTATTATCAAAACTTGAACCACCACATCCACCTTTGGTTAGTTGATTGAAAAGGACAGAACTAAATGGAACCCCGCAAGTGTGATCTCGTTTAGGCATAACAATGATGGGACAAGAATTTGCGCAACCTTTTGGCATAATTGGGCGAAAACTAGCCATAATATTTACCATTTCTTAAAAAAATATTTAGATTAACATTTACAATTAATTAATTAAGTCACAAACCTTTTTCATCATTGGTTAAACCCATGGCAGATCGTAGAACTTTTTTAGCTTGATAGCGATCACATGTTACTAGAGTGATTGCATAATAATCGAGTTTTAAAAACATTGAAAGGGCGAAAATGGTATAAGCTGAAACATTATTTTCAATTCCACCATTTTGTCGTGTGTTTGAAGCAGTTAAAATTGCTGTTTTTGCGAAGGACGACGATGATGGAGGCATGGACATCATTTGTGAAGGTGGCATACCTCCTCCAACAAAATATGGGCCACCACCATTTGACCCATTCATAACAAAATTAAATGCATTTCCAAAAGCTTGGAAAGTATTTTCATTCATTCCAACTGAACCCGAACCGGGAAAATTGTCTAAAAATTTTAATTTAAGGGTCTTTTTAATTTACGGAAATTTATACTTGGAATAACAGCGGCAATGGAATTTCCATCTCCTCCACCATTTTGGTAGCTAACAATTGCCGATGGTTCAAGAACACTGAGGGAGACAGGTGTTCCAGCTATCATCGCTTGCAAAGGTGACGATGAAGATGGAAGTTGTCCAAGCATATTTTGAACATGTTGTTGAAGTTGATGAGTTGCAAATGCAACTTGATTGAAGGACTAAAAAATAATATAGACTTTTTATTCTGAAACAACGAAAATATGAAGAAAAAAAGCTCACAGGTTTAGGCGGTTTTGGAGCGGCTGTAATTTCCGCTGTAGGGCCTGAAGAAGATTTGGTAGAAGCTTGACGTTGCTTTTTACATAAATCTTCATAAGTTTCGAGAACAGCGCTGTAATGATCAGCCATGGGAAAATGATGTGAGAGTTGAGAAAAGCCTCCAGCTAAAGCAAAATGTTGCAACATTGTGAGATCTGTTGGAGGAATTTCAGGTTTGAAATCATCATCATAGACATCTTCATTGCGAGATCCTACCCTAATTTCAGTCAACATTGTTAAAAGTCCAAATGTTTTTGGGCTAGAATTATTGCTTCTTGAAATTTTTCCATTATTTTCAAATGCAAAATTTTCATTATCTTTGAGACAAGTATGCCAGAAAATGTCTTTGATAGAATATTTAACATTGATGGAATGAGTTAATGAAATTTGTTCACAAAATATTCGTGCAACAAGAGATTTTTGGCCGAGTTCATCACAAATCACTCCATCAATTAGTTCACTGGGTTCTTGTGATTCTGGTTCAGCTTTCTTTTTATGGGACATAATTGACTAAAAAAAATTTTTTAAAGTATTAGAGCGTAAAAGCCTTACCTCAAATCCACTCATTTCATCATAAATACATGGATAATTTGTTTTAGGCTTTGTAGTTTCTGATTGCCTCAAAGGTATAATATCTCGAAGAGGGGTAAAAACAGAAACTTGGAAAATTCTATCGGTGCTTGTACAACCAAATACTGGATGCATAATTCTTGCTGAAATTTTTATTTAATTTCTAACTTTTTAAATTTTTAAAAAACATACATGAGAAGGCATCGATTCCTAAATTAGGTCCTTGAATGCCTTTAACACGAAGAGTTACACCTTCATCTTCAAGAACTAAGCGGAGAATTAACTGCAGCAAAGTTCCATCAAGTCGGCCACAAAACGTTGATTTTTCATTTGATAAAAGTTCAGTCAAAACATTAGCAATTAATTTTCGATGAAAATTACTATTAGAAACACATCGTTGACAAAGTAATAAGGTAGCCGCATCGAGATTAGCGAATAAATTCAAGAATTCTTTTGAAGTTTTTACAGCAAGACACTGAACCAAAGCTGGAAGGAGAGATTTAAAGAGTTCTTGACACAATGGTTGTTGAAGGAAAACACAAATGGCTCCAACTACGCTTAATTCTGCTAAGAATTCAATGTAATTTACAAGTTGTGTTAAAGAATGTGTTTCAACAGTCACTGAATTTTCTGTTAGTTGCTTTGAAATGTTAATAGATTCTTGAATAAATTTTGTCAGTAATCTTGAATTTATTAATTCCATAGCAGCAGATTCAGATTGATAAATTTGAGCTAAAGCCATAAGCTCTTCTTTGGTGAATTTATTTTTGGTGGAAAGTTCTTCCGTTGTTCGATGGGCTAAATTTAAATCAGCTCGAAAGAGGGAACAAAGCAACCAAGCTGCTGAAGGCTTCAAAAGTTTATGATTATTTAATTTTGAAGTTGCAAGTTTCCATAAATTTGGTCGAATACGATTTCCGACTTCCAAACACGATGCAAGGGTTTGATATCGAAGATTTTCATTTCCAACATTGCTCCAAATTATACAAGAAGCAGCCCATAAAACTATTGAAAAAGTAGTATCATCAAAGATGGCTTTGTCATCGATGAGACTTAAAAGATATTCAATTCCGACGAGAAGTTGTTGTTGTCGAACAGCAGCTCGTTGAGAGGTAATGTTTTCACTTTCAGTGCAAAATGAATAAAGCATTTCTGCTGAAACTACAGGTGCAACTCCTCCATCACTTAGCCTTCCACCCGAAAATACATGTTTAAGGATGAGTTCAATAATTGTGGCTTCATTAGATTTTGATCGGAAATCCACATGGCTTATAACTTGTTTTAAAAGTGGATACATTCGATGATCATTAGACATTCGAATAAAAAGTTGCATAAGTTTTTGGGGAAGCATCGAAGCATATTGCCAAAGAGAGGGTTGAACGGTTTGAAATTTATCACACACAGTTAACCAATTAATGAGAGCTTTTTCTTGTGCTGCTTCAGCTCGCATCGTTGGACTGCTTACCGTACCATATAAGAGTACTTGACTCAAATTTATAGTTCCGCTAAAGCCATTCGGGCGACGGAAATGGAGACGAACAGCTCCAACTGGAATGCGATGACGAGAAGTATCTATTATGGTTGAGAGAAGACCCGCCGTAACAATATTTCCACCGAAAAGTGCCCAATGTCGAGCTGGCAAAACATCAGATGAAAATTCCACTTGAATTGCTGAAGGGGTGTCTGAAAGAAATTACTTCAAAAAAGTTTAAAGAAAGGTTAAAACAAACTCATTGAATATTGATGACAGCGAACTTGAACCTCATAAAGCATAATTTGACACGGTAATGAAATGGTTACCGAAGTCCATAATTCTCCTTGCGGGAATGTGTAAGCATAAGCTGAATGCCTAGATCTTCGGTGAGGAATGGGATCCATAAGAATATTGGCTAAACTTGAAGTATTGACGCTGTGGCCATTAATTCGAGCTAAAACTTAAATATTATTTCAATTCAAAATCTTTAAAATACTCACAAGCTGGGGAAAAATTAAAAATTCTTGCTCCATCAAGAATTTTATTAGGCAAATTTTGAATATCAAAAGTTTGTGGCACGATTCCGATAACCTCATTCGCAACATTTGTAAGTTGTTGTCCTAAGGAAAACATGCTGGCACTTGCAGGCCATCGATCATTTATTAATAAAAGACATTTTTTTAATTGTTCCGCAATTCTTTGATGTCCATCAAGCTGAACAAACAATTCCTTTCTTTTAAGTTGATGATTAAATTTAATAAGAGCGAAAATTAATGGATCACTAATTTTAGTGACACCATTTTTATTATTTTTTTCTTCATCAAAAATACTTTGAAGTGCAATTTGCATAAATCTTTGAGGATTTTCTCCTTCTTGTCCGACCGAATTTGAAATTGCAAGAAGTAAATAAAGCAAATGATCGGCGAGGGTTTGAGGATTCCAAAATTCGGTGTTCACTTCAGTCACGGGATCAGCGCTAGACTCACATTCACCCAAAAGGCTAATGAGTGTAGTAATAGTTTCAGGATATCTTTGCACAACTAAATTCCAAATAGGTCCTAAATGAGCGCATGAATCAATCTAAAATATTTTTTCTTTCCTTGAAGTCATTGAAAATTCAGAAAAATTTACAAATTTAATTAACAAAACAAAGAGGGATTCAGTTCGATCAATGCTAGGTTTTTCATAAACTTGTTCACTAGTATATGCTCGCATGGTATCAAATCCAGATTCAAATGTTTCATATTCAAATGGGTCAGATATTCCATTGGAAGCTTGCCACATTTTGTTAGGATTTTTCATTCGTCTTGAATTTCCTACATTTTCTGACGATGTGGACTTAGAAATGGTAAATGATAATTGTGGCAATCTAACGATGTTAATGGGTTGATTTTCAATTGTGGTTGGTAAATTGGATGCACTTGAAGCGGGAGAAAGAGATGAGAAGCAAATATTAGCTTGAGAAAGTTGAGTATTGGAAGCCGTTGGTGGTTTTCCAGGAAAATTATTAGTTTTCAAAAATCCATCAAATCGAGGAAATGCTGATCGAATCATTTGGACGACACGATATAATAATAAACTGACTTTTTGAGCATCTAAAATATTAGTTCTATTTTCTTAAAGCGACAAAACTTTAAAATAGCTTACCACAAATATTATTTTTATTTATATTATTCATTCCTTGTCCAACAATGTCAACAATCGCAGATAAAGTTTCAATGGGTAAAGCTCCAAGAGTGTTTGAGCCAGGACTAGCAAAAACATTGTTTAAAGTATCCACATATTCCTCCAAAATTTTTCCATTTGCAATATCGCATGTTAAAAGTTTACTCAAAAACATTCCCATATGTTCCAAGGATGTAGGACCAAAACCCGTGCCAATACCATAAGCATGTAAAGAATCAGAAAAGAATTTTCCAAGAAATTGTTGCAAATCCATGCCACTCGCGAGTGAAGACATCACCGGATTTTGACCTTCTTTTCGAATATTTCGAGTTATGGTGGTTAAAATATTTTGCCATAGATGTTCATTAACGCTTTTGCTGGTAGTTATATATTTAATGAGCCGCGTTAAAGCTTCAACACTCAATGATGGCGGTTCAAAAACGCCTTTTTCTAATGAAAAGGTTTTATTTGAAGAACTTGCACTTGTTATACCTAAAAAAAGAAAGAATTCAACGAGATGTAAATTTTTCAACCAAAAACTTACAATGAACATATCCAGTAAATTCGAGGTAAAGTGTCAAAACATCAAGTAAAGTTTCTTCATTGTCATCCAGATCCAAAGAAGCCAGATATTTATCAACTACATTAACAACCGAACGAACTGAATGTCCAACTCCTGCGGCAAGGTCTTTGTTATCTTCTGGGACTTTTTTTGCTGAAGGACAATGTGGAACAAAGTTATAAAGAGAATTTCTTGCGAGGATTCCACGCATATGCTCGCGATATGATGTTTCCATATTTGGTTGACAACCGAATTGCATATCAGCAAGTAAATTTGTGAAAGTGTTATTAGGTTGAACGAGAATGTTGTCACCTGCTACAGTTAAATCAGCAGCAAATTGGAAATGAACTGCTTGATTAAAATGGCGAACTCGGGAAGTCGTTTGAACTTCTGTTGAAAGATTCTCTAAAGCGCATTTAAGTTCAGCGGTGTCCAACGGTTGAATGGGTTCTGTGCTGCTTTGACAAATAGAAGATAAATCAGGTGGTGTATCACCCGAGGAAGTCATTTCAATCAAAGTTTGTTCAGAAAGTGGATGAGGTTTTGAAAATTTGGTAAAATCTTCCAAATCGGGCTAAAAAAACTTTAGGTCAAGCATTCTAAATGCGAAAGATCTACTACAAACCCATATAACGCTAATAAAAAGCAATTTAGAATAAACATTCAAAACTTTTTCCAAACATGATTTATCTTTTTTCAACATTGAACGAAGATCTAAATTATTCCGAATTGTGCTTACAACCAAAGCATCAAAAGTTCGAATGGATTCTGGGTCGGCGGAAATCATTTTCTCACCATTTGCATCTAAAGCCATGCTCGTAAGTTCAGGTAATTTGAATCGAATTCTCATCATATGACCATTAATTGCTTTTTGTAATTCAACATCGGGAATTTGCATTTCTCTACATAAATGTCGCATTCCAAAAAGTCGAAGATGATATTTTGCTTCAATGGTTGATTGATAAAATCTTAGTTCCAATGCATCTCTAGGAATATTATCAGGCTTTTCACGACCTTTTATAGCAGCGGCTTTTCTTTCATCTGTCATATAAGCATTACAAAAAGCTATGAAAGCTCCAGCCGAAACAGCTTTATCAAACCTTTCTGTTTCATCAAAAGCTCCCAATCGAGTATTTTCAAATATTGAATGATGGAATGTGGTGACATAACATTCATGTGTATTACATTTTGAATAATGCTCTTCTTCACCCATTAATGATTCATCAAAAAAACGGAAAATATGTGTGAGGGATTCTCCTCGATCATAAAAATATCTAGTTAAGCGATAGCACCATTGAACTAAAATTGAAAATCGAGTTTGTTCTGAGATGTTTTTGTTTGGCATTGGTGCAAGGAATGTTGGATTAGAATCTTTCATTCCAATTAAACAAGCTATTGCCGCTCGAATAATGTACTCATCAACATGTTTTGGATCAATTTTATCAAAACTAAAATGTATAAAAATGCAAAAATTTTGAATATTAAAAATTAAAACCCACTTTGCAAATGAAATAAAATCCGTGGATGGTGGAACGAATGCCCATGGGGAATCATTAACTCCAGCAAAAATAGCTGTTTGACTCCCTTCGTATCCAATGGATTGTGGAATTGGGTCAGCTTCGGGAATAGTTAAATCTTCCATTGCATGATCTGAGAATTCATTATTAATGGAATTTTCTTCACTCATTTCAATTTCAATATCGGGCTTATGCCGCTTTGCTTCAATTCCAATTTCTTCATGGTCCTCAAGAACCGCTCGAATTTGTCGATGCGAAAGATTCCTTCCAAGCGTACGGATTTCTGCATCTGTTAAATCAACCAAAAGCATTAAAAGTGCATATTTCATCCAATCCAAATCTTTTGATACTTTGAACACTAAAAAGCGGTAATTAAAGAAAATAAAAATGCACAAAACTAACATTTAAATACAAGATCATAGAGTCGTTCGCCCAATGCAGATGTAAGCGAAATGGGCGACATGGAACCATGAAGGCAAATTTTGCTAATAACTTTGACTGCAAGTAATTGAGATGTGTGTGGAAATAATTGCTTGCTTTTTTCATGCAATAATAAATCCAATAAATGTTGAACCACCGAAAGACATAAAGTTTCAGATATTTTAAGCCGAGCGGAATATTGCCTAACTCTCACTCTTGATTGTAAATTATGTAATGGTACAATGAGCAGTCGATTGGCAGTTGCATCAACCAAAGGCGGAGTTGAGGATTCTATTATTAAAGCCATTATTAAAAATTAAGAGTGATACAAAGGCTTACTTGGTGTGGGTTCAATTGCTCCTGATGTGGAAGAAGATAATGGCAAAATAAAGGATTCTCTTTTAGGCGGAGGAATGGCAGGGATTCCATCAAATTCTTCTCGAATTAACGCATGCAAATAATATAGTCGATCTGAAAGAATATCCAACCTTCTTGCAATAAATTGCGGCTTTTCCAAATCCGTTGTAAAATCATCATAATTAAATATTTGTTTCCATCGAGCAAAAATTTTATCTCGAGTACTTAATTGTTCAGTGGAATTTAAAATGGGTAAAGTTCGAGGATGTGAAGATTCGGATGATTGAGAGATCGATGGAACATAAGAAGATGATTGACCAAATAATCCAGCCAAAAAAGCCCATCGATCTGTTTTTCTTTTATTACATGAAACTACGTCAAAACTTGTGGAAAGAAGTTGCAAAGTCCATGAAAGAAGTGGTGAATTATTACAAGTATTATCATCATTCAACTCCATTGCAGCGAGTTCTTTACAAACAGAAATAATAAATTTAAATAGTTTTTCCATTACTATTTGCTAAAAAAAATTAAGTATTTTTTTTAAAAATTAAATGAATGAAAACCAAACTTGAAGATGACTGTGTTTGACGGAATGAGCACAAAGAATTGAAAGAACAATAAAAGTTTCGTTAGTTTTAGAATTATTTTCTGAGCCCGAGAAATATTTTCGAAGGATTTCTGGAAATAAATCACCCCAAAAATCTGTGAAACATCCATTTTTGAATAAATGCGCACAGCCTAAGGCTTTTAAACTTGGAATATTATTAGTACAATAAAAATCAAAAAAGTCTATGGCATTTTCCAATGTCAAAATTTGAGTTGGTTGAATATGATGAATAATTTGATTTGAAGAAGACTGTTGTTCTTCATTTTCTTGATTTCCATTTCCAGTTTGGGCGGCGATTGTTTGGGCTGAAATTTCTCTAGATGAATCTCTCAAATCCAAAATGCTTGTTAATTCATTTGAGAAATTAAGCATATAAGTGCAAAGAGATTTTAAATGTTCAAGATCTAATTGTCTCAAATTTTTGTCTTCCATCTTTGAATAAGTTTCCATAGCAGAATTTGAACATGAAGATTGCATCTTTTTCATAATGTTGTATGAAATATTCCATTGAAGTCGAAGATTATAGCATAGAGTGTACGACTCTCGAATATGCAAAGCTGAATACCCTTCTTCGATGAGCTTTTTTAATTCGGCTGCAACAATATTATATCGACATCTAACTTCTTCACAGAAATACTGTAACATATGAGTAAGAGTTTCTGCTAAGTTTGTATCTATGCAAGAATCTTGAACAGAAATGGGGTCACCAGTGGAAATATCATATGGTATAAAAGCTGAAGTAAGATCAGCTTTTGTAAGCCATTTACTTCCAAAATACCTTCCAATAGGGATTCGAGCTTTTGCGGAATTTCCTTTCATAACAAAAGAAAGTTTTAGTTTTTGTATGAGAATTCCTGGTTGCATGTTTGATACAATCAAAGCTTTGCTTTTAATATTTGTGGATTGTGCAATTCTAATTGCATCAGTTTCTTCACCCGACCACCATCCATCAATATAAATAGCTTGAAGATATTCTGATGGTGGAATAATAAAACTTGTGAGCAAAGTTGGACCTCCAAAATCAAGGATTATTTGGCGCTTTGAATTTGGTGTAACCCAATCAATCGAAAGTACAAAATCCGTTGGAGGTTTGAAAATAGAAAAAATTTCATTTGAAAGTTGATAATTTGTTGTTCCACTACCACCATATTCTCCATCATGAATTGAAGCCAAAACCCGTCGAACTTCCGTTGCTTTTGTGGGAGGAATGAGGAGTTTGGTTTCAATGGGATTAACGTTTGAGAATTCTTGAGTATCACAATTATAAATTTGAATATAATCCGCTGGCCCGACACATTCAAATGAGAGGGGCTCATTTTCATTTAAATTTGTAAGAAGTTCAGGGCCAACTGGAAATCGATTCCATGTGTATTTGGATGTCAAATCCGTAAAATTCCGTGAACGTTCGGGTTGTTTATCTTCAAGATCAAACCAATCAGCTTCAGAAGCCATTGAAGGAGCCCACGGTTGTTTCCAACCGAAATCATCGCATGTATTAACATTCAAATTTAATAATTCCATGAGACTTAATGTTTCCTAAAAAGCATTGCAATTTAACAACTCTTTATATATTTACGAAATCTTACATGTTCGGAATATGGGAAAAGTTTTCCGCTAGCAATGTTATCACCATCAATAGGTAAAGATTTGTTTGAAGTTGAAATTTCACGAAGTGGTGGCTTCAAAATATGACCATGTTGTCCAAGGTAAGCTGAAGCGGATGTTGGAAATCCTGCAGGTGGAATATAACCTGTGATCGCATTAATCATTGGATGTGTTGGTGGCTTAAAAAATGCTGAACCCCGTGAAATATCATTTTCTATTATTGCTGTTTCTATTGGTGAACGATACCCTATTAATTGATGTGGAAAATCAAACATATTCTAAAATATTTAATATTCATTTAATTGTTTGTAAATAAAAATATAAAAGCCTAACCAAATCAAATACAAGCCCTGATAAACCATATTTGGTGGAAAGGGTTTGATGCAAGCTTGCATTCCATTTATTCTGAAATGCATCACCAAGTTCTCGAAGAACAACAACACATTTTTCTGCAAGTTCATTAACTGCTGCAATATGATCGCCATCTGCAAGCAAAAATGTGCTTTCCTAAAAATAAAACGTCTTAAATAAAAAATTGAAACTAAATTCAAATTTACATAAACTGTAGCAAATACTGTAGCCAAAAACCAATGCAATGCTCCTGATTTTTCAATTTTTCCCAAATCATATGATATCGATTTCTTCAGATGCTTAATTAATTTAGTAAAAGCTTCTTCACAATCAACTCCTTCTTGATTTACCAAAATCCTAAATAAATTTTTTTTAAAGTTTAAAAGAAAGATAATTATAAATTTACCGTAAAATTTGTCCAATAAAAATACACCATTTTTGTGCAACTTTTCCTGAAGCTGTTGCAAATCCAGAGATAAAAAGCTCTGCATAATTATCGTTTAATGATTCCATAAATCCTTTAATTTCTGAGAGATATTTTGAAGATAGCCTCCAACCTTGTGTAATCCAAATTAAAAGGTCTAATGCTTGCAACTGAGCTTTTGAAATTTCATCAAATGAATTAAATCCAAGCTCAATAATATTTTTTCTTAAAGCAACATTGAAAAGTTTCATATGTATATGCTTATCTTTTAACAAAATTAATTTTTGAAGTTGTTCATGCCCATCAAAATGCTTATTGCATCGATAAAGAGTAATAGAAAATTCTTCAATATACATTATTCCTTCTTTAATTTCATTCGAATTTGGCAAAGGAGATTCACAATGACGCCGAGATGAAGAAGCATCCTTGCGTTTTATAATTGCAAGTCGACTTCCCGATGGCGATCCTGCGCTTTTCAAAACGTTGGTTTTGGTATTTTTTGCGATAAAAGCTTTTCGTGGATCTAAAATTAAAATATAAATTAAATGAAAATAAAAATGGCAGGCTTACGGAATTTTTTCTTCATGCCCCCACTTGATCTCGAGATTTTTGCTTTATCACTACGAGATCGAGTTCGAGCAGCTTGGGCAACAAGTTGGGTTCTAGAAATTATTTGTTGAGCCAATGATGGACGTTTTGAAACTTCAATGAGTAAATAAAGAAACACGGGTTTTGTAAACCAATCATCTTTTAAATTTGCAGTGGCTAAAGATTCGAGAATCACAGAGGATGAAACTTGAATGGTGGCAAAAGTGCTTTCAGGATCCACACAATTTTCAAATTTCAAAGGCCCTAACATTCTTTCACATTCATTTTCCAGCAACGATGGATCGTCACAAAATGGAATTAAATTGGTTGTTTCCATTCCCAATGTTGTCGAAGTTTCATAAAGGCATCCACTTTCTTTTGCACGAAAAATGGTAAAACTTGCATCAGGGCATCCATTTGAATTATTAATAAAGCTAAATTTAAAATTAATATGTGATAGCGGCATACCAGGAATGATTGCTACTTTAAATACATAGCCTGGGCGAGGCTTTTCTTTTTCAGATGAAAATTTCCAAGATCTTGTTGGAATCGGATGTTCATCTTTGTGTAAAGACTCTTTAATGCGATTTTGTGAATTACTTGAGCTTCCTGAATCTCCACTGCCACCACTGCCAATTGAAGCTGGCTTCTGAGACACTGAATGAACAATTTCAGTCCAATGTGGTGGAGAAGTTATTTGAAATCCAAGGGAATGTTGCAAATATGCTTCCAATGCCGCTATGGCCGTTCTCTTTGTAACTATTCGAGAATTTATATTTGATTTAACTGGATGAGATTTGATTAAAGTATGAATGGTTTCAAGAATTTTTGAAGTTAATTTTTGATTAACTGGAAGATTTTGAATCAATTTAATAATTCGATCACAATTTGAATGCGTTGAAAACATTTCTTTAATATCTTCCACGATTGACGAAGTTCTTGAATATTTTAAATTTGCAACCATTGTTAATGCAGCTTCATCAATCCTTTCGGATTGCATACCCGTTAAAGAAGCAGCCACATGCATAGTTTTCATTTCACCATTTTCACCCACAATCACCAAATTTTGTTTATCATCCATAATAAAATCTATCACGTTTGAATCAATTTCAACTGTGGTACCCGAAACTGTATCAAGCAAAAATACTTTCTTTGATTTCGTTAACTAAAAATAAGAAATTTTTATTTATTTTTTCACCGAATAAAAAAAATAAAAGAAAAGTTTTTGATTAGGGATAGACGAAAAGGCCAAAATGCGTAAAGCAAGAAAGTCTGTGAGATTACGAAAAGGGAGGAATTATGGAAAGGTCAGAAAAATAAAAACTTTTTAGTTTGAAAGCTTCCTTTTAGGCAAAGACTGTGGATATTAAAAAAATAATAATAAAAAAATAGGTAAATAAATTAATTACACTAAAAACGGCACTTTTGAATTTTAATTTATCTGTTAATTTCTAATATAAATTTACAAATAAAATCTAATTTAAATAATGAATCAGTAATTTCCAAAAATTCTAGCTTAAATTTTCTGGTTTCTAGATTTTTGATTCTAAATTTAAAAAACAAAACGTACCATAATGGTATTTTGAATGATGATTGTAGGACCAAAAGGTTCGGGGTGTTCAAAGTTAGAAGCCCTAAAAGACGCAAAATGATCGACGGGAAGAATTACGAGCTTTTGAATTTCAAAATCAAAGTAATGAATTTTAACAAATGGTATTCCACTTGCAAATCTATGAAGATCTGATCGACGAGCAAAATGCGCTGTTGCAGATTTGTTTTGAATTTTGTTGAAAGCCGAGACTGCGACTATTCCATTATCAACATCGGAAGTGACAATATTATCAATAATCCATTCCCCTACACCTTCAAATTTAAATTCGATAAGACCAATCTGCTGTGATCTCAATTTAAATGGAGCATAATCAATTTCTGCGCAAGGATTAGGTTCTTCATGCCGAGCCCGAGATTTCTTAGTTTTGTTTTTAAATGCAACAGAATCAAAAGTATCATCCATCATTTCTTCTGGCGTCCAAAAATCCACATCAATTACATCATCATCAGGTATGCCAGAATTCAATGAGTGATCCCCATCAGAAAGCATTGAAACATCTGCAATCGACAGGGGTGATGGTGGAATTGGGATCAATTTGGGTGGTGGAGGCAATGATAGCTTTTCAATTTTTTCTTTTAATTGCCGAGAAACTTTATAAACAAATATACAAGGAAATGTCTTTGAATTTGATTCCATTGAAACGCCAGTGTATAATAAACAATCAGCATCATCATCGGTTTTTTCAATGGATTTAATAAATCTTTCACGCCCAGCAACACTCAATGCGGTGAGTTTAGAAATTTTGGTATTTTCTGAAATTTCTGAATAAAATTTCTTTAAATCTGCTGCAAAATTTAATTGAATTATAAATGGTTGAAGTGGTGCTGAATCGAGATGAAACATTCGAATCACATCAGTATTGGTTGCATCAGCGAGGGCAAAAAATTCGGCTGAAGCATTCATGGTCGATGTGATAATAATAGATGCATCATCAAACGGTAATAAAGTTGAAGGTTGGCATGCTGTTGTTACATCCAAAGGTGTATTTTCATTTGACCCATCGTCCATAAATCGACAAGGATTTGTGTGATGTCTTTCATGCTCTTGCCTAAATTTCTTAAATTACTTTATTTATAAAAAATAAAAAAGCTTACAATGGTTCATCATTTGGTTCCCACATAACTAATGAAAGTCTACAAGAAAAACAAACAACTCGATCATTATTACTGGGTTGAAAGAAAAATCCCGTTTCAGCCATGCGATATGGTAATGCGAATCTTAAAAAAGAATAGGCAAATAGTTGCATTAAAGTTACCCTAATTTTTTCAAAGCTTACTGATAATTCATGTGCGGCCATCGATAAAAAGATAAAATTCTTGCTGCTTCACTATTCATTACAATCGTATCAACGCTTCGATTTTTTTGAGTTTTATTATTTTGTAAAACATGATATGGCTTTTCTCGATCTAATGCCCATCGAATTCTTTCAATCAACCAAAAAACTAAGGGGAAAACAGGATAAACAAAATATTTCATTTTAAGAATTTTTGTTATCGATGATTCCAAATTTGTTGCAAATTCATGCACTTTTGGAATATTCAAAACCAGGGATAAAGATTGAGAACTGGTGCATTGGTATGCTTGCATCGAATCTTTCAAAATTTCTTCCAATTTTCGTAACTCTTGGCAATCATTTACTGCGTTTCGACCAAATTCAGTAGCAAAAAATTTCTGCCATTCATTAACCTAAACAAAATTAAATTCAAACAAGTTTTCCCATAAATTTATATATACCTCTTGAATTGGGATTTCTATAGCAGCATTTCCACCTTCAAGTACCGAATCAACAAAGGCTTTTTGAAGGAGGAATACTCCATTTTGATCTCGCCTTATAAGTAATTTATCACCGCTTTGTAAAATCAATGAATGCCTTGATGAAGCATAAAGAGTATGAAGTTGATTAGGAGAACATTGGCCTTCAAGTTTCTTTGGTACTTCTTGGCCATTTTCAATCAAATATATATCACCATTTTCAGTAAATAACAAAAAAGAAAGTGCACTTTCAAGAAACACAAATTGTTTTATTTTTAAACCAGTTTCAAATCTTAAAATATTCAGAAATTTTAAGCGTGAATGATAAATTCAAGGCAAAATACTACTTACTTTTGAACAAGTTTTACCCGAGGTATGGCATCTTTACTAATGTTGGATTCAATAAATAAATGCTCATTGGCGTTAGCCATTTATTATTAAATATTCAGAGATCCACTATATATATATATATATATATATATTACTTTTTCCCCAGTATTATTTTATTATTAAAAATGAAATAAACTAAAACTATTCAATTATTAAAAAATTAAGGAGAGGAAAACGCAAGGGCGAAGTTCGAGATAATCGATGAATCAGACAGGAATCGAAAAATGGTTTGGACATATTGAAAGGAGCAAGGGAAAAACCTTTCAATTTTTGTAACTTATTTTTGTCAAATGATAAGAAGAGGCAAAAAAATGAAGAGAAAATAGGCATGCAATACATGAGAATCGCAAATACTTGTGGGAAAGAGAACAAAAGTGCATTTATATAAAAATTATAATAACTTAATCAACGTTAAATAATTTTAATTAAAAATGTCAATAATAGAAAAAACTTAAGGCATTCATAACAAAAATGAGTGAGTAATTTTCCATCCTTCCTTCATCTTTCTTTCTAAATAAAGCAGCAGCAGCAGAAAGCGTTGGGAAAAATAAAAGCGTTCATAATCGGGTGTGCCGTGTTAAGACACCTTATATCGCATTATTAAAAATATATATAATTAAAACTCCCCAAAGCTTTGTTATTAAAAAATTAAATAAACAATATTAACTCATAGATGGGAACCTTTTTTAAAGTTATCGCAAAAAATATGATTTTTATCAAAAACATATTTTTATATTTTTAGTAACTTTAAAATCAAAATTTCGCACTAAGAAATTTTAGTTTTGTAAAGTTCTTTAAATTTCAAAGTTTGAAAAAATGAAAATTTAAAAAAGTTCGATTTACTTTGCTATTTTTCTTGCAAATTGTTAATTCGCAAGAAAAAAAAAATAAAGTAAATTTGATGGATCTAGCTTAGTATTAATTGAATTTTTGGATAATAAGAAAATAAGAAAAGAAAAAAAGTTTTTTTAGAATTATGCAAGACTATGCTTGCTTATTGAGCTCTCTATCGAAACAAGATATCGAATAGCTTTTAAAAAAAAAGTTAATTATTGCACATTTTGTTATCATGATTTCTTTTTATGGATTCTTATTATTGAATCGAGAAATTGGTTGCAAAATAATTTTATCAGAAAAATTAATGATAAAATAATTACAGTATGATACAATGTAAAAGTTTCACAAAAATTGCTTGAAAAAAATCATTTATTAAAATTTCTTTAATTTTAAATCGCATTTAAAAAATATTTCCTTTAAAACACAATAAAGTAGCAAAAAATTAGTGTTGTTTGTACCTAGAATTTCTCCTTTTTTAAAATCATTTTTTTGTTTGTTTTTTTCTATATTGAAAACTTTTTTAGAAAACGTTTTGAAAAGATTCACATTTTTTGAGAAAGATAATCTATACCAAAGTCAAATTTGACACCTTTCAATCATTCTTCTTGATCATGAAAAAAAGAGAGAAAAGAATTCTTCTGATAAAATTCACGGATGAAGTGAAAAAAGAAACTTGTTCACACGTTTTTTTCAAGTTTAAAGAAAGTTGAAAAAAAATTCCGGATTAAGATGCAGCAGCACCACACTTGACTTTGACAGATCGTCCCATCGGGTTCTTTTTCTGTTTAGCGCAAACATCCCCCGGTTTTTCATCTTTTCAGATAACTCTTTTTTGTTTTGTTTTAATAAACTTTTTATTTTTCAAAGTTAATTGCTTGCCTCCGGTCATCATATCATTCTTGCTTGCAAGAAGAAAAAAAAACGGGCGGAAAAGTGAAACCACATTTAACCTGATTCGGGTATGGGAAGGAAAAGGCGCGAAATAAACCACCATTGAACTGGATTTTCAACAATTTAGAATCCGGAAAAATAGAGAATCACTATAAATTCTCGAACTTCATCATTGAAATAGCATTAGTTAGTCTTAATGGCGCGGCTTCTTTCTTTTTTCTTAACCCTTTTATTTTTGAGAATTTTTCTTTCACTTTATTTTATAAAAAGCTTTTAATAAAAGTTTTAACCTTGTAAAACCTTTGTTTATCTGTTTTTTTTGTAATTTTTAACATTTTTTAGATCGTTGTTTCTTAAGAAAAAGGATATAATTTTTTCTGAGTATGCGTGCAACGACGCTCCTTTCACATTTTCTATTTATTGGGTTTGCATTTGGAATTCCCGTTGATAATAATGTTGAAGGTGAACCTGAAATTGAATGCGGGCATCAAGGAATTCAAATCACTTTTAATACCAGGTAATTGAAATTTGTTTTAACGATTTTTCTACTATAGCCGAAGCAAATGAAAAATCAAATTAAGAAATCATTCTCTGAATTCTTATTAATTTTCTTCTATAAAATAAAATAATATTATCAATTAATTTTTATAGAAATCCATTTAATGGTAGGCTATACGTTAAGGGGAGACACGATGAAGCTGATTGCCTAAACTCTCAAGTATGACTGTTTTTTTCTAAAGTTTTTGAATTTATTTTAAATGAGTATTTTTAGATTGGAAGACCGGTTACGGGTATTACATTAAACTTTGACACTTGCGGAGTGCAAAGATTACGATCATTGTTAGTTCCATACTTTTTTAAACTCTTTATTCAATAATCTTTCCATTACAGAAATCCCCGTGGAATATTTGCTTCTACAACTGTAGTTATAAGTTTTCATCCCATGGTAAATTCTTTCTATTTAATTTTTATTTTTTTGCATTAAGCATCTTATCTTTTTAGTTTGTGACAAAGGTTGATCGAGTTTATCACGTTCAGTGCTTTTACATGGAAGCTGATAAAACTGTGGCAGAGGATATTCAAGTTTCTGATTTAACAACAGCTTTTTTGACTCAATTGGTTCCAATGCCGGTTTGTCGTTATGAAATTTTGGAAGGAGGTCCAACTGGATCACCAGTTCATTATGCAATCGTTGGTCAACAGGTGCATTCATAATTGTGATTCCGAAATATAATACATAAATTTCTTAGGTGTATCATTCATGGAAATGTGATTCAGAAACCGTAGATACTTTCTGTATGGTTGTTCACAGTTGTTTTGTCGATGATGGTAATGGCGAAATTGTTAACACTTTGGATAATTCAGGCTGCGCTTTGGATCGTTTTGTATTGAATAATCTTGAATATCCTACCGATTTGACTGCAGGACAAGAAGCTCACGTTTTTAAATATGCCGATAGATCTTCGCTATTCTTCCAATGCCAAATATCGATAACAGTAAGAGAACCAGGAAATGAATGCGCCAGGCCACAATGCGCTGAATTGACTCGTGGAAAACGTCATGTTCCTCATAGTCGGAAGCTTTATAAATTTAACGAACTTTCAACTTTGGATGTTGTATCTCAGCGTCTTGAAACTATTGACGCTTTTGATTTACCTTTCGAGAATGAAACGCATCCTCCTCAAGCTCTCCAATTAACAGGTTCATTATTAACTTCCGATGTATATTGCATCAGCGCATTCTCAAGTGTTGCTGCATTTGCACTTTTGATTGGTTTATCCGCTGGTGTAGTTTTATTTATCTTCTCTAAACGCCATTAAAAGCTTTTATTTTTGTCTTCTTCCTCAATGGTCTCATCTTTTTTTTCTCAATTATTCCCGCTTATCAATTGTTTTGTTTTTCACAAGTATGGACATTTCCTTTAAAATTTCTCAAAGCATTTATTTATTGTATTTTATCGAAAATAATAAACAAAGATCATAAAGCGAGAATGAAAACAATAAAAACAAGTAAATGTAAAGAAAACCAATGAATAAATAAATGAACGTTAGATAGGTTTGATTTTGAAGTGGAGGCCAATAAGAGAGAAGACCAAGCATTTAAGATCTTGAACCAAGTAGTAAAATGATCGGAGACCTTCTGGATCAGAGGAAGCATTAACATCAACAAGACAGCCAATTTTGCTTGTATTAAAAGCAATATGCTCATTACCCAACATAACTTCAAGTTCTTGACGTCCAACGCGATCTGGTTCAGGCCATTTCATGTCATCTTCCTAAAAACCATAACATAAAAAATATATAAACTTTGAAAACTTACTCTCATAATTTCAGAATCTTCAATAATACGTTTGAGTTCATCAATAACGGCTTTGCTGAGATAAACTTCTTTCCGGATCAAAGTGTCATTTTTGTAGTTACTATTATTGGCATAGCGCAATTTTCCATCAGGTCGAATTTCGAATTCCAAAAATTCATGGCCAAACTTACCTTTATGGCCAACATAATAACGAAGATAAAACTTATCTTTTTCTTCAGGCATCCTAAAAACCTAAGATATAAATAGAAATATAAAAATGTATAAAAGCGAAGAAGAAAAAATTAACAAGAATGAAAATACGAAATATTCAATAGAAAGTTTTTTGAAGTTTAGTTTTTAAGAATAAACATGTCACGCAAAGTGCGTTTTTATTGTGGAAGAGGAAGCAGCCACATAAAAAAACGAAGCAGCAGAGCAATTAGATGTCTTGCAATTTTTTTTATGAAAGCCTAAATTTTTATGCGCATTTATTTACCCATTTATACAATATCTGTTTTGTTAACATTTTTTAAAAAGCACTATTATGTTCGAAAAAGCTGATTGGGCTTTACAAAATAAAAGTTTTAAATTCTTAGCTTTCTTTCTCGGGTTAAAAATAAGACACATCATTGTCTGCTTTTCACGCAAATAAAAAACATTAAATCAGTATGTTTGAGATGGCCAATAAACTACCAAATTTCATAGCGAAAATTTAATTGATGAATGGTTTTATTTGAAGTATACAAAAATGGAAATGAGATACATGGTGAAAACATTCATAGAGAAAGTAATTTTAAAAAAGTGATTAAAAAATAAATAAATGACGACGATTTAGAAAAAGTTCCTTAATTAAGCACTTTTCTTTACGATGGATTAAAAGAGAGTTGCGAAAAAAAAGTTTTGAAAATAAATTAAAAGAACGTCGTAAAGATCAACAACAAAAAAAGAGAATGGGTTTATTCCTCTAATGCAGAATCGGTGGTGGTTGGTTCCGTTTCGGTAGATGGTTCATGAATTGCTGTTACAGACTCAGTCAAGATATCCCCATCATCTTCATTGCGAGGTTTCTTTGATGCTGATTCCAAGGTTGGCGATAATGAAGATGGACCTCGTTTAAAACTTTGTTCATTACGAATATCACCGCCCTCCTTTTCACCTTCATAAAGTTCATTTTCATGTTCAACAATATGATCAGAAATTTCATCTGGAAGTCTAACATCAGGATCAGCAGAATCCATGGGAGCTTTATAATCGATTGTAATAGTTGGTGGAGCTTCTGAAAATACAAAATTTAAAGTATCTAAGATAAGAAAAAAATTTTTTTTTACCATGCATTTGAACGCTTGGAGCAAAATCAATTTGGCTCAAATTGTGGAAAAGCATATTTTTAACTCTTTCAAGATATTCTTGAGAATTGTGATTTGACATATTTGATGGGGTAATATGCAATTTAAAATCAGGCCCATAATATTCAAAGTAATCATTGTAGGGAAGTTCTAAAAATGGAGTCCATAATTACTTTTTGAAATTAATTCTTTAACAAACCATTGCTGATTTCACAATCCAATGCAACCGAAGTTTCGTATGTCCAACAACGAGCTACGTTACGAATGGTATAACCTCCGCCACCAAGCATAACCATAGGAATGTTAAAGCGTTTTAAAAAGTCTACACATTTTCCGTGACCTTTGAGAGTGAGATTGAAACAACCGAGTCGATCGCCGGTTAAAGAATCAGCTCCACATTGAAGGACGATAACGTTGGGATCAAAAGATTTGATAACTTGTCGCATAACAGGTTGAAAAATCTTTTCATAAGTATCATCATCAATTCCATCGCGAAGAGGAAAATTTAAAGAATAATATTTTCCTTTATCAATTCCAATGTCTCTCAAATCACCAGTTCCTGGGAAGTATTCACCATATTTATGAAATGAGCAAGTCATTACTCGATCAGTTGTGTAAAAAGCTTCTTCTACGCCATCTCCATGGTGAATATCAATATCAACATCTAAATAGAAATTTTTATTTTATTTCTTTATAAATCAATTATAAATACTTACAAAGAACTCGAGGATGGACTTTTAAAAGCTCCAAAATAGCTAATACGATATCATTGGAATAACAAAAACCAGAAGCTTCAGATTTTTTAGCATGATGAAGACCTCCCATCCAATTAATTGCTAAATCTGAATGACCTTCATTGATTTTTTGAGCCGCGGCTAAAAAACTTAGGTTTATAATGTTCAATGAAAATTTTAATTACCTATTGAACCGCCGCTAGAGATTTGACAAAATTCATAAAGCCCATCAAAAACTGGGCAATCTTCGCCCACATTAAAACGCTGCATTTGTCTTGAGTAATCATTGATATTATCAGGGCGAATGTTTTGAAGGAAAAGCATATAGTCGTCACTGTGATATCGGGTAAGCTCTTCCATTTCAGCTGGTCGTGGACGCTAAAAATCAATCAAATTTTTAAAGGAGAAGAAGTTGGAGGGTAACTCACAAAAATTTCCATCTTTCTGTAAAGTCCATAATTTAAAAGTAAATTATGGGTCATGCGAATCCGATGAGGTTTCATTGGGTGCCCTTGACCGTAGTAATAATTACCAACATCGCCATCATAGTAATATGCGATTCGCCGCTTAAAATGGCTTTGAACCGCCATCGCCTAAAAATGAGAGACTTTAAAATCTTTAAATTTTTTAAATTCACAACAATTTAATCTTCTAAAATTCGAAAATTTAAAAATAAATCAATTAATAGCAAGCGAGATATTAAAATTTTTTTGAAGAAAAGAGGAAAGAAGGATGAGGATATTCATTCATAATTATTTATAAGTATGCATTATTTGGCATAATAAAAAAAACTTGCGCGCAAATTTCTGAACGACGCACCAATGTCTCATTGGGAAAATATAATTTAAGGGATGCTTTCTCTAACAAATAAAGAAAATGCATAAACAAAAAAATACCTATCGGCTTGAATAAAATGATACAGAATAAATTTTTTTTGTTCTTTCGATTTACTTTTACAAATAAATATCTTCATTTGTAAACCTTTGGAAGACTTTTTTTGAAAATTATGTACACAAAAAAGTTATAAACCCAAGTTATTTTTTTGGTGATTTAGCATTTAAAAATTAACTGTTGGTAAATTTTAATCAAAATAAAACAATCAAATTTTAAAAGTTTTACTGAAAAAAAAGGTTTAAAAAATCTTTAATAAAATATGTCCAAAAATGCAATAAAATGGTTTATTTAAAAATAATCAAATCAAAGATCGTTAATGAAAACTTTATTTACGGGCATAAATTTCTAATTAAATGCTTCAAAGATTATGAAAAAAGTTTTTGAATGTCAAATTATCCAAGTTAAATGGATATGAATCAGGTAAAACGATAAAGACAAATTGGAAATCCTCAATTTATTTATGTAAATAACCATCCCCTAAATTTTAAAATCAAATAGTCTACGCTGCAAAGGTTTGAACTTTTAAATGGCTATGGTAAAAGGCATACAATTAATTCTCAATAATAATTTAAAAAATGTATTACAACATTTAATTTTCACAAAGTTAAAACCAACGACAATAAAATAATTTAAATGTTTTATTTATTTTTTATTTGAATTTTCTGACTATCTTTCTTAACACGAAAGATTTATTTTTATATTTAAACAAAAAAAAACGGTTGAAGAAAAAGCTATTGGTCATTTTTACATTATTGATAGCCTTAATTTATTTTCTTACTAAATTAAATTCACCACGAAGAGTTAATAATTAAATAGTTAGGATAGATAATGAAGCGAAGTTAAAAAATAAAAGGGCGTGAATATAACGAAGCTTTACACTTTTGTATTTTTTTTCTTTTTTTGATTTAAAAAAATATATTATATGTAATTAGATGTGATTTTTTTTTGGATTGATCTCAGTTGTTTTTAGAAATTCGTTAATAAAAATAATTCTTTAGTTCCAAAATGTTTTACAAAAGTACATCTAAATTGGCTCATTTGAGATGTCAAGTTATGATTGCTAATCGTTTAAAACACGTGCTTCCCGATCTTCCATATGACTACAATGCCCTAGAACCTATAATTTCTGCTGAAATTATGCAGCTTCATCATCAAAAGCATCATGCAACATATGTAAATAATCTTAATATTGCTGAAGAAAAAACTCAAGAAGCTGTTGGAAAAGGTGATATTCGGGCTGCAATTCAACTACAAAGTGCTTTAAAATTTAATGGTATATTTTATTAACAAGGAATTAATAATAATTTGTTGAGTTTAGGTGGCGGCCATATTAATCATAGCATTTTTTGGACTAATTTATGCAAAGATGGCGGCGAGCCTTCTTCCGAATTATTGAACCAAATTAATGCAGATTTTGGAAGCCTTGAAAATCTTAAAAAACAATTAAGTGGTATAACGGTTGCTGTTCAAGGATCCGGTTGGGGATGGCTTGGATATGATAAAGAGCAAAAGAAGTTTAAAATTGCGTCTTGTCCTAATCAAGATCCTCTTGAACCAACAACTGGACTTGTTCCTTTATTTGGGTAAATTAAAAATTCATAATAAAAAATAAGCAAAAAAAATATTTTTAGAATAGACGTTTGGGAACATGCTTATTATCTTCAATATAAAAATGTTCGACCCGATTATGTTAATGCAATTTGGAATATTGCTAATTGGAGGAACATTGAAGAACGCTGGCAGAGCGCTCAACAACAATGAAGTTCAAAACTTTATCTATAGAAATTTTAGTTGAACACAGCGAGATGGGTGGAAAGCGTGAATTAAAAATGGTGGGAACCTAACATAGCAAAACAAAAATTGAGTTATCATGATTTTTTTTCTAATTATAATTTTTTGAACAAAAATTTCCTAACCATTTTTCAAAATTGGTGTTCATCCATATTTGGATGTTTTCTATTTGACAAAAACTGGTTGTTGGCCCAATGCTTTATTTTAATTTTGATGCAACAAAAACATTTATTGAAAAGTTTATTTACAATAAACTTATAGCTCTGAATTTTTACTTTTTGATATAACAAAAAAAAATTTTGTATCATTTTTTTTAATCTTAGCAGTGAAATATTACCGTAATCTGAAAATCCATGTTTTTTTTTCTTCATTTTCACAGCTCGCCAAATTAAGCTAGTGCTTTATTTCACTTTTTATTGCGCCATCTATCACGCTGGTTATGAATGTAAATTGTTTTTATTGTAAAATGTTGTTTGTATCTTCATATTTTAAAAACTTAAAGAATACAGATGCATGATTATGTAGTTGCTTCTTTTTTTATTATTATTAATAAATCGTGTCATATTTTATTCACCTAATAATATCATACGTTTTTTCTCGTATATACTTTACTTTTTCGTTTTACTAATTTTCATTCTTTTACTGATTTTTGTTTTTAGATGCTTTTCAATAAGTTATTTAGACCTTTTGGTCTTTTTGAACAATCTGTTCGTTACAATTGTCCTTGGCATCGAAGTAATTGGAGACCTTGCTTTTTTCCATTCAGCCTCAATGATAAATTAAGATATCGTACTGTGGAAGCTTATAAATCAAAACCTGGTGGCAAACAACTTATTATGCGACGACTACTCCGTGAACAACCTTTCCTTGGATGGCAATATGATAGTAAACCAAAAATTAAAAAGCTCTCTTATCCATTGTAAAGATATTAGATTTTAAATTGTATATGTAGAATGAATTTCTGTTTTGTTTCCCAATAAAAAATTATCTTGGAATTTTATTTCAGCATTCAAATAATTTAGAGAAAAAATGACAAAAGCGAACATGTAATAAAAACAACAAAAGCGAATAATAATTAAAAACCGTTCTTTATTCTTTGTCATCATCAATGATCAAGGACAATAGTTTCAATACGTTTTTTGGCTTTTGTAATTGGCTTTGGAGTTGCTCTCTTCGGTGTTGTTGAAGGAAAGAAATTAAGAATCGAAATATCATCTGTATTTGAAGTTTCAGAATTTGAGACCATCTTTGGTTTAGAATCATCGGTGACTTTCTTTGTTTCTTTTGGAGTTTTTGATTCTTTAGGTGTCTTATTTTCTTTTGGAGTTTTAATTTCCTTTGGTGTCTTTGCTTCTTTTGGTGTTTTATTTCCTTCCTTTTCACCATCTTTTCTTTTCTTAGCTGATTCAGAAACTTTCTTAGGCTTTTTCAAAACATCAATTTCTTCTTCAGACATTTCTGGTATTTGAGTTCTTTCACCAAATTTATGTTCAAAGTCGGTAATAAAAGTATTTAATCCTTCAAAAGATGAAATAACGACATTTTTGCCATCAGGTGCCCAAGAGAGTCCAGATAAAACATCATAATGAAGATTATCACTGTACATGATAGGCGTTGCATGTTGACTATCATAGAAAATTACTGCTTCACGAGTTAAAACAGCAAAGATGAGACGATATGGTAAGCTAAAAAAAGTTGTACATAGATAACCATTTTGTTAAAAAAAGAAAAATTAAATACCCTAAGAAATTTTCATCATTATCAGATAATTCATAAACAACAGGAGAAAACCGAGCAAAAATAGTTGGTTTTGTTGAAGGAAAAAGCACAGATGGACGACATAAGTCAAATTCTGATCGACGAAAAACATATGTACCATAAATATTGGAATCAGATACTTCCAAATGAGCAGCTGAAAAGCATTTTTCTATATATTAAAATGTTTTTGAAAAGAATTACCTGGAACGATCAACAATGAACCACATGGAGAAAAATCAACAGCACGAGTGAAAGCTACCATTTGACTATCATGGAAAAGTTTGTACATCTAAAATGCATAAAATAAAAACTTAAAATAATAAAAGATATGGTTAAACGTACATTTTCTGGTCTTGTTGTAACAGAGCCAAGTGTAGTTCGAAGTCCAGTAACGCCTAAAGCATTACGCATTCGGTGACCTCGTCGAGCATCAATAATGTCTAAGCGACGGTCAGAAGAGCTACAGATAACAAATTTGTTGTGAGGATCCCAAGCCTGAAAAGAAACACATGAAATATTTGCATGAACATGAATTTCTTTGTTTTCGTTATGTCTTTAATTAATTATATTAAATATTAATTTTTAACTTACCAATCCAACAGGGAAATTCCGGAAATTACGTAATTCCCACATTCTTCTGCCTAAAATAAAGTAAATATAAGTTGGCTATTATTGTTATTGTAAAACATACCAGTCGTTGCGTCATGTACAGCAACGGAATTATCACCTGAGCCTGTAGCAATATACTTACTATCCGGACTCCAGCATAAGCAGTTAATGTCACCATCATGTCGAACTCGAACTCTTCTATTGATTTTCCAATTTTCTTTATTTGGAGGCATATCCAATTCAGGCTCAAGAGTAATCTCCTCATTCGAATATTCCCAAATCATTAAAGAACCATCGACATCTCCTGTAGCAAGAATTTCACCTAAAATCTTATAAAATAAAATTCATGATAATCAAATTTTAGCTTACCGTTAGGTGAAAATTTACAACAATTTACAGATTTTTCATGTCCTTTGAGATTTGCAATGAAGTCCACTTGAATTCGAAGGCCTTGTTCTTCTTCAACGAAACAATATTCCCATATACGAACTTCATTTTGTACGCTAACCGTTGCAAGCTTATAATAACGTTCACACTTTCTTTGAACATCTCGTTGTTTATTAGCTGGAACCGAAATTGGCTGGACATCAACTGCGGTAATAGCTTGATTTTTCTGAAATACGTCAGTATTATATGTATATAAACGGCAAAAAACGGTGAAGCTTACGTCAAACCAATAAATAACAGGAGTATATGTTTTCATTTTTATATAAGAAAGAATGAAAATAAGCACCAAATGGATTTTACCAAGAAAAAATACAGATTCTTAAAATGAAACAGATATTTTCTTTAACCTTTTTCTAATGTAAAATTAATTCAATTTCGTCGCTTCGTTTTCGCGCCAAATGAAGTTTTAATCGTTTTGAGAAAAAAAAATATTGAAGATTGATTCATAACAGCAGGTTTTTTAGTTGCTTTCTTGCTTCAATTCCTGTTTCCTCGTGGCTTGCTTGCTATAGGAATACTTTTGATAACTTAACGCAAATAAAAAAAAAGAGAAAGATATTTACTCACTTTTCCACCTTTTTCGTTTAAACATATTTTAATTGTTGCTTTTAAAGAGTAAACGTTTACTTTTTATTGTGATAGAATATATTTTTATTTACATTTTGATTCAAAATTTTGCGTCCTCTAATAACTCCAATATTTGGTTATTGCTGCTGCTGGGTAATGCAGTAAAAAACGTCACAAATCGTGTCGTCTTTAACTTCAAAGTTGCCATTATTGCCTAAATCTTGCCGTATGAATGAAATTTCCTTAAATGGTAGTGTGTTCAAGTACACAAACTTCATTTATGGTTACCAAGAGCGTTATTTTAAAATAGAAAATGGTAACATTTTTTATTATTTAAATAAAGAAAGTGTAAAAGAAGGATGTCGTAAATATCGACAATTAATTAATTTTGCTATCGAGGTATGTCTCATTTCAAAAGGCATTATATGAAGCATGTAATTTTTTAAGATTGATGAAAGCGATGCCTGTCGATTCGATATTGTTTTCATTGATGATCGATGGTGTTTACGATTTAAATCTGAAGAAGAAATGATAGTTTGGAAAAATGCTTTGCGAGCATTTCTTGTATGTTATTACTATATATCAATAGCGCACGTTTGATGGTAATTTATTTCCTTTCAGCCTATGCCAGTTTCACCCATTCCAAATCGTGAAAGCTCTATAGATATGCATAAATTAGCTATTATGAGTCAAAATATGGAAGCTCAATTTGATTATATAGCAGAATTTTTGGAAAAATTTGTTGGAAATCGGTCTGAACCTATTGAGTTATCAACAGTGGAACAAACAATTGACAGATGTCGCCAACTTGAAGGCAATCTTCGCCAATTGCGAGCAATGCTTAGACTTCATCAGGTTCGTATATACATTAAATTTTCATACATTTTTTTTAATGAATTTAAAAAAAACTTTCTCTCACATCTCTTTCTTTTAGTTTTTATAATCAATGTGGAGTTTATTTATTATTGGCTCTTGTAATTTTTTATAAATAAAAAAATCTTTTACAAAAAAAGAAAAAAAATATTCGCTTTAATTATGAAGAGATAAGTCACCAAAATTAAGGAATGATAGCAATTGAAGAAAAAAATTATTTGCGATAAACTAAATTAAGGTTTTAGGTCAAAGAAAGTATTATGAGCGAGGACGAATGGCATGACGCAGACGATGGAGACGTTCAACTGGACAGGGAAATGATTAATAGTTTTCAAAAGGTTTGATAATAATCAGTCGATAATGTTAATCAATAAATTTTTAATTCCTTTATTAAAGGATCTCACCCCAATTCCTTCCCAAACGAATGATATATCATATTCAACCACTAATTCTCTTGAACATCCATTGTATAAGGAAATTCGCTCACTCACAGCCGAGCAAGCAAAGTATGCTAAAGCTGGTGTTGATGAAGGCACATGGGAGCTTTTCTGTCAAGATGGAGCTATGAAAATGTTTAAACGTGAAATGGAAAGCGATGATGGTCTCATGGTAGATCCTTTGAAAGCAGTTCATTCGGTTGAAGTATGTGATATTTTGGTGATTTCCTTTTTTACAAATACAAAAAATCCTTTTAGGGTATTTCTGCTCATGAATACATAACGGTTTTTTTCAAACCTGAATATAAACCAGAATGGGATGGTATATATTTATATTTTTTATGACATTTTAACATTTGCTTCTTTAGATACTTTGGTAAAATTAAATATCGTCGAAACATTAGATCCTAATACAGTAGTCCTACATCAACTGCATAAAAAAATTTGGCCAACAGCTCAAAGAGAATCACTATTTTGGAGTCATTTAGAAGAAATTAGCCATCACAAAGATGAAGATGCACATGACGCATGGATTGTTTGTAATCATAATGTTGAAAGGGAAGATGTCCCTGTGAGTTTATTAGCAATAATTTATTCCATTTATTTTTACTTACTAAACTGGTTTTAAGTTGACAAATTCATCTTGTGTCCGAGTTGGTCTCACAATTGCAATGATGTGTCAAACAATTATTGTGCCATCAGCACGATCAAAACCTGTTGATGCACTTACGCGAAAAGATATTTCCGTGCGCATTTTTTATGTAGCTCAAGTCCATCCTGGAGGTTGGGTTCCAACTGCGGCTCTTCGTCAAGTTTACAAGAAGGAATATCCGAAATTCCTTCGTCGCTTTACTTCTTACGTTGAAGATAAAATCAAAAATCGTCCACTTGAAATTTAATGTGAGAATTCATTGCATTTGTATATAAAAAGACTTCACTTAAATTTTCTGTGATATATGTCATTTTTACGGATTTTGTTGCCTTGGATAAAACAGCCTAGTTGAAACATGTTTTTTATTTGAATAAACACGTGTAGATTTTTTTGTTATGAAAAAAAGGAATAATGATTGAAGCGTTTTTTATCGCATTTATTTTTTTCTTCATTCAAAGCTTTTGTGGTCATTTTTTGTAACATGTGTTGTTGCTGGTCAGTAGACATTGTTTATCTATTTAAATAGACAACATATATGTATTATTTAGAGATTTGACTCATTTATGTATATACTTCCGCGTTTCCTCCCTCTTTATTTTTTTTTTACGTTTTAATTCATTTCATTTATTTTATACACGTAAAAATGGATTATTTGTAAAGCGTCAAATGTTTCAGTCGCACATACATATAAAAATTAAATAAAACATAATGTTTAGACTCTCAAACATTTGTTTGGCCAACACGTGAGGTTTTTGACAAGCCGCTCTTGTGGCTTATTAAAATTTTTGCTGCCGATGAAAGTTGTTTAATTCCCTGAAAATTTTTGTTATGCTTTTTAGACTTTGCTGTCTTGCCGCATTGGTTTGTTCATCCATTGTTTTTAAATATCATCATTAAATATTTTTTGCTTAAGGTAGTTTCAACATTTGCTGTTGATTCAACTTATGCTTTTGCACGAGTTCAAAATATCAAAACAGGAAATTATGCGAGATTTTGCGTCAATCACCAGCAATTCCGTCAAACTGTGTTGCCAACTAGTTATGAATTAGCTGTGAGTTTTATTATTCATTTGCCTTCTTTTTTTTCTTCATTATGGTGCTCTTTATAGACGCCTGCTAAACTTTCATGGTTTACTGATGCAAGCAATGATACTGAAATTTGTTCACATAGTCGTAGTTTTTCAAACGACACTGTCGTTCCAATTCGTTACATTACAGCTGATGCGGGTTCATCATGTTTAGCGCCGAATCCGAAAAACATCAGTTTTATGGATCGTCAAATGGAAAGATTACTAAACAAAGGTGTTGAAAAGGTTTTATTTTTGGTTGAAAAGGGAAAACCAGTTGAAGTTGCAACTCAAATACATAAATATCTTTTTGCTCAATTTTATAACCCAGAAATGACTGCCCAATATCCCGAAGCATTTTACATTTATTATGACAAATTTTTTGATGAATTACTTCCATTGGATTCTCGTAGTCTTATATCTGCTGATACTCAAATTGAAATTTCATTTTATCGGCCAAAATCATGGCCATTTGATTTTTCGGAAGTGATTGTTCTTATTATTGCTTTGTTTTGTATCATAGTTGGAAGTCTTTGGAGTGCAAAATTATTTGATAATTCACAAATTAATTTATTGAATATATCCACTTCTGAGATTTCAATAAATACCCCAGAGGCTTCTGCTGAAGAAGGGACACTCACAGACAATCCTCAAAATTTATCTGATCCATCAAATTCCAAAAGTAATCAACCGGTAACATTTGTCCAGCAATTATTTGGCGTCTCTATATCAGTTTTAATGATTGTTGCAATCCTTTTAGTTCGTTTCTGCCTATTTAATACAATTAAATAATGACTAACTTATTTTAGGTTGCATTCTTTTTCCGAGAATACGCAGTATGGTTTTTTAATATTTTTATCACTATTGCTGGCACCTATTGTATAACGAAATGTATTACCGCTGTTTACTGTTTCGAAAATCCAAAAGTTCTTAGCTTATCGATGCTATGTTGTGATAAACTTTCATCACCAAACTTTCTACAAAAAAAGTTTGGATTTTTTACATTGATTGCATATATTATATCTGGTGGATTTTGTATCACATGGCTTTTACTTCGACAAAAGTATTATGCTTTCTATCTTTTGAATATTATCAATATTTGTCTTTGTGTAGTAGCCATAAAGTCAGCACAGCTTCGAAATTTGAGAGTTTGTTTTTAACTGTAACTTTTTAAAGCCACATTTTTTTTAATACAGGTTTTGGTCTTGTTATTAGTTGGAATGTTTATTTACGATATCTTCATGGTTTTTGGAAGTAAACTATTGACTAAGGATGGTTGCTCTGTATGTCCTTAGCTTTATAATACTCTTCGTGCCTCATTTTCTTTCTTTTCAGGTGATGATTCAAGTCGTGACGGGGACAGACTGTCAGAAAACACCTGATGGTTCGAACTTTTATCCAGTCGCACCAAATGAACAAGGACAAAAACCAGAAATAATGCCATTACTCTTTTATATTCCTTTAGTTAATGGTGAGAAAATTCCACAAACTAGATTAATTTAAAATTCATATTTAATTTAGATGTAATGCAATCATGTTATGATATTTCGGTTGAAACAGAGTATCGGCATATAATGCTTGGTCTTGGGGATGTCATTGTTCCAGGATATTTAATTGTATATTGCTTTATTATTGATCGTTTAAAGCCAACTAAATTCCCATATGGCGCTATTACTCTTATTGGTTATGCTCTTGGTTTAATTACAACTTTCCTTGCTCTTCGCTTTATGCAATTGGCCCAGCCTGCGTTGATTTATCTTGTCCCTTTTACTGTTATTCCTCTTGTTATTTCAGCATGGATGCGTGGACATCTTAAAGAAATATGGTACGGGAAATTTTCAAATAATAATAATATTTAATATTTGATACGCGGTTTTTTCTTTATTATTTAATAATTGCATTTTGTTTTTTTATAATCTTTTTGATGTTGTACAGTTTGTTTTAAAAAAAGTTGAAGAATAAAAATGCTTTGTACAGTTAGAAAATTTGACGCCAGTACATTGTATTAAAATAATATTTTTTGTTTTAAGCAAATTCGTTTACCTGATAATGCTGGGTAGTAAAAAATTATCCTCAAAAAAGATAATGTGATAGATACTGACTGTAAAATAAAATAAAACACAATAATTATTTTTGAATTAATTAAAATAAAGTCCGCGGAATTCTCTATGGACTTTATTTTTCAAAGGAAGCAAGTTTACAAAGCCAAACTCTCAAAACGAAACTTTTTTTAGAAATAAAAACTTTTTTATTTCATTGCTTTGAGAAGTTCACAAATCTTTTAATTTGAAGGCTATTTGTATATTTGCTAAAGTCATAATTCCAAACTTTTTTGTTGTTGATAAATCATGGGTGATGATATTGCTCCAAGATTTGAACGTCGAATGGAGGATCGTCCAATAGGACAAAATCGAATTTCAACTGCTGGTGCTATCCCGGTAAAAAATGAAAAAGGAGAAATGGTTATGAAAAGTGTTAAAGTCACAAGATATGTTGCTGGAAAAGCGTAAGCTTTTATTTATTTTTTACGATTGTTTTAACGGTACAATTTCAGTCCTGTTTATGCTAAATCTGGAAGTGAAACAGATTCCGATGATGAAGTTGCTCGTAAAAGTGATATGCATTCCGACAGACATCATCGAAGATCTCAGAACAGAAGAAACAAAGATGACAATGATGATCGTCATAAATTACGTCATAGTGACGATAGAGACCGTCGCCATGGGGATTATGATAGAAGAAGATACAATGACAACGATGATGACCGCCATGGAAGACATAAAGATCGTTCTCGAAGAGATGTTGCTAAACCTGAAGTTGTTCGTAAACGCATGGAAGAATCAGATGAAGAACAAGCTGCTGCGCCTTCGACAGATTCTGATGATGAAGAAACACTGGAAAGAAGAAGACAGCGAGCTCGTGAAAGACGCGCCTTACAAGAAGAAGATGTTCTAGCTGAAAAGGATGGAGAAGAAGAAGGCGACGATGACGACGAAGCTATGGAACGACGCCGAGCTCAAATTCGCCAATTCAATTTGCAGCGTGAAAAAGAAGAACTGTTGGTCAAAGAGGAAGACTCCGAAGGAGATAGCGAAGAATCATCTGAAGAAGAATCAAGCGAGGAAGAAAGTGAAGAAGAAACCATGCTCAAGCCTATCTTTGTGAGGAAGAATGACCGTGTCACTTTAACGGATGCAAAAAAAGAAGAAGGAGAGCTTGCGCGATTAACTTTGGAAGATCAAAAAAGAAAAGTTGAAAGAAAACAACAAACTGTCGCCATGATTGAAGATATGAAACGCAAAGAATTTGAAGCAGAAAAGCGAAAGAAAGAAGAAAATTTGGATTTGACTTCTGTAATTACTGATGACGAAAGTGAAGAACTTGCTTATGAAACTTGGAAAGTACGGGAAATCAAACGACTTAAAAGAAATCGAGATGAAAGAGAAGCTCGAGCTAAAGAATTGGCTGAAATTGAAAAGGTTCATAACATGACTGAAGAAGAACGAGAAGCTTACCGAGAGGCTAATCCTAAATTCATTACAAATAAGCAAGACAAAGGAAAATACAAGTTCTTACAAAAGTATTATCATCGTGGTGCTTTCTTCTTGGATGAAGATGATGACATTTTCAAACGTAACTATGCTGAAGCCACTGCGGAAGATGATATTGATAAAACAATTTTACCTAAAGTCATGCAGGTATGTTTTTGTGGTTTCATTTTTGTTTTTAAGATTGTTTAACTTTTTTTTTATATTTCAGGTTAAAAATTTCGGAAAAGCTAGTCGAAGTAAATGGAGCCATTTGACTGCGGAAGATACGACTGATCATCAAGGTGTTTGGGCTTCTGAAAATCCATTAAATCAAAAATTTGTATCAAAACATGCTGCTGGAATGCGACCTGTTTTTGAAAAACCAGCTGCTAAAAAGAGAAAGAATGAATAATTTCTGATTACAATGTGTTATTTATTTTTGGTTTTGTTATCGATTTTGTTTTTATATAAATTTGTTTCTACGTATTCTCTTGCCTTTTTGGGAATTACTGTAAAAAATTGAATTTTTTTATCATTTTATGCTTCTCTTTCAATATTACATGTTTCATCTTTTGATTTTTGGATGATTCATTATTGATTTGATACATCAAAAAATCAATACTAAATAAACATATTTATGATATATCTTCGAAAAAGACGAACCAAAGAACATTTCCCAATGTTAGTGACACAAGGCGGAAAACAAACATGTCTCAAAGCTTTAACATATTATTATTTGCTTTGCTTGGTAGAAATCGAGAAAAAGTTATGAATGAGTGAGTGTACGCAAAAATAAAAAAACCAAGAAGGAAGCATTTTTTAATACAAAAAACAACAACTTTGAAATGAGAACGCTTGTTTTTATTTTTCTTATTATTATTTATGTTGAAGTTGCTTCAGGGCAAAACTCCTTTTGTAATTTATGTTTTAAAATGGTTGATGAATTACGCGAGCGTTTTAATAATGATTTTAAAAAAGTTTCAGCTCAACAAATTGCGGCATGTTTCACTTTCTAAAAATTTTTGAGTTTGCTATTAATTTTTCTTTTCAAGGCGTCCATGGATAACGAATGCACCATTCAAATGACAGGATTTCAAGGACAAATATGTAAATCAACTGTAAGAAAAAATGCGTGCCGACTTTTAAAAGCTCTTAGAATTGGAGCAACCAATGCTCAAGCTTGCAATGCATCGGCTTTATGTTAAAGCTTTTATTTGGATTAAAACATTTTTTTTTAATAAAATAATTTAAATTAACTTTTTAATCGATTTTCTACGTTGTACAATTTGATTTTTCATTTTGCTAGTATTATATTTGGAAGAAACAAGATAAAAAAAATTGGTTGAAAAGTAATGTTTTAAGAAATTCTTTGATGCAAGCATTACATTCCGTGTTTATTTCTATTATCGATCATTAGCTACAAAAACTTTAATATTCTGTAAAAGCACCTGTATCAATAGAGTAAAAAATTATAATTTTTTTGGAAAGCTCTTTTCTATAATTTTTTTGCTTACAAAAATAATGTTTTAAAGTTTGAAAAAATTCAAACCATTTAAAACTTTAGACGAACATGAAAACAAACGACGGTAAAATTCATAAAAGCAATTAATCTCGTTTGAGTTATTTTTTGATGAAACGATGTTTATTTTTGAGGCTGCTTTTTTTAAATGTTCTCCTTCAAATTTTGATTGATTTTAAAGAGAGCTTTTTCGGACGTCGTTTTTATCATTTCGTTCTATCTTTTTTTGAATGAGGATGTGTTAAGAGAAAGGAACTACGCATCTGTTTTACAGAATTCCATAATTCGAATCTTTATTTAAAATAAACAAAAATAGATATCTGGTGTTTTTAATAAATCAAATAAAAACAAAAATGTTAAACATGTACGGAAAATTACCCATTATGCAAATTTTACGGGTAAACTATTATTATATCTTTTATTTTTTTCATTCTTTGGTTCGGGAGATCTCAACTTAAAATTTTTTTTGAGAGACTGGCCGAAGCAAAGTATCACAACGGAATGGGTATTTGTTTATTTTACAATATGAAAGAAGAAAAATGCTTATTCAGCAGAAAGAAAGGGGCGCCAAACTTTTTTATCATCATTTTTGGATGCTTCTTTGGTTTGAGATTTTTCAGATTCACATTCAAGATTAATTTTTTGTTCACTTTTTGTATCATCTGAACTTGTATCAGATGATGGTGGAGCATTCAAGGTTGACGCCAAAGCTGCGGCAAGTATCCAAGCTGGATTCATATTGGGAGGATGAAAATATTGTTGGTTCATTGAATTCATTGCTGCCATCATTAAAGCCGGATTAAAAAGTAATGGTTGGGTTGATGGATGATTGGTGATATGGGATTTAAATAAATCGAGTCCATTTGGGATTAAAGTGTTTGGATGAGGGTTTATCGGATGAGATAATCGAGGCCTTTTTGCCGAAGCGTTTGTCAAATCAAATAAGCCAGAGGTTGATGGAATTGAATGGCCAAGATTCAATGGCAAATCGAAAGCTGTCATTGATGCTGGTCGTTTACGATACTCAAATGGATTATTATTATATTGACATTTGTTGGCATTTCTTGAATCTCTTGGACCATCCACAGTTACTTTTATAACACCGGGAACTACTGTAACTTCTCGAAAATCACTATGATGGACAGTAATTGTCAAATTGAAATTTTTTCCACGTCCAGATTTTCCAACAAATCGTAAATCCGAAAACCTTGCCACTTGTTTTATCACTTCAGCTTCGTAATTTTTAACATCCGCAGTCTCATTTTCCTCATTCCCAGCGAATACCCTAACTTTGGTTCCATCAGCGACGGGAGAAAGAAGCAAAACAATAAATGGTGATGGAAGTGACTTGTTTGAACTGAAATAATCGTAAATATTAGAAATATATTGTTATGACGTGATTCAATAAGCTATGAGTAAGCATGAAAAGGATGGCATATCGAAATTTAAGAGAGAGTCTACCAGATTTTTTAAAGATTTTAGAATGAAGCGGTCCATTTTTTTTTATTTTTTTGTTTTTCTTTACTAAGAGGTTATTTATGACGTAAAAAAATTATTGGCATTAAATTTTTCCTTAGAAAATAAGCTGATATGCAAATTTTCCACTATCGAAGTTTGAGGCATGTATAACCTTTAAAAATTCGGCTAAATTCACCCATGAAGTATAAAAATTTGATTTTTATCCCATATTAGGTAATCGATAGCGGGCAAATTTATGGTGTATACCATATATTTTATTGTTCTCTAAAAATCAGGATAAATTTGCATATTTAAACTTCAAAATCGTGTAACTTTTGATCCAAGACTCTCGGGGACCCCAAGAAAAATCCCATATATTCCCCTAAATCTCCTCTATCGATCTGTAAAAAAAAATCTTAAAAATAAGGGATACTAAAGGATTGCCATCCCAGGGCTCGATAGCTGCGAACACGCACTAACTGCAAATTAGCTGCGAATTTTTTTAACGGGGCGCAGTCTATTTGCAGTTAGTGCACCAATGCTGCGCCTTTACTGCAAAAATTAGCTGCAAATAGGCTGCGCAGCATTGGTGCACTAACTGCGCACTATCTGCACACTAACTGCGCACTAAATGCAAAAAATGCAGCTAATTTATTATGTTTTTAGAATTAATTATTTTGGCTAGAAAATCAGGGATTTCACTATAGGGATACTAAATCTATCATTATTACACTTTTCCTGACTATGGGGACAAAAAAATAATAAGAATCAAGCTATTAACTCGGATTCTTAAAATTTAAAATATTAATTAGATTAGCTGCATTCTTGCACTAACTGCGCAGCTTTAAAAATAAGCTGCGCATTTACTGCAAAAGTTCGCTGCAAATTCGCTGCGCAGTTAGTGCATTCCGCTTGCAACGAAGGCTGGGATAGCAAAACGTGCGCGCGACCACATTTTTAACGGGGAAAATGGTTTTTCACTTTTTTCTTTCATTGAAAACAATTCGAACAAAACGCCAAAATAACGAAGAGAGAAAGTGAAAAACACCATTTTTCCCGTTAAAAATGTGGTCGCGCGCACGTTCTGCTATGGCAATCCTTTAGTATCCCTTATTTTTAAGATTTTTTTTTACAGATCGATAGAGGAGATTTAGGGGAATATATGGGATTTTTCTTGGGGTCCCCGAGAGTCTTGGATCAAAAGTTACACGATTTTGAAGTTTAAATATGCAAATTTATCCTGATTTTTAGAGAACAATAAAATATATGGTATACACCATAAATTTGCCCGCTATCGATTACCTAATATGGAATAAAAATCAAATTTTTATACTTCATGGGTGAATTTAGCCGAATTTTTAAAGGTTATACATGCCTCAAACTTCGAGAGCTCATAATTCAGAAATTAGGATAGTTTATTAACAAAATATTGAAAATTAGCATATTTTTTCATCGTAAATAACCGTTTGGTAACTGTACATTAGTGGGTTTGAAAAAAAATGGACCGTCCGTTTTAAATAATTTGGTAGACTCTCTCTTAAAGTGTTTTGATTTTTTTATGCTGGCCTTAATATGTTTATAAGAGAAGAAAAATTCTGATGTATTTTTACAACCTTTTTTAATGTTAAAAAAACACTTACCGCCAATGTGGAGGAAGCATGGTACAAAAAATATTTGGACTTCCGGTTTTTTGAAATTTGCAATTAGGTCCAATATGACGGATTGATTCTTCTAAAGCTGTTACAGCAGTTTCTAAATCAGGCATTATGCTAATTGATGTGCTTGTTAAACTGAAACCACAAAAAAATATTATTAAAATAACAATAAAAGCTATTATGAAAGAAAGGGTATGCGAAAGGTAATATAGAATGCAAATGGGGAATCAGTACGTCAAAGACGAAAGAAAATGAGGGAGAAGCTTATCACCACTGAAAGAGGTATTAATGACGGTGTTTCCGATTGCAAAAAATGTATGAAAAAGCCAAAATGAGTCATTTAATTTTTTCAACCGCAAAAAGGAGTCACAAAATTAATAGCTTTTATGGGGATTGAGGATGGTAATTATAAAAATTGATAGAAAAAAAAATGTGGAATGAAGAAGGCAAAAAAATATTTTTGGATCATCAAAAAAAGATAAGAAAAGAATGGAACGTTTTCCATGAGAAAGTTCAAGGAAGAAGAAGAGTAAGTTAGGAATCGTTAGAGAAGGAGGTGGAAAAAAGGGAGTGGAGAAAGTAAAAAATAACATTGTTGCTTTTGGAAAGGTGTTGGAGAAAAATTATTAGCAAAAAATATCGAACATTAAGGAGGCGGATTGGTGGTTTTTTTTAAATTCAACTTTCGCAAAAATGTTCCCAAAAATACAGTAGCTTAGAGGTTTTGTTTTGATTCTAAAATAACTCCACATCCCAAATATTGTGTTAAACACATTTTTTTTAAAGAAAAAAATATGTATGTATATTATGTAAGATGACATTGATCAACCTCATCGATGTCGAACAAATTAGCGCAAATGAAGGAAAATGAATGGCACTTTTTTGGTGCCCTTTATTGACCTTGTTACTGTCGGCGTCGTTGCGTAATGACAGATCGTTTAAAAATGAGAGAAACTCTTTAATTCAGCAGCAAAATAAGAGAATTTCTTTCTTCGGTATTCTCTTTTAACAACAACCAACCAAAAGAAACTTAACGAGTGACAGAAGGAAGCGATAACAACAAATATTTTTGCGGTAATAATGCGCCGTTGTTTCTCCTCCTTCTTTTTTTTCATCCCTCAAAAAAGAAAAAGAAATAGAATATAATATGTATTTGAATACGGTAAAGAAAAGAAGACCAATGAAATGGCGGGTGTTGCGGCCGACTGCGGCCAGACAAACGAGGGAGAAGAATAAAACCGAAGGCACGATCACTTTTTTTCTTTCATTTTTATTTTTGCGCAAAGATGGTTATCGAAGAAGCAAAAGGAGCGCAAAACATTTGTCGACAGCTCTTTTGCCACCATCACTCTTTCATATATTTTTTTTTCATCTGCCACTGATGGTTGTTGCGCGTCGTTGTCGCCGCATTCTTGTCACGCTTTAGTTGGTGTCGATTACTTTTTTTTACCTCGTCGTTAGTCTTTTTGCGGGAGGGAATGAACATGAATACTCGCTCCTCAGGCTGATTACAGCTTAAGATAAGCAATGCCCATGGCGGTGGTAGTGGCGGCGGTGTGATTAAAATCTGTGGGGAAAAAAGAGTAGCGGCATGTCCGGATTTTTGATTCAGATGGCAGAAAAAAAAGAAAAGGAACTCAGTAAATAAATATTTAATAAATAAATAAAAAAACAAGAATTCTGAGGAACAGGATGCAGTCTATCTATCTGCCGCAACAACACAGCTTATTTCAAAAAACAACTTTATTAATTTTAAAAACTGATAAACAAAAGACAAACATAGAAGAACAAAAATTAATGTGAAAAGTCAGAAAGCAAAGGACAGCATGTTTCGAAATAGGCATCCATGTTTAATTGCAACTACCTCATATGACCTCAAAAACAACTTAAAAATCAAGTTTATAAAAAAAAGTGAAATAAGATATATTTTTGTTTACAGTATTTTGTATTTCAAAAATAGTAATCTATAAAATGAAGTAATTATTTGGGGTTAGCTATGAATTGGTGAAGTTCTTTATATTTCATCGCAAAAAAATCAGTAAAAAATGAAGCGGGTTTAATTATAAACAAAGTTTAAAAATATTTTCATTTGAAAAAGAAAGTTCAAAAACAACTATTTTCTCAATGAAAACAGATTCTTCGACTTTTCCTTCTAAACTTTTAACATTTTTCATTTTAAAAGCTAAAAACGCAATTTCGCAACATCCGTCAATTTCTAAAACAAAAATCTGGTTACTGTTAATATCCTCTAATTCGAAAGAAAATTAAAAGATAGCATCAAAAAATATTGGCCACAAATCAAATATTTTTTGTGGTTTTTTTTCTAACTTTTTAATGACATAGTTAGAGATTAAGATTTGAGTTTTGGGTGATAAATGACAGAATAAAAGGATTAAACGGGCAAAATCAGATGATACAAGGTTAAAATAATAAACACATTTCAAACCTTTTCTTATTTTCTTAAAAATCAAAAAATGAAACTTGCGCTGAGGAATTATTTTTTGCTAAAACTTAAAAAATTGTTTTTTTGAGGTGGAGTAAATTTATTTTATTCGAAGAAAAAAAGAGGGAACCGCATAATATGTAAACGAGCTGTTGATTCGATTACGAGGAGGAACAAGCAAATAAAAAAAGGTGAGTTAAAGCAATTTCTTCTCGTAGTAGATCAAAGGAGAAAAAAACTCTAATTCACATAAATTGCTTTTGGCGCCTGGTAATACATTTTTTTGGACAGTGATGAAAATTACATATAAGTTGGAAGGCAAAAAGAAAACAAACACTGGTCATTCATTTCTTGAGTCTATAAAATGCGATATTGTTAACTCGACTGCATAAAGCTTGAATCCAGTTCCACTTAAATTTTGCAAAGTCATACAGTAGGTAAAAAGGAAATACAATGGAAAAAATGGAGTTGAATGGTTTCATTTAGGGTTGTCGAATTTCCCGGGAAATTTCCCGCTTGCGTGCAAAATTTCCCGGGAAATTTCCCGGGAAATGCGGGAAATTTCAGCATAACTTTTTATTGATGACTTATTTTTATGTATTTTTTTTTGGCATTACATAGAAAAAGCATGGTGAATTCATATTTTCTTTACAAATTTGTAAAAAAACCAAAATTAATTTGAATTATGTCCAAATGCCCTGAGGCATTTCCCGGGAAATTCCCGGGAAATCGACAACCCTAGTTTCATTACAAGAAGAAAAAAATTGTATTTGGGGAAAAAATATTTTTAAAGATTTCCCTTATAAAGCAATCCAAAAAAGTCGAAACATTCAGAATAATCGTAATAAATATTTTTGTTACATTTCTTCTTCCTTTATACCATCAGTAATGAACATCTGGTTGCCTTATTTTTATCCTTCCGAATACATTTCAGCATAGGGATTTACTACTACCGTACTTTTCATCACCTCCCAAAAGCTTCTTTCGTCAAATATATTTAAAAAAAATGTAACCAAATCTCATCATGAAAAAGATGATCACAAGACAAAAAAGACCACTCTTTTATTTAAACAAAATTTAAAAAAAAGAAAAGATAGAAAAACACAATTTTAATTTTGCCAAATAATCTCAAGTGATTTCGGAGGAGATAACAACCGACATCCCACAAAATTGCGTAACATTCTATTTTACTCCAATATAAAAACGATTGGTGGCAACAGCAGCGACCACCGCCACGAGTCTCATTGCTTACATCAAGGATATCAAGTGATTAATTGACCACAGCGCACCGCATAAAATCCTCTTAATGCTTTGTCAATATTCGCAACAATTGCTACCACGAAGTAATGAAAATTTTATGTTGGTCTTTTATCCACAAACTTTTTTCAATTTCAACCAAATTTGTTTGATAACAAAAAAAAGAATTTAAAAAAAAGGTAAGGAAGATATTTTTTGCTTCTCGTCATCATCTTTACTCCCAATAACCCTCTTTTGTCGGCGGCGCCATCAACCACACCTAATACCAATCTAAAAATAATATCCTCATAACAAGCCGGAAACGAGTCAATGCGATGTTACTGCGACGGAAGTGTGGCGCCTTGCTTCTTTAACCAACTTATTCTCATTTCTACCACATGTTTAAACAAAAAGACTTCGAAAAAACACTTGTAACAATGGAAAATAAACTTTATCAACAAAAATTGAAAAACATATTTATCAGAAAAGAATCAACAAAAAATTAATAAAGTATAGTTTATTGTTGCTTCTTTCGGAACGAGCATCCTTCAATCAAACGAGCTTTACCACCAGTAGGTTGACAGAGAACGGTATTGCATCCAACACAAACGACGACAGATTGAGCATGACTGAATACAGTGGTGATTTTGTAACAACCAGGACATTTGACATCCATGAAGTATGAATTTGGATGAGGAACAAGTCGCTTCATCTTGTGGCGCTCTTGTTCGCGTTTTGGATCAGGATGAAGAAGATCTCGAGCTAAAGGCATTTTGAGTTGTTGTATGTTACCTGAAAAAAAAAAAACAATATATGTTAAGGATAAAATGAAGGAAAAAACACTTAATATACATGCACGCAAAGATAATGAAACACAATTACGAAAAGTTACACGCTGAAACTCTAACATAGTTTTGAAAGCTTGAGAATTACGAAAGCTAGCAAAAATGGTAAAAAGCATTATTAAGGATATCAATAATATAGCAGCATTAATGGCTGTTTGAGAAAAATACATGATAAAAAGGGTATTAAAGGAATAGGAAACGAATGTTTAATATGTATAAAATCAGTAAATGCAAAAAAAGAAGCGTAAATATTTCAATAGTATTAGCGCAGCAGCAAAAAAATGTTTGAAGTTTTTTTGTTGAAAGAAATGCAAAAGGGAATGAAGACAGTAGGCTGAGTATTCCCATGCTCAGGCAAAGAAAGAGACAAAGTCTTGAATGGAAAATTTGCTTGAAAAAAAAGAAAAGCAACAAGCTTTGCTTTTTTTAACCCAGCTTTTATGCATGTATTTATTGCACAATTATGCATAATTTTGTGAAATAAAAACTTTACCATTTTTGTATTTCAACATTTAGTGACGTCATCAAAATGATAAGCATTAAAGTGGATATCTTTAAAATCTTTAATAATCCCTTATAAAAATTTTTTTGTCCTTTTTACGTGATTTTTATACATGTTTACCGCGCTTTTTAACACTAATATAAATACACATCTTTTCAGTAATTATGGCAGCGAACATGATGCTCAAACGTGGCTTCTCATTATCTGCTTCTGTTGCTCAACAAGTGGTTAAAACTCCAGTTCAAGTTCATGGAATTGAAGGACGTTATGCTTCAGCTCTTTATGTTGCTGCTTACAAACAAAAAACTTTGGAAACCGTCGAAAAAGATTTGAGTAAAGTCAAGAATCTTTTAGAATCAAGCCAAAAGTTTAAAGTAATGACCTTTTTTCTTTTAATATTGAATTATTAATAATATGCATTTTAAGGAATTTGTTCTCAATCCCACTCTTAATGCTCTAAAGAAACAACAAGCAATTGATAAAATCTCAAAAGAACTTGGTGTTTCAAAGGAATCTGCTAACTTTATTACTTTACTTGCTGAAAATCGCCGTCTTAATAAACTTGAAGCTGTCATCAACTCTTTTGAAACTATTATGCGTGCTCATAAAGGAGAACTCTTTGTTGAAGTTACTTCCGCTGAGGTTAGTTTTATTTGCAAAAAGAATTTTTAATGTTTAAACCTCTTTTCTTATTTTTTTAGGCACTTTCTCAAAAACATCAATCAGCTCTCTCAGATGCTTTACAAAAGTTTGCTAAACAAGGTCAAAAACTTCATGTTACTTTTGCTGTCAAACCTAGCATTGTTGGAGGTCTTGTAGTTACTGTTGGTGACAAATACATTGATCTTTCAATTGCTTCAAAAATGAAGAAGTACACTGAAGCTCTTCAAACTGCTATCTAATGGCTCTCGTGTATTTGATTACGTCATTTTAGAACAGTGTTTTTATTTTAGATGAAAAATTAAATTTGTAAAATTGACTAATAAATGAATTTTATTTTTGTGTTGTTGATTGCAGAGGTCCTTGTTGAGATTGAATTTGAAAGTTTGGTTGAGGCACAGGTATTAAAAGATTTGGATTTCCATCACATGCAATAGGAATATCTTCCGAAGTTTGATTGATTTGTACATGGCCAAGTTCACTTTTCTTTTTTGATAAAATTTCTTTGTTCGGAGGAAGATCACTGTTTGTCATAAATCTTTTCAATTCATTTTTACAAATTAATGCAACATCTTTTTGTGGCGCCATTTCAGTTGTTCTATCAGCAATGAGAGCTTGACGTACAATATTCTTATTGATCAATTCTGTGGGCTGTTCAATAACCATTGTTGCCTAAAACATTAAAAATTTAATTTTAACGTGGGAATTTAAATTATGAAAGTATACTTACATATCCTTTAGATTTTAAAGCTTTAAATAGATATTCACTAGTTTCTTGAACGGTGCTAACCGCTTGTCCTTCAATATCAAGAATAGCATCACCAATTTTAAGAGTAAGACCTGCCAATGTGCCATCTTCTGTGCGAGTAACATAAATTTTTGACATGTAGGCTTTTATACTTAAGCTTAACTTACAACCAGGAATCTAAAAATTATTAATCATTCGAATCACTCCATTCTCAAGCTAAACTTACTTTGTACATGACTCCAACATGATATTTGCATCCATTGATTATTTCATATCCACGAGGAATTTGAGAAGGTTTGACTGGCATTGAAATGATTGGCCTTTGCATAACAACATCAATATTAAACGTTGGACCAGACTGACTTATTTTTCCATAAAGTTCTGCAAATTGAGATCGAATTTCTATTTTTTGACCATTGACTGAAGAAATTACATCACCGATCATGAGCTTCATGTGTGAAATAGATTGAATATTCACATCGGTTATAACCAAAGCATTTGTCATTTTGATTCCAATCTAAATTTTTATGTTTACAAATAAAAAAAATATTCCATTATTATTGTATGTATGTGTAAAAAACTAAACCTGAGATCCACGTTCGCCTTGTATTTGCACATTAGTAATATTGAAAAAGCCAGCAGGAAGAAGAAATCCAAAAGCTTGTGAAGTCATTCTTAGTTACCAACCAAAAAGTAATTTTGACGTCGATTGATGAAAGTAAAATCAGTTCAATGATAAAAAAATCTTTTATCTCGTTTTATATTTTATTCTTCTCTAAATTTGCATGCCCCATATTCGCAATTTCATTGCATAAGTAAACAAGTGAATAAATAATTTTTTTATTATAAAACAAAGAGACAATAATAATGACAAAACATAAAAAATATTTATGATAAACAACAACAATAATAATAATTCCACAGAATTTAGAGCTTGTCCATGTAGTTGTCAAGAGCAGGAACACCTTCTTTCAATCCTTTACGTTTACGAGTTTCAAGAACAACTTGGCTGGGTTTGGTGCTAGGATCAAGGGGATCACCAGGAAGGATTTGCCAATGATCGAATACACATTGAGGGAAAGCTTGACCACCAGTGTTAGAGCGCAAATCAGCAGTGAAACCTATAATAAAGAATTCAAGTTAATAAATAAGTAATTTATACAGAAAATTAAAAACAAACCAAAGGATTCGTTGACAGGAAGATATGCTTTAACAACGAACATAGGTGTACCAGCAATTTGGGATTCTTCGAAAACGTGGCCACGACGACGATTGAGTACACCATAGATACCTCCAACAGCTGCTTCTGGGCATTGAATTTCGACCAAATAGACAGGTTCAAGAAGACGTGGACCAGCAGTAAGAACGCAAGCATAAAATACACGACGAGCTGTAGGGATGACTTGTCCACCGCCACGATGGATAGCGTCAGCATGAAGGGTAACATCGTGAATGTTAAAGCGAACTCCACGCATGTTTTCGTCGCAAAGAACACCTTCCTTTGTAGCCCATTGGAAACCAGCAACGACAGAATCTTTAATTTCATTCAAATATTGAACTCCTTTAGTGACATCAACAACATAGTTGGGACCAGTTCCGTCAGGACCAAAGCACCAGATTTTACGAGCTTCAGTGGCATCCATTTCATATTTTTCTGCAAGGATCTTACCGCGAGCTTTGGCTTCATCACGAGCATTAACTTCTCCACGATCAATGGCGTCAGCAAGCCCATCAGGGAATGGAATAGCTTTACAGAACAAACGGTTATGTTTGTTTGGAGATTTAGAGAGACACATTTGGTTTGATTCTTCACAGACTGTTTCACGGTATGATACAACAGGATCGGATTTCTTAATTGGAATACAAGCGTGATCTTCTTCTAAATCTTTCAAGCAAATTTCCAAATGTAATTCACCAGCACCAGCAATAATGTGTTCACCAGATTCTTCGAAAATACATTGGACCATAGGATCGGATTTAGCAAGACGTTTAAGACCTTCGACAAGCTTTGGAAGATCTCCAGGATTTTTAGGTTCAACAGCAATACGGACTACAGGTGATACGGAGAATTTCATTACACGCATGTTGTAGGCATCTTTGAAAGTAGTAATAGTACCACCTTTAACGAGATATTGGTCAACCCCGACGAGACCACAAATATTGCCAGATGGAACATCTTCAATTGGTTCGGTGTAACGACCCATCATGAGAATAGTACTAAAAATTTAAGATAGAAAAAAAGATTAATAAAAAGTAAAATTACCGTTGAATGGTTTTTTCATAAAGATCTTCTTTCTTGCCATGGGTGAAGTTGGGTCCTTGAATACGAGCTTTCATTCCAGTAGCAACTTTACCAGAGAAAACACGACCGAAAGCATAGAAGCGACCTTTGTCGGTTGTTGGAACCATCTTAGAGATATACATCATAAGAGGGCCATTAGGATCACAGTTTTTAATAGCGACAGCGGCTTCATCATCATGAGGTCCTTCATAAAGCATTTCCATACGATATTTTTGAGCGGTGACAGGTGATGGTAAGTGCATAACAATCATTTGAAGCATAGTATCACCAGCAGGAAGCCATTTACGCATCAAAATTTTCATGAGTGGTTTGCCTTCAAGATCACGTTCATCAGCAGCAAGCTTGATATTCAATTTTTCAAGAAGTTTAGCTGTATCATCCTTCTTAACTTGCATGACAGCATCGAAAACTTTGAAAATGGGATCAAGAACAAATTGAACGAAACCCCGAACAGAGCCCTCCTCTTGACTATCTATAAAGTGAAGTAAAGTAATAAAAAAAACTATGAACATTTAATTAAATAACTTACTTGACCATTTCTTTGTTTTAGGATTGAAGAAACGATCACCCCAGAGATTTTTCATGAGTTTATCAACTTGAATTCCGAATTTGGAGGCATACATTTCAGCGAATTGTTTAAGAGTAAAAGCCCAACCATGAAGACCAGAACCAAAACCAACATTTCCGATAGCAGGATCAACCATAATAGCTCCCATAGGTCCGTCATCACTAAAATTCAAAACGATAAACAATCATAAAATAAATGATTAACTAAATGAAGGGGGATAACAAAAAGGATTTTTATATTTTCATCTAAAGCGTCTTATGGATGTAATGGAAAATGATGAAGCCATAAACGGAAAGAAAAAGAGGATCTCAAGTAATGAGGAATGAAAAAAGTTTAATTTGTTTTAGTTGGGTTAATTTTTATTTTTTTATTGAATTTTAAACCAACTTACTCTCCATAAGTAGCGATGATAACGTTGATATTTTCAACAATACGTTGGAAAGTTTGGAAAAGTTCTTCCTGTCCAAGTTGAAGTTCGAGAAGAGCACGATCCATCTTGTTCATGAAGAGAATAGGCTTGATACGCTCAGCAATAGCTTGACGCAAGACAGTTTCTGTTTGTACGCAAACACCTAAAAAAATCAGTAAATTATACATATTATATCATCAACAAACTAACCAGATACACAATCGACGACGACGAGCGCACCATCAGTAACACGCAAAGCAGCAGTAACTTCAGATGAGAAATCAACGTGACCGGGAGAGTCGATAAGATTGATTAAGAAACCGTTATAGCGTTTCTTTTCACCACCAATATCGTTAACTTCAAGTTGAGTGGCACCTTTGACGAAGTCCAAATCAGCTTCTTGAAGTTCAAAGAACATAGAAATAGCTCTAAATATCATGCATAATTATTAGAATATAAAAATAAATAAGTACTTACGTAGATTTGATGGTGATACAACGTTCTTGTTCATCTTTACGAGTATCGGTGAAACGAGTTTCACCAGCTTTTGAACCAGCAATAATACCAGCTTTAGAAACGAGAGAATCCGTCAAAGTTGATTTACCGTGATCAACGTGAGCAATGACAGACATGTTACGGATATTCATTTTATGATCCATGAGACCACGGATTTCATCAACGGTGAAGTTAACCTAAAGGACGAATATTAGTCATCATATAACAAAATGATGCTATTAGTTAGTAAAATATCACTATTTACTAACATCATTGGCAATTTTAAAAAATATTACTTACCATTTTTGCAGATGTTTAGGCGCCGAAAGACGTAAAATATAGCAGAAAAATAACCAAAAAAAACCGCCACCAAAACGAGGCAGTAGCGAACAGAATGGAATAGTTTGGGAATCGTTAGAGAAAAATGCAGTGGAATGGGCCAAGCAAGGGTTACTGTCTTTTTCGCTTTGAGGTCTTGCTATGAGGTCACCCTGATTATGAATGTTGTGCAATATTGGAAAGACTTGCTGTTTGCTTTTTTAGAGAGGTTCTTTCACCTGCCAATCAATGGTATTTGGAAATAGTTTTTCAATACCACAATAAAAAATTAGCAACGAATTATTTTTTTTTAAAACATTTTAACTATTTTAAAATCTTAAACTATGTGCTAATGAATAAGACAAGTTTGTTATAAATGAAAATTGCAATTTATTTTTTCAAAAATGACAAGATTAAAAATTTACAAAGAAAACGACATGAAAAGATATTATTTGGTCAAATCATGATGCATATTTCATATTTGTAAATAGAGTTGCAGTTTTGGTTTCAACAGTGTTTTCTTTCATTAGAATAGCTAAAGAGTTTGAATGAAGAAGAGAATCTCTGGAGACCATCACTTTGCTTTTTGTTGATGTAACATTTATAGAAGATTTGCTGAGTGCTTGGCGACCAGCTGCAAAAAGAGGAGTATCAAAAAGATCATCATCAATGATATCGTCCACATTTTCGGTGTCTTTCTAAAATATAATAATATTAAGATAAAAGAGAGTTAAACGTGAATAATAATAATAAAAAACCTACACGCTTATTAAGCAACCATTTTTTTACTTCAAGGGATTTCTTCCTTGAATTAACACCTTCATCATCATCATCATCAGAAGCAGCACCGTCTACAGGAATATGATTAAGCTTAACAAGTTTTTGCCACTCTTCATCTGTGATATCCTTTCCCATTCTGGCTCGAAAACTTCTATCCATATTTCCTGTTCCATGCAAATCACCATCGGCCAGGAATTTTTCTTGAAGACGGTACAATCTTTTTTCATCATCGTCATTTATTTGTTTCAGATATTGTTTGACCAAACCATTTCTGACTTCTTCTTGATCAATATCCTCTTTATCAGCTTCGTCTACTTCATAGTCATTGTAACCGCCATCGAGCAAATCTTCATTATCTGAATCATCTCCGATATCATCACCAGATAAAGATGCTTGGTCATCCACGAATTTATTATACCTAAAAAAATACGAGACTTTTAAAGCCCTTTGAAGCGCAAAACTTACGCTCCAGCTTCAGATAAGTTGTCATCTCCATTAATATCATCAGCCTCAGACTCTACTTCTTCTACCAAATCTTCAGCGTCGCTTTCAAAAATTTCAATAACACCAGGCTTGTTGGAAGGATCTTCAGTTGTAAAAATATCATCATAATCAAGTGGAACATCTTCGGTAGTTTTTTTTGAAGTTGTTGGAAAAGATGATGTGATATTGGAACGAGATTCGTCTTCCGAGTCATCAGAATCAAATATTTTTGGAATCTTAGCTTTTGTTTCTTGAATATCTTCTTCATCGTCGCTGTAAACCACTACTTTTCTCTTTCTCGGCATTTCAGAACTAAAATACAAGTGTAAAATTTTACAAAAGAAATAAACCATACTCTGAATCAGAGAAACAAACATCGTCCATGATACTATCTTCTGCGTTATCAAATGCTTGGTAAATAGCATTAATTCGCTGTTGAGTCGAGTTAAGATCTTCTTCAGTATTGTTATCAGCGTTCATAAGGGTTGAAGTAATATCTCTTTCGATATTTTTATCAAGATAATTTTTTTCAGCCAATTCTTGAGTATCAAGTGGAGTAGAATCCGAAAGGAAATCGGTTACATTGTATTTTTCAAATTTGCTACACATCGTTTGATCGGAAGATTGTGTAGCAGGCTGAGTCCCAAAGCTTCCTGAACAAAGCATAACCAATTCATCATTTTGAGCTTGAGTATCAAGAATAAGATTGTACGGAGATGGATCTGGTTCAATCGGTGCTCTTTGTTCAGCTTCCAAAAGTTGAGTAAGATCAGTTGCAAAAAATACCTGAGATGTTTCTTCGGGAGCAACGGCATTCATTTTAAAAGAATGAGGAAGAGATGGGACTTCGAAAGATGGTTCAAAATTGTCATCATCGCTAATTACAATACGTGAAGGTGGAGGAGTTCTTTCATCGATATCTGATTCTTCACTAGCTTCGTCGTCGATCTAAATGTGGACAGAAATAAGTTAATACTTTAACTACTATTTCTTACCATAGGATTTTTATCTTTATTTTCATCTTCTTCGTCATAATCCAGATCATCTTCTTCATCAGAAATAGCTTCATCTTCATCGTCTGTTTCAATATCGCTGTCGGATGCATCTGTTTTCGTTTCAACAATTTCTTCATCTTCATTAACAGCGATCTTAGGCTTCTTGTTTTTCTTCTTTTCAACTTCATCCTCATCTGACCATTCTGCTTCTTCATCTTCATCATCCTGAGCAATTTCATTATCAGCATTATAAACAATGAATCTTTCTTCTTGTTCTTCATTTCTTCGAGTTTTCATTTTTTCTTCAAGTTCCTTTTTCAAAGCAATTTCTATAACATTCTGTGTAAGCTCTTATTCGTATAACACAAAAACATACTTTTATTTATTCGATGAGTTTTTGGAGATTTTGAAGAAGCAATAGGAACATTTTTCAACTGAATCTTTTCTTGTAGCCATTTTGTTTGCTTGTCTTTTTCAAATTTTTTAGTAGCCTGAAATTGATTTAATTTTAACATAAAAATTAGAATAATAAAAGTATTTACTTACTTCGGATAAAGAAGAAGGATCATCAAGTACGATTTCAGCTTGATTTGGTTTAGTTAGTTTTAAAGGCCGAGCTAAATTGCGTAATTTTTCAGCTAATTTTTCTTTCATATTAATTTTTGGTTTATGATTTTCGTTATCTTCTTCAGTCATACTTGAATCCATAATTGAATCGGTAGTAACCATGAAAAAACAAACGTTAAACAAAAAGTTTAAAAACAATCTTTTGTTTGTTTGATTATTATGAATCGCGCTGAATTTTCAAATTTTCCAAAAACGCGCTTTTTATAATCTTTTCTTTCGCTTTAAGAAATTGTTACGCTTAAAACTTTGCAATTTTTGTTATAATTTTTTTCTTGTTTTTGTTACAGTTGGTGTTGAATGTTTTGATAAAAAAAAACTATCATAATTGTATCAAGAATTTCTGGCACAAATATAAACCAATATGAACAGCATCTTTCGTTCGTCGCTACCATTAATCCTTAAAAAACATCAACAAATGTTCTTCCAAATGAGTAAGCAAGTTTTCCTTGATTTTTTTTGTATGTTTCATTTTTCCTTTTTTTATAGCATCTCGAACTTATGCTGTTGGAACTAAGGTTGTTCCAGCTAAAGAAGATAAATCTCACATCGATGAAGATGCCGAAAAATTGTGCAAATATGTATGTGTAAATTACTATGTTGAAGGTATGTATTTTATTATCTTTTTTTCATTAAATTATTTTGTATTTTGTTTTAGGAGAAGAACCTGGTCCTAAAATTCTTCCTGATTCGGAGTATCCAAAATGGCTATTTGAACTTGATTTATCACCTCCTAAAACTTTAGAAGATATGGATGAAAAAAAAGATGGGTGGAAATTTTGGGAGGCTGTTAAACAACGTCAATTACAACAGTCACTTAGACATGAAAAACTTCGTATTAAATTTTTACATATGCAAGATTCTCCTTCGTTGAAAAAGCTCAAATAATTTTACATTTCTTTTATTATCCTTATGCTTAGGTTTTTTGAATTGTTAAGTTTGATTTTTTATTACCATCATTGTATGTATACTGTAGCTTACACCACAGCACGTAAGATGAAAAATGTATTGTTTAATAAAATATTTTATTTTATTTTTTTCTTATAAAAATCAAAATGGTAAATATATCAAAATTCATCGAACAAATTAACCACACTGTACATAAAAAAATATATAATGTAAAGGAAAAGTAAATTTACGCTTTAAATATTATTGTTTTAGAAAAGAGAGAGAAAGCCGACAACAATTTTGCCGGGAAGAGGAAATGCTTTTGCGCCAGAATCGCATTATTGAAAACCTAAATGTTGCGAATCATAAGCATAAAAAAAATAGTAAAACAAAGTATGTATTTAAAAATTCAGATTTTTGAGAGATACATAAGAAGAAGAAAACGAAGAAGAAAGAATCGAGAGCACTTGCTAAAAAAATTTTGTGTTTAACAAAAAAATTTCCAACTTCAATGTACAAAAAAAACTCAAAAATAATAAAAATATTTTAATCGTGAATTTAGAAAAAATCACAGAATCAAGGCAGAATTGAGCAATCATAAAAGACGCCAAAAGAAGGAATAAATACGAGAGACATTAATCAAACAAAAATGAAATCAAGAAATATCAAAGGTACAAAGAAAGAAGGATTTGAGGAGAGTGAAGATGAGAGAATGCACCAAATTAATAAAATATATAACAAAATCTTTCATTTTGATATATGTACCATTTAGATGATAGATACGACTAGCTTGTAGCTGTGGTGGACAAATCACAGCTTTCCCCTGAATAAAAGGCATCATCCACTTCTGTTGGAGAACTTTCAGTTTTTCGAATTTTGCGTGGCGGTGGCATATGAGCATTTGATAAATCAGCCGTAGTTGAAATATCATTTGAAAACATGTCTTGTTTGGTTTTCAATGCGACGGCATCATTCGAAGCAAGAGGAGATGTTGTGATTGGATGTCCATTAAAAAGTTTACCGGAATTACCGTTATTTCCTTCCACTTTTGAGACGCCTGCGTCCGTCACCAGTGGATTATTATTTGGAGAAGTTGAGGTAACAGTATGTTCTGTATCTGTATTTCCAGATGTTACGGATTGTGGAGTTTCTGTATCTCTACTTTCAGCTTTAATTGGTACCATCAATGTTGAAGACATATCAGGATGCCCATTTTCCTCAAATTTAATTGTTGGAGTGCTATTTCCACTTAGAAGACTAGATAAGGTGCTATTTTTTCTCTCTTGTTTGAAATCCATTGATTCTTCTTTGATGGGAGTTGAAGGTTCTGTTGTTCCAGTTGAGTTTCCACCAAAAAATGGACCAAGGGTTGAAGTAGGAGTTGCTGCAGCGGATGAAGGCTGCGAATTTTTAGGCTGTCTTGATGGAGGTCTTGAAGAAGTACTTTTAGACTTTCGCTTTGTGGCTGAAGCTGGTGGCGCATCATCTCCATTTGGATTGTTATTCCATCTTGTTGTAACTGTATCAAAATATTCTAAAATTTTTAATTTAAATAAAAAAATTTAAGTTTAAATTATTATAATGACTACATACCTTTATCATCTTTTTGGATTTTTATGAAAACGAAATCAACCGAAGATTGAATATTTCGTTGTTGTTGTTTATTAGCTTTTGATGGAGAATTACATGGTGCATCATAAACAGTTGTATAACCATCCTCGACTTTGCCATTTGGTGGTTTATCATCGATTGGCTGTGGAGGTTGTTGTGGTGGTGGTGGAGGTGGCAACTGAGGTTGTTGCTGGCCTTGTTGCTGTTGTTGTTGAAGCTGTTGCGGATGATGCATATACATTGGCATATGAGCTTGTTGCCCTGTTGAAGGAGGTCTTTGAAAATGTCCTTGAGCATCCTGAATTTGTTGATAGCCATGATTTGGATGATATCCTTGCGGAGGCCCCATGGGTGATTGTTGATGTGGCATATGTGGTGCTATAAATTGATGATGTTGTTGATCATAAGGTGGAGGTTGTTGAGATTGTTGATGCATAGCTTGCTGATTGGCTTGCATCATACCTCCATGTTGTTGAGTCATAACTGTATCCGTATTCATAGGAGTTATGGAATCCAAATCGCATTCATCACCACCTACTAAAAATTAATTGTTTTTAAAATATTTTTTGACCGCCTTTATTAAACTTACAATCACCGAAAGTTGCTGCCAAATCTTCTAGGGACGATCCTCCAGTGTAATCTTGGAAATTACTAAAATCTTCAAGATTTCCTGAAGTATTTTGTTGGACATTTTGTGGCATAGGTTGGCCTCCTTGTCGATTTTGATTTATTTGTCCTTGTTGAGAAGCAGCAGCGGGTTGAGGATATCCAAACTGATTTTGTTGTGAAGTTTGTTGATATCCAGGGCTCGCATGATTTGTCGGTGACATAAATTGTCGACTCAAAGGATGTTGTTGTTGAGGATTTTGTTGGTTTGGATATTGAGGAGAAGGTTGAGGATAATTAGGTGTTCGAACCTTTTGTTGCTGTTGAGCAGCGGCGGTTTGTGGATAACCAGGTGATTGATGGGGTGGTGGATACCCAGATGTTGGAGTGCCTGGATTTTGTGGTTGTTGCTGTTGAGGTTGGGGTTGTCCTGGTGGTCGCATCATTTGCATTTGATATTGATAATCATGAGGTTGCCACATTGGTTGCTGTGACGCAACTGATGGATATCCATGTTGTGGATATCCTGGAGGCATCATTGATGTTGATGGTTGTTGACTTTGTGGATATGCTTGATACCCTGGGTATCCAGGGGGCATTCTTTGTTGTTGCTGCTGTTGCATATTTGGTTGCATTTGCATTCGCTGCATCATATAATAATCTTGTTGCTGCATATTTGGATTTTGTTGTTGCATCAGCATTGCTTTCCTTTGTTGTTCCACAGCTGCGGCTTCAGCCTTTGCTTGATCATCTTTTTGTTTTTTGCTTCGACTTTTTCTTTTTTTAGGTGGCGATGGTTCTGTCTGCACAGGCTAAAAGAATGATAAAGTTAACAATGAAAACATAATGATAATTTTCTTACTTGTGCTGCTTGTGGTGGCATTTGTTGTTGAGGTGGCATCCCTTGAGGAGGCATCATATGAGGTTGCCCACCACCCATGGGCTGCATAATACCAGCTCCTCCAATATGATGCTGTACTGGACCGGTCATTCGTTGTTGTGGAGGATATTGATAATGCTGTTGCATCATATGCATATTTTGTTGTTGCATATGTTGTGGAGGATAACCTTGATGTTGTTGTTGTTGCTGTACGGGCATCATTTGATGCTGTTGAGGCATTTGTTGTTGTAACTGCTGAGGCTGTTGTGGCTGTGGATATCGGGCCTGTGTTGGATTTGATTGTGGTTGTTGATTATTATTGCTATAAAAATAATGTGTGTTTAATTATTGATGAATAATGGTTTTTTTACCTTAATAAACCAACAAGCAAGGGGCTATCTGAGCAATTATTATTTGAACCTGCTTCTTGTGGACGAGCTAAAATGTTTATTTTTAAACTGTATTAGATTTAAGTTTAAATTTACTTTGCTGTGGTGGTTGTCCAGGTTGCTGAGGTTGCTGTTGTTGAGGCGGCATCGAAGAAGGAGGAACAGGACTTGAATAACGAGGAGGTCGTTGAGCTTGTGGTGTTGGATATTGCTGCTGATTTGGCGGCTGAGGTTGTTGTTGTTGAGGATATTGTTGAGTTGTTGGATATTGAAATTGCTGCTGCTGAGGTTGCAATTGTTGTGTTCGATCCATGGGAAATCCGGGTGTAATGGGTTGACTGCCTTTAGAAGAATATTCAAAGGCACTTATATTCCGTTGATGAGGATAAGGAGCACGAAAGCGTGGAGTTGGTGATGATGTCGGGAATGAAGTAATTAAGGAGCTTGTTGAAGGTCCTCGACTGGGACGACGAACACCACGAACTTGAGATTTGTTTAATGGACGCGAAACTGGAGCAGGCTCGCGAATTATTTGAAATCGTTTACTTGAACCGTTAAAGTTTTTGATCCGATAAGCTTTCAGACCTAAATAATTATAACAATTGATTTGAACAAAAAAAAATGAAGTATATAATTACCAAGTTTCCTGAGTAGTTTTGGATTTTCTGAAGCAAGTCTTTCAAGCCTTAGAACAGAAAGTTGATCAAGTTTAAGAGAAATACGAACGCGTTTAGTCTTTGGTTTGGATGAATGCTCTGCACTGGAAGTTACTTCCGCGCTTGAAGAAGCAGATGAGGTAGATGGCTTTTGATCTTCAACAGCGGCGTCACCCGGCGCTGACGAAGCGCTTGCTTCGTGAAGGCTTTGTGCTTCTTCTAAGTTTTCTTTTGAGTTTTCTTTAACTTCTTCTTTTTCTGAATTAGAAGTTGAAGGTTGTGGTTCAGGTGAGGAACCTTTTGAATCTTCTTCTTCTATAAACAATTTTTTTTATAGTAATAATAATTAAATTATATTTACCGTATGCAACGAGTGGACGTTTAAGTTGGTTTTTAGCTTGAGTTGGCTCAGAAACGAGCTCTGATTTATTAGAATTTGATTCAGATTCCGATGAAGTAGATACGACAATTTTGCCTTTAATAAGCGTCGACGGTAATGGCACAACACCTATTGAATTTGGTGTATGCAACAACGGCGACGAAGGTAATGAATGAGATAAATGAGAATTTAATGAATTAGGAATTAACACACTTGATGAATCAATTGTACTTTTAATTGAAGGGTTAGAAGCCGATAGCGAAATCTTTTCATTTGACGCCAAAATAGAATTTTTTGAAGTCAACGTGATTCTTTCACTATTATCAAATTGGTTCATACGGCATCCAAGAATGGAAACGCCGTCAGAAACGGTTGCAAATAAATTATTATAAATAATTAATTATCTGCTTAAATTTTTCGATTAGCGATAGCGAAAAGCAAATATTATTAAAATTAAATAAAATAAGAAGGCGGCAGCAAAAAATTTCAAAATATAAAATTTCTTTGCTTTGACTGCTAACCGCGTTGGGATATTCCGAGTAAGCACCCTTGCTTCACCTAAAAAAATTAATGCCAAAATATAGTAATTTGGATCAAAAAGTAATGAAAGATGCTTGTTTTTGCACGTGTTTGTCGTCGTACACACGAAGCATCGTCGAATGGAAAGAAAAAAGAGATCAAATGAGTCGCGCAAAGCCAAAATTTGGCTGCTTTTTTGTTATAGGAAGGAAATAATAAAGTATTGAAATTCTGGTAAAAAAAACTATTAGGATAAAAACTTTTAAAGAAACAAAAAATCTTGAGGGAATAACTAAATAAACGAGAGCTAAAAAATCGATTGAATAGCCAATGCTGACCATCATAAAAAAGAAAAGAACGAAAATAAGACACTTCGATCACAACACAAAAATCACTTCATTATAATCCAAAAGTAAATGAGTTAAACAAAAATCAAATCATAAACAACTTTTGATATTCGTTACTCCTAAATCATAAAAAGCTGATTAAAAATCAGTTAACGCAGAATAAGAAAATTTGCATAAAGCTGCGTGAAGCAGAGTCCTTTGGTCCCGAGCTCTTTCTTTGTTCACGAAAAAGAAGGTCGCCGCCGCCTGTCGATACGCGCGCGGCTATGCAGCAGCTTTCGGTTGGGCACACCGCCCTATATTTGCACGCTTGCTTTTTTATTTTATATTTTGTGCGCACCACTCCTCTTATTTTTCCACTTCTTTCTTACTCTCTCATACGATCCTCTGCTTTAGCAATGCTGTCTGGCTTGCACACTCTTTCGTCCATCTCATTGATCGTGCAACTACGCAGCCAATTTCTACCGTACGAAGCCCAATGTGTGCGGGAGGACGTTCTCTCTCTCTCTTTTTTTACCCGAGAAAGACGTTAACGATGAAGAGGGGTCGGCAATTGTTCAAACCCCGAAAAAAGTATTGTTTACAACTAAAATAAAAGTTTTTCTTAAAGGCATAATACTGATAAATAGCAAAAAATATTAATGAATGCAATCTTTTATGGATTTAATAAAAAAAAAGTAAATATAAATGTTTATTAGTTTATTGTAAAAACATATCTTAAAATTAAATTTTCGCAGTTTTATCACTTTAAAGTTTAAACACTTTCATTTTTTTTATTATCAATTTTCAATTACATCTATTTTGTTATAATTGTGCTTAAAATAATTGCTTTTTTTATCCACTTGATATGGTCACTTTACGAACTTTACGGACGTCAAAACTCTGTCAACAAAATACAGCCAAATACATAAAAAACGTGATCAATAAAAAGCTTTCGTCTTCGCTTGCATTTTCTTTTTTGAGTGCGGTCAGTCAGTTTGACTCTCCTCGCGAAAGTTCCTGAATTGTTTCTTTCTTTCACAGCCCAAAAACGCTGAGAAAACGGAGAAAAGTAAAATCTATCACTTTTTTTTAGCTAAACTTTTTCTCTAACATTTAAAAAAAATTTTATTTTTTATATGCGTGATTTACAAACTTCTTGATTGATGATACTTTTTACCGTGTTATTTTGTGTGAATCCCTTTCATATTTTCTCTTTCAGGCTTATATAACTCAAAATGAAGTACGTCGCCGCTTACTTGCTTGCTCATCTTGGAGGAAAAGCTGAACCATCAAAAGCTGATATTGAAAACATTCTTGGTAAGTTGTTTATATTATTATTGCAGTTTATAACTTCTTTTTTAGCTTCCGTCGGTGCCGATGCTGATGCTGAAAACACCAATGCCGTCCTCTCGGCTTTGAAAGGTAAAAACATTGAAGAAGTCATCCAAGAAGGTTCCAAAAAACTTGCTTCCGTGCCTAGTGGTGCTGCTCCAGCCGCTGCTGCTGCTCCTGCCGCCGCCGCTGCTGCCCCAACTGCTGCAGCTGCTCCAGGTTTGTTTTATTGTAGTTATGTTCAAATTAATATATATGTTATATTTTTAGCCAAAAAAGAAGAAAAGAAGGAAGAATCTGAAGATGAAGATATGGGCTTTGGACTTTTCGATTAATTTCATTTTTCAATAATTGTTGTTTTGTTTTTTGAATAAAAAAATATCCTTGTCATTGTCAATTTCTTTTTTTCACAAATCCTCTCATGATTGCGTGTTTTCGGTTATTCGCGCACACCTGCATGTTTTAAAGATAGAATGCGGCCTTGATTTAATGCGCCACGAGCGCATTTGTTTGAACGTTGATTGAAGTCAGTAGTTCGGGAATCAGGTCGTTTTAACGGTAGACAAGAAAAGTTTGAACGTTTATCCCAATAGTGGTTTGCAATGATTAGCTTACGAAAACAACGTGGAATTAAAAATAATAGGAATAGTTTACTTGTTACTGGTATATTTTTCTTCTTCTAATAATTGTAATTTGCTAATTATGATTTAGGGCAAGCTTCATCGGATGCGTTAATTCAGTTTGTTTTGAATAGTGGCTGTTTTAGAAATAAAGATGTTGGAAGTTTAAATACTAAAGGTATTTTTTTATTTTGTAGCTTCATCAGATATAAGACTTTTTAGACACATTTTCTATTTATAATTATCTCTGTTCTTTATTGGCTTATTCAATAAAGCATTTAAAAAGTGACATTCCAATAATAGTATTGATTGATGCAGCAAAAATTCCTGTTAAAGCTTTAAGATTGATCTTAAAAGCTTGTCAAAATGTTTTAGCATTTCGAAGTAAACATGTTGTTATTGCTGAACCCGAAAGTTTTTTTGACCAACAAAGGTTGAGCTTGGACATTCTACTTGAAAGCTATGATTTTAAAACCACTTTGGTTTCAAAAAATAAACTATGGAAGTACATAAATGTTGCAGACTTGGCAGATTCTTTTGCTCCTAGTTTCCCTGGTCGATGGGAAGACATTCGTAAAGTAAATTTTTGTCCCTCTTAATTTTTAAATGATATCCTTCCGCTTTTATAGGGTTTTGAAGAGCATTTTAAGCAAAATCCATCATACACAACAATTTCCCAACCATCACAAATACCATATCTTAGTCGCTTGCTTCAAAAAGGCTCTTCAATTTTGATTGAATTAAGTCCACCAATGCAAGGCCGATATTGTCGTGTTTTTGAAGAAAATGATCCGCTTGGAAAGCTTATTCAAAAAGAAGAAGTTGATGAGCCAATTTATGATGAAGCATTGCCTTTACAAAAGTCTTCACAAGTTCCTTTAACAGAAAATTCAAAAGATCTAATACAATTGGAAGTTTTTGATGCTGATGCGCCAAAAAATGAAAGAAAAATGCTTCCATCTCCAATAAAAGAAATTCCAGAAAATGTATCAAAGCTTTTGGAAGAACAAAAAGAAGCCATTCATCTTCTTCTTGAGTGGCTTAGAGGTTCAGGTGAAAAGTGGTTAAATACTTTAGATGAAATCGGAGAATCCATTGATGAAGCTCGACAACTTGAAAAGCAACATCGACAATTGAGCACCCGTACCGAAGCTGTCGTTGATCAGGCAGCTGAAATTTCAGAAGTTATCGAATTTATTATTCGAGAAGGAAAACCTACAACTTTTTATGATCCCTTAAAATCCCTTGCAGCTGAACTTGCAAATGTGGTATATGAATTTCGTCAACGTGTCAATCAACAATCATTGATTCGTGCCAATGCCCTACGACTTCATGAATCCGTCACTGAATTTTATAATGAATCAGATGCCCTTTTAAAATCTCTTTGTAATGAAATTAGACCCATGGAAGAAGCAAGTTGTCAAACGGAAATGATGGAACTTAGCAAAACGATTACTGTAGTCGAAGAACGCTTTGAAGTTGCAAACGAAGTATGTTCTGTATTTGAAAATTTATTAAATGAAGATGGTGAAAAGCGAAAACAAGATAAAGAATTTATAAAAGAGCAACTTTCATTAATTACTGAAAGGCGTAAACGCTGTCATGAGCTGTTAGAATTACAGAAATTAAAAGTGAGCTTTATAAAATTAATAAGCAACAAATATTGATATTTTAAAAAATAAATTTACACAAATTAATTCAGCTACAACAACTGATTCAACTTCAAACTTGTGAAAAGGATCAAGAGCAAGTTATTCAATGGCTTGACGAAATTGGAAAACTTCTATCAAATGAATCTTTTCGAAGAGGACTCTCTCAAAATGCTCTCAATTTAAAGCTATTACATTTTGAAAAGAGTGCAAAAGTAAATACATATTTTCAAATTTGATTAAACCAGTTTTTTAGAGCTTTCGAGAATATGGCAAACAGCTTAGTCAAGTTTCACTCCTCCTTCGCCGTTCATTGCGCCTCGAAATATTTCCGCAATTAACAATTTGTGAAAAAATTGATTCATTTTGGAAAGATTTTGAAGATAATTTCAACCGTTATAAAACCCATATAATTCAATAAACATTTTTATATCCTAGATAAATTTATTTTAAAAATACATCCATTAAAAGATTAAAAGACAAGAAAAGCGAAATAATCATTTTGGAATGAACAAAAACGGAATACTTTTAAAAATGGAGTAACTATGAAGATTTGATATTTCTTCTAGACTTCAGTTGATTTGATTGGTTTACCATCTTGCCAACGAGTAACCTTCAATTTGGTATCATTAACACCAGCAACTTTCTTGGATTTAGCGCAATTGCGAGTAGTGTTTGCAGCAATTTGAGAATAACGGATGTAAGTGATACCAGCGTTTCGCCACATGTTGAGATAGATTCCAAGCTAAAAAAAACAAAATAATTTTTATAAGTGAAATCAAAAATCAATCATTAAATCACGTATAAAATAGAAATATGTATGTTCGATATGACGAATACGAACAACATAAAAAACGCCTTGAAAAAGTGCTTTAACATTTTTTAAATATATGTTCATAAGAAGAAAAAAACAAAATTAAAATTAAGACGTAGAGAATTACAAATATTAAAGCTGGATTTACATACTTTGAAGATTTAATAAAATTGGAAGAAAAAATTCCAAAAAGGTAACTAATGAAAAAATAATTGTCTCAAAACGATTATGTTGATTGCAAGATGCATTGTTAAATTTCACGGGGAATTGTCTTGTATTACGAGCTGCGCATTTTTGTTTTGTTTATACATACATACATAATAATGGAGAAATCTTCTGCAAGGTTTTCACCATATGCTTCTTCATCATCACAACGGCAATTAGCTAGGGATACCAGAGATGCTGGAACCGATAGTAATTTTCCAACTTCCCCTAAGATTCAACAACAAAGTTCTGAAAAAGATGTAATTTCAGAACAAGTTGAAGTCGGTCAAAGTTAGTAGTTTTATACCACCATTATTATAAATATAAAATAAACTTTAGCTTATGTTATGGACGATAGCGTATCTCCACGAGAAATTGGAGAGTATGTTGCAAGTTTAGAACCTACATCAAACTATGACATCATGGTAATTTATTTATCTTTTTACTAAACTACATCGTTTATGTTTAGGATGTACTTCCTGATTTGACCCATGAAATCCCTTGTTTAGACGCTTTTGATCCAATGGTCACAAATTTGACAGCTTCAGATGTCAAAAATACTCTCGTTGGACTTTGTGTAATGGTAAATCGTTTACTCCAAGATAATCGATTTCTTCTTCGAGAACTCGCTGCAGTAAAATCAGGATCTTATTCGAATTCAATAAGCCGAATGGAGCGATATGATTTTAAAAAGCGTCTCATCCGTGGTATAATTTATAAACAAATTAAAATGCAAAAGCTTTTTAACCATGAGATTCTTTAGGCCCATACATTTTTCAAGGTGGCGCTGATATTCCAAGGATTGATTTAACTAATATCATTTGTAAATTTGACCAATCTACTCACCGTAGAACAGAGACTTCTTTGGGAACTATTCGTCGCTTTGTACGATTTGTTCTTGAACATGTAAGCTTATAAATACACCTTACAACTTATATTTTTTTAAGCATGATTACTTTAGGTTATCCCCATTGAATTGCATTCAAAGTTTACCCTTCGTGAAAGAGGCGGTCAAGATTATCTCACAGAACTTCCACCAGATCTTTTAGCTCTACTTAGAGGTAATAATTTTTAAAATATTAAAGAAGAGTAGTTTCATTATCTTTTTTTAGACATGTGTCTTGAAGCCTTAAATTTATATGAAGCTCGAACAGAAGAAGATAAAATTCGACGAGAAGATTTTAGTGACTACATTAATCGCACTGTTAAATCTGCATTGTAAGTTCAATTGTATTAAAATGTAAAATGATAAAATTCTTTTCAGACAAGAAATGCGACGAAACCCTCGAAAAAGCAAAAATAAGGAAGCATAAAAATGTATCTCTTTTTTGTAAGGAATTTTCCTTTTTTAATGTCTTTTCTTTTTTATGTAGTATGATGTTTGATAATAATAATAAAAAACGATCATTGTTGAGGAAATTTTGTGATAACATATCAGGATGTTGAGGTTTTTTGCGTTAAAAAATGTAAGCATTTTCATTTTTGAAGCGTTGAAAGCATGACAATCGGTTGGGTTCACGGTAAATAATTTGGTTTGATTATTTTTTTCGAAAAAATCTGAAGTTTTAGGGGTTGCAATTGTTAGTGTTCTAGCATTAGGATGCTGGGCTTTAAAGGATTTAGGTGATCCAAGCTTCACCTGCTCTGATATGAGTCCAAGCGCTACCATACCAACATCCGTGCATGCTTTAAAACCAGCTGATATTAAAATTGTTGCAGCTTTGGGCGACTCTCTTACTGCTGCAAATGGAGCGGGAGCACCTAAAGACGATCCAGTTGCTATTTTATTACAATATCGAGGTCTAGCTTTTCAAGGAGGCGGCGATAAGGGATTAGACGGACACGTTACTCTTCCAAGTTCGTTAATATTTGTTAATGCCAAATCTTTGAAACTTTTTAACATTTTAAAATTTAGATGTTTTACGAAAGTTTAATCCATCCATTTTTGGTTATGCTTTGGGTGTAAGTTCTAGCGATGTTTGGGATAAAGCACATCTAAATGTTGGATTTCCTGGCGCTGAATCTGGCGATTTAATTGGACAAGCGGTTAGCAAAATTATCGTATCAGATTTATTGTAATAACATAGTTTTTTTTTCAGCGACAGCTAGTTCAACTCATGCAATCACATAGTGAAATCGATATTCAAAATGATTGGAAACTTATTAATATTTTTATTGGTGGCAACGACATATGCGCCTATTGTCATGATTCGTTAAATAATGTCACTGGACCTCATTCATCCGAACAATTTGAATCGAACATCAAACAAACCATCCAAATTTTATACGATCACTTGCCACGAACTCTCGTTTCTTTGACAGGAATGTTTAACATGAAAATGTTGAGAATGGTTGATAATGGTAAATGCCTAATTTACTTTTGTAGTTTGTTCATTTTCCTTATTTTCAGGTCAAATCTTTTGTCAAGGCCTTCATGTTTTTGAATGCCCATGTGAATCTGATAAAGGTTTCACCGATGAACAAATTGGTGGCGTTTGTCAAGGATACATGAAAGCCGAACAAGATATGCAAGACAATGGAGTTTTCGATACTAAAGACGATTTCAGTTTCGTCATTCAGCCATTCTTTGAAGACGATATCATTCCTCCAGAAAAAGTAAATATAACTTAAAATTAATTTATTGATTGTTTAAAAATTTCAGCCCGATGGAACCGTTGATTTAGATTTCTTTGCTGCAGATTGTTTCCATTTTAGTCAATTTGGTCATGCTGTAGTTTCCAAATATTTGTGGAATAACATTATGCAACCTGTTGGACAAAAAATATCAAAAACAAATCTTTCAAATTCCGATTTTGATCTAATTTGCCCCGATCCAGTAAGTTCAAAAAATCAATTGATTATAAAATATTTTTGTATTTTTCAGAATTGCCCATTCATTCGTACAACAAAAAATAGTCAAGATTGCAGCAAATATTATAAACCAACAAAACTTTACTAAAAAATATCATTCACAAGGATATCATTTTTTAATTAACGAATTTCAAATGAGTTTAATGACAAATAAACAAGTTGAATTTTGAGAGGCAAAAAAGTACAATTAACAAAAACATAGTATAAAAAATTGGTTAAAATATCATAATGGAATAGATCAATCGAATACGGTATCTTTCCATAAACATAAAACAAAAGTTTGTTCTTTGAGCTTGTGTTTGCAAAAAGTATTCAAAAAAATTAATAAATGTAATCTTTCTTTGTTTGAACTTCACGCGGCCTATTTGGATCCATGAAAGGCAAATCAATTGAAATATCTGAGGGAGAATCACCAGCAGCAACTGGGGATGAACGAGAAGGACGAACAGGATGATGAAGAGGTGATGGCATTTCTGGTGTTGTCATAGGAGTTATTTGATTATGTTGTTTTGAAGATGCTGATTGTGAGCGAGTAACCACTGTGGACCGATCCTTTGGAGTTGGAGATTTACCAGGGCTAGCGGTGGAATAAATTTTGGTTCGATGTGATGAAGATGGGGTTATGGGGCGACTGCCAGAACCTGGTGCATGACTGGGAGTAAATGATGCCGGTCGATGAGTAATCGGAAGTGGACTTCCATGGAATGGTGAACTGTAAATTCCTTCACCACGAGATGATGGATGAGGTGGAGTTACAATGTAAATTGGCTCAACTGCAGGAGGGCGATACGTTGAAATTGGAGTTACATGGTATTTATCCTTTCGCTTTGAATTTTTTTTACAGCATGCACAAAGTTTTATACAGCAGCAAGCAATCAAACAAGTAAATATGAGAAAAACTAGGATGAGAGCAATCATGAGACCGAAATATGGAGTGAGGGAATCAGATCGATGAACTTCAGCGCCTTCAACGATATTATCATAATGAGTTAATAAATATCGAAGAGCGGCTTGATCATTTTCAGGGGATTTGTTTGAAACTTTTTGAAGTCGATTAACATCATGATCATTTAGAAGCAGGAAATTTCCGCCCCCACGATAAGTCGCAAGTTTTTGTTCATCTTCGAGATAAACAATTAGGAGGCCATTATCGCATGTTTCATTTCCCAATAATGCATCTTGAAAAATGTATCGAGCCGATTCAGCTAAAGGTTGTAAAGCGGCTTCAGTTTTGTTTGTATCCGATACAATTAAAAGTCCAACAAAATCTGAAGTTAATCCATCGCCGCGGAAGCATCCATTGGGACAATTGCATGTTACTTTGGACTAAAAATTTCCATTTTAAAACAATGGTAATAAGCAACGACAAAAATGTCTCACTTTGAGATCATCTAAAAGTTTATTGAGTTGATCTTTAGTTCCAGGTTTTAAAGAATCATCAGCATCACAAAGGACACTTCCACCAATACCAAAACTGCTATTATTTTTGCACTTTTCATAATCATCAAGAATTGAAGTAGCCGAATGTACTCCCTATAATTATCGAAAATTGTTCATTTTTTTATTTTTAACTTTCACTTTTATTTTTGAGTAAAAATGAATGACGTCCTTGAAGAATCTTCAAATTTTCTTCAAGGTTGCCACGAGTTGAAAGTTTTTTTGATGCTTGCTTTTTTTTACTGCCGCCACGGTCATAAATAACCGAAAAGGTAAAAACATTAATGCTTTAGTTTTTTGATTTCTCTTTATGTTTTTGTTTCAAAAAGGAAAACGAAAAAAAAGATTTATCAAAAAAAGAAGAGTAGAAAAGTGTGATCAATATATTACAAGCAATAATGAATCGCCCAATTTAGTTGTGTTCGTTTGTTTGTTCATGCGAAGAAATATCCAAAAACATGGGTGATAAACCGGTTCAAAAGAAAAAAAGAAAGCCTATGACTATAGTTTCACTCTTGCATAATCTAATTTTAATATTTTAAGGGATTGATCATTTAGTATCAAAGCTCAAAATAAAATTCTTCAAATATCTATGATATCTTTTAGGATTACAGTAACTTCTTGCCCTATTTCTTTTAACTTGCTTTTCTTGCATTCAATTGTCAACTAAAAAAAGCCTTGAAATTTCTAATGAATTAAAAACCACAGTCGAAAAAAAAAAACTAAAATTGATGGTGGAAAACTTCCAAAAAAAACGTTACTTTATTGCGCTTTTTTATCTCATTTTTTCGATGTTGTTATTGTTGCGCAATAACCGGCTTTGTTTTCACCTTCAACAGAAACAACACAACTATTTATTTTCTTTTACTTACTATTCTTTTTTTGATCGACATTTTGCGGTTGATTTTAACACAAAATAAAAAAAGACTTGCTGATAGTAAAGTAAGTATAACCGGTTTTTAGAAAAAACAAAACTCAGATTTATCATTAACTATCCATCTTATCCATTTTCAAAAATATGTTTTTTGTTTGGCATACCGCTTGATATATTACTGTGCTAACAAAGGATAGTAAAGACTTTGATGTTACTCAAAAAAATCTTCAATAGGTATCAAAATTCAATAAAAATAAAAGATGAGTAAAAAATTTTTAGAAGGGACTCTTAATGACCTTGTTAAATGAGTTTTTAAAGGAATTGCAAAAAATTGTGATTCTTCAATATTGTTACAAATGAAAAATGAGGACTATATGGATGCAAAAAGGCAAATTTTTAAGGGTCAAAAAGTAAAAGTTTAAAACAAACCTGAATCAAAAATAATAATCCTAAAATTAAAATGGGTAATTCTAAACCTCGTCTTCGCATTTTCAAAGAAGCCAAATACCTTTAACAACACTAACAGCAACCTCAGACGCCAATCAAACAACAGAAGCTGTACTACAGACGGGCGCGGGCCACTGCACAACGCAGTTTTCATCGTCGCATTTTCAATAGAACCTGTTCACGTGTATGCACACTCCTCCTATAAAAGGCAGATGAAAACCCGCCTTCTCTCTTTCTTCATTTAATGCCCCTTCATACACCTATAATGGCATATGGAAAATTCTCTTGGATTCAACCTGAGGACTTTCAAGGTCTTTTTTGAGTGAAAGCAATTTAAGATACCTTTCGACAGCAACTCTTTACATAATTTATCTTTTTATTAAACCATTTGAAACAATATAACGAGTATCACAGTCGAGGGCAAGTAAAATGAGAAAAAAAGAACAATAAATAAATTAGAAAGAATCGTCCTTGCGCACTTGCATGTAAACACCTTCAGCAACTCTCCATACGGCAGAATAATTAGGCGACGAAACTCCGACGATTTCATATTGTCCACTGATAGGACGTCCAAATTTTTGTCCAGAAATTGATAGATATTTTCCCGTGTCAACGTGTTTGAGCTTGACTTCTTCATCTTCAGTCCAAAATTCATTATTGCAAATTACTTTCCAATTATCACCAGTATCACCTTCACCATCTTTTCCAAAGCATGAGACTTCCTAAAAATGAATATAAGCTACAACAAGAGAGAAATCCAAACATACTTGATGATTTCGACTTAAAGGCCCAGGAAAATCATGACTGTGAAGGAAGCATTTGGTTGTAAGATGAAGAAATCGGATGTTTTGACCACATTTCACAGGAACACCACGAGAACATTGTTCTTTATTAGCTAAAAAAATAAAGTTGTTAAAATTAAATAAAAAATCTTAAATTTTATGCTGAAGTTGTCGAAAATTAATAATCCAACGTACGAAATTAGATTAGCAAAACGACATGATGAACAAACCTCCTAATATTTGCCAATGAGAATTAACGTCATCACTTTCATCTCGTCCCGTGATTGATTGTTGACCAGATCCTGAACCATATTTCACATCATGACTGTGAAGGCGTACTTTACTTTGAGCATTTAATAATTTTATTGCTGAACCACACGTTACTGGCTCATCATCAGCAGAAACCATTCCCACCAAAAAAAAGAAATACAAAAGTTCTACCCGCATTTTTTGATAATTGCAAAAGAAATAAATAAAAGTAATAAAGGCTTTTAAAAATGTGGCACTGTATATGTGATCGCTTGGTTCTAAATGAAATTCAACGTCACAATAAATGTTTTGAACACGAATGGAAAATGTGTTGTTTCGCATTGAGACTTTTTTTTACATGAAGCTTTCTTATTTTTTTTTTTGGGAAATTCAGTCCTTTTCTAATAACTGAACATTTAGAAAAAAATTTATCCTCAGATTTTTTTATAAAAAGTTTTTTTTGTTTATTATTTAGTATAAGTATTACCTAGTGATACAACAGGTAATAAACATTTTTCTCAATGTTTTCATTTTTCGTTCTTTGGTTTACTAAGGCATTTTCTCATCAAATTAATATATGATATTTAGATTTAATATTTCTCAATCATGGCTGATAAAATTATCCTTAATGAAGCTAAAGTTAAATCTGTACAACTTGATTGTTTGGTAAGCATTTTGTAAAAAAAACTACTTTCAAATAAAAATTTTTTTTAGGTTGTAATGAAAATTGTCAAACATGTTGATAGTGAATTTTATTCTGGTATGAGCGAAGTTGCTGGTGAAACATGTGCTGGTATTCTTACTGGTCTCATCGCTTCTGATGATCATCGACTTGAAGTTACAAATTGTTTTCCAACTCCACGGGCTGAAATTTTAATTGAAGGTGAAGAATTCAGTCAAGGTGTACTTCAAAATGATGAAGGAAAACATACTGAAATAACCGACATGTTGAAACGTTTCCGGTAAATGCTTTTAAGATTTATTTATATTGCTTTGATATTTTTAGTGAAATGAATATTGACTATGAACTTGTTGGCTTTTATCAAGCACATAAATTTGGAGCATGTTTCACTCAAGAAGTTATCGACTCCCTTGTTGATTATCAAACTATTTTCCAAGATGGTGTGGTAATTGTTTATGGTTTGTTTTTATACCCATAACACTTGAAAATTTGATTAAATTTTTTTAGATCCAATAAGAACACGTCAAGGACAACTCAGCCTTCATGCCTACCGACTTACTAATAAGGCGCTTCAGCTTTCTATTAGTGGAGATTGGTCTCCTGAGGCTGTACATGCAGCTGGATTAACGCATGAAAGTATTTTGGAAGAACTTCCTATTGTTATCAAAAATAGTCATTTGATGAATGTTATGCTTTCTCAGATGGTTCTTGTCCGAAAAACTAAACCTGCACCCTTCCTTGAACTTGGAACTCGTCGTTCTTTAGAAAAATGTGTTCGATCACTGCTAGGAAATGTTGAAGAACTTAATAAATCCATTCAAGCATATACCAAATATCTTCATGAAAAGCAACGTTATGACGCACTTTATAATAGTCTCACTCAAAAACGAGTAAGGATTTTCTCTTCTTTTTTTAACTTTTGGTTTCGTATTTTTTTTTCATGCTGATTATTAGTATATATTTTTAGCAAGCTGAAAATGAACAACGTGCTGCTCGAGGAGAAGCACCTCTTTCATTAGAAGAAATCAAGCGACAATTAAAGGTTCCTCAACTTATGACCCGTGGTGGTATGTTGGACATCTTCTTAAACGCGAGCAACGCCGGCGCTTTCTCTACATATGCATCTGAAGTAACTAATGAAAACATTGCAAAATTATTTATTTCTCAAGCTGTTGCTGATGCTGTTCATGAACCTCAAACTAAAGCTTGAATGACTTCATTTTCGTTATGTTTTTTTATTTTTTATTGTATTGTGCGAATTTTTCTTAATGTGGGGAAGAAAATGTTAATAAAAGTTTAAAATCATTCTCTGTTTGTTAGTTTTCGAAGCATAGCTTCACTAATTTATAATATGAAACTAATTGGTTGCCATGTATGTATGAAATGATTATGAATTGTTTTTAGCTTGTTAAATGTTGTGGCTTTTGTTGATCACATTTGTATTTGAAAGCATTTTAAGATAAAGAAATATTCGACTACTTTGCAAGTTGAAACAACAACAACTGCTCTTTTAGCCTATTTAATGGGCAGCGGCAATCATCTTCTACATTCGTTTTTTAGTTTAAAAAGAAATTTTATTGAAGTTCTTATGCATTTGTCAGGAGATGCAACTTTTTTTTGTTATAAAAAAATAACGTGAAGCACTTTTTACATAGTTGCTGGGAGAAGAGACCTTCCAGAGAAAGCTGTTCGTTTAGTTATTTTGCAAATTAATCCCAATGGATTCCAAAAGCTTTTTTGCATGTTTTTTTCTTCTTCTAAACATTAGGGACCCTTTTTGGATTATAACAAGCTTAAGCCGCCCTAATATGGTTTAAAACAACAAAAAAGAAATAAGTAGCATCTGCGTTTATTTTTATTTTTTATTTAATTTTTTGGAGTAAATAAAAAATTGCTAACAAGAAGTTTCTCAGATAAAAAAAGGAAGAAAGGAATGCCATTTTTGGAGGAGCTTCCTTTTTATGTTCTACCTTTTGTTGACATTGCCTGCCTTTCTTCGTTTCACATTTTCGATTTTTCTTTCATTTTTATTTCAAATATAAATGTTTCCAACTTTGGCATACATATATATATTGTTGGTTGGTGCCAAAAAAGAAACCACTTAAATCCAACATATAACAGCAATGCGACATGACTTTAGGCTGCTTACAACTTTTTTTTTCGCTGCTTGAAGAAAGAATTTTTTGTGAAGAAAAAAAGAAAGGCAGTTGTTCCAACCAATCTTTTCAACTTCATTTGACGTCATTGGCAATCTTTTAACACTCACGGGTTTCGATTTATTTTGTTCTCCCAAAAAAATTCCATATTATTTTCAATAACATAAAAACAACCTGAGTTTTTTCCTTCTTCATCAAAAAACAGCGGCGTTTCTTTTCTCAGTTTCCGTATTTCCTCTTCTTCCTCCTCCTACGGTACACATATTCATAAAAAAGGTTGTAAATTATTCATTTATATTTTTCCACTTTTATTTACTTACTTACTCTTACTACATGGTCATTCAATTTTCCCTAAAAAAAAGGAATGGCTGGAAATTGAATGCCATTGAAAAAATATATTAAAAAACACAGCATCCGTGCTTCTTCAAATTTTGAAGCTAAATCTTGTTTAAAATTTTTTTTAGGATAGAAATTATTTTCGCAAGTAACAAAGTTAAATAATTGTTCTCTTCTTTTTTTCCACGTTCTTTAAATCTTATTTTTTTAAAACAAATTTTATTATCTATTTTTTATAAAGCATGTTTTTTTGTTTTGTTTAAGCTGCGTCTCTCTCCATCTTTCTTTCATCTGTTTCATGCAACTTCTTCGTCACACCACATCTTCATGGAAATTCTTCCGCCTTTGGAGTTTGATTATTTTTTCTTAAACAACGCCGATTATCCCTTCCTTTAAATTTTATGAGTACGGTAATTCTTTTGCTTTCATGAATCTCTGCCCACGAATGAAAGCGATAAGGAAGAAAAAATATGTAAAGAAGTGTTGTGCTTGTTTATCTCCCAAAAGTAAAATGAAAAAAAGTCATCAAAATGTTATTTATTTATTTTTATATAAATCTTTTTTCTTTTCTCAAAGACTTACTTAGAGTCAAAGCTCAATTGCGAATTGGCTTTTACTTTTTTTTGCCTTTCATTAATGAACGAAGACTTCGAAGTCTTTTTTGTTTTCTATTTTTTTATGAAAAAAATAACCTTTGGCTTCAATGCTTCATTTAAAATGGTAGTAACAGGTATATCTCCAAAAATAGAAATGAAGAAGACTTTCGTGAAAAATACATTTTGAGAAGCGGGTGGAAAAAAAAAATTGGAGGATTAGATGGATTCTAATAGTATTATTTATCGTTGTTTAAATATGAAAAAGTGTAAATGTTGAAAGTAAATTTGACGTTTTTCAACCGTGATTACTTGAATGAGAAGAAAACGTCGCAGCTTTTCTTCATTTTTTTTTTGGCAAACCCATGAATGTGTTGTGTTTACATACCGTAGCTTTTTTTTAAATTAGTCAGAATATGTTCCACCTCTTTTTAATTGCCTCTTTAAACATTCTTTAACTTTCTTCCTTTCCATGACCAGTACTTTTCTTTTTTTAACATAAAAAAAACTGAAAGCAATTTATGGAAGAAAGAAAAAGAGCAATTTTGATTGCTTTAGGGCATTTAAGTCTGAACTTGTGTATGTTTTTTTAAATGTTAATCTTTCTTCCAGAAACAGCAGCATTCCCTACCCTTTCTTTTCATTCTTCTTCCCTCTTGAAAGCTTGCCATCGTTGCTTCCACTATTACCACATCAGAAAACCCAACTATATATTTTTTATGGCTTTTATCCTTGACGTTTCAAAAAAAAATGATGCTAAAAAGTTAAGTATGCAAAGCCATAGACTTTTCACGAGCTTTTTTTCCTCGCGCAAATTTTTATGCTTCAGACGCATTTTTTTACACTTCGTTGTTGTTACTTTCAATTAGATTTTAAGTCTGACAACAACACACAAAAACATAGATGCTAACAAAAAAAGCCTTCTTTTATTTAAGATTCTTTAGGGACTTCATGAATGCCCCCACATTGGCCCATCTGTTAAATTTTTTTTGCCATTTCCCTAAAAAACGCGTGCATTTTTTTTGATTGATTCACAGAAACTTTTTTCTGAGGCTCTCTCAAAAAGTAAAATAACTTTAAACTTACTTCATTTTATTTCTTATTTTTTTGGCACTTTTTTTCATTACTTTTTTATTTTAGAAAAAAAGTTATATTTGGAAAATAAAAAAAGAAATGATTAACGGGTCAACAGTATTGGCAGCAGCAACGTCAATTGAAGCAACAACAATTCATCCAGATAGTTATGACTATTCATTAGATGAAGATGATAGCGCCTTTCTCGCAGATGATAATGATCGATTATTATTAAATCTTCGATATTATGCAAGGCATTTTTTACCAGTATTTTGTGTTGTTGGAATTGTTGGTAATTGTATGGCATTAATTTTAATTAGGTAATTTTTTACACCACCGTGCTATTACTGTGTTTTTTAGTGAAAAAAATGGCTAAAAACTTTTTTAGAATTCTTTCCCAGTGGAATTAAAAGAATCAAAAATAGTTTTAAAATTATTTGGAGCTTAAGTTAATTTTTGGTTGAGGATTTAAAAAAATAATTTAGTTATACTTATTGAACTTTTAGTAATTTTTTGTGATAAACAAAATACTGAATAACATTAATTACGTATGATTTTTGCGTTTAATACATGCGTTTATTTGTTGTTATTATATAACTAAAATAGCATTTGTGATTTTGAATTCCTTAGCATATTTTTTTAAAATAATCTTGGTTTCACTCATCATCCTTTATTGTCACAAAAACATCCTTATATTGGCCATGTTTTTGCCATTTTTTTTATTTTCAAAAACATTTCAAAAACACATTTACTTTAATCCGTTTTTTGACGGATTTAAATAAAAAGTTACGCAATGTTTGTTTATGAAAATCATTTGAAAGTGTCAAATTAATCTTTTAAAAGAGAGTTGAACAAAAAAACTCACATTGAAAAGGCATTTATCTAGAAAGAGAGAAAATAAAACTAAAAGCATTTATCATTTTTAGAACAAATTATTGGTTGCGCCGATTAACTTCAAATATTTATTTATGCACTTTATCGGTTTGCAGCTGCCTTTTTCTTGGAAGTGTATTAATTACATGGATTGATTCAACTTTTGGATTTCCACTCTATTCCAATTCGGAATCAGGATGTAAAACTCTCACCTTTTTGGCTCATAGCTGCGATTTGGTTTGTGTTTGGGTACGTTTATTTCATGACACGTCTGACTAGTTCAACTGCGCTTAGTTTATTGAAAAATTGTAACATTGAAAGACCGTGAATTAGTTTACCGTGCAATAAAACTTTCAGTGTAGTGAAATTTTTTATATTTAGATGATATGTTGGACTTCGTGCGATCGAGCCATAGTACTTTATCGACCTGGAATTCGTCGACGTGTGTGCTCAAAAAAATTTGCTCGCCAACTTGTTGCTGGTACTGTAATGTTCAGCGCAATTTTATATGCTTGGTGTATAATTTTTGCGGGACTTGAACATTCACCTGATGGTTCAACATATTGTGGATTGAACAAAAATATCAATTTTTTGGGTTATGATCTCAGAGATCTTCATATTTTCTTTTCTCTTCTTGACACCATCCTTTGCACCATTGTTCCATCTCTTTTAATTATGGTAGTGAATTCACTTTCAATTTATCGTTATCGACAATGCATGAAAATTTATGCATCGGGTGTTTTACGAGTTCGATTTCTCAGAATGCCCGAGACTCAAGATCAAAAATTAACAGAAGAAACTACAACAGCCAAGAAGTTACTTTTAAGCCAACAAAGTCAAACTACGAATCAAATGTCAGCAAATTCTAATCGATCAACACCTGGAACAAAACTTCGATCTAGCGATTTAACTCTTAGTCGTTCACTTCTTATAGTCACAAGCACTTTTGTTTTACTTAATATGCCAAATTATGGTAAGCATTTGATTGGAAGATGTGCATTAACAATTTTTTTTAGCTTTTCGACTTTATGAAGCTGTTTTTAACATTGAACAAACTCAATGGTGGCAATTTTTATTCTTCATGACTTACATCTTTTATTATTTTCATCATGGTAGAAATTTAAATCATTATAGGTCAGATTTAAAATTTATAATATTTCAGCCACGCTTTTTTATGTTTATGTATTCTGGTCACCCCAAATGAAAAAGCAGCTAGTACCCACTGGTAATAATTCTAAAATACCTTACTTTAATAGTTAATAATATTTTAAATTTCAGCTTTAAAACTTCTCGAATGTTATTGTTTCAAAACGGTTCCAGAATTTGGACATCATTCACAAGTTTCGATGCAAGCTTATCGTCGCTAAATTTTATGTTATTTAATTTAAAATGTAAGAGACGGATATACGAAGAAGTTTGATGGTGAAATATTAAATTATTTATACGCGTGTTTAAATTCTCATTTAATTGCTCAATTATTACCAATATACAGATATTTTTAAAATAAATATAAGCTTTAACCATTAAAATTTAAAAAATATTTTTTTTCTCTCAAATAAGATAGTGCTCAAGCTCTACTGTTGAACAACAAAATAATTAAATTTTAACTTGTATCAAACTTTTTTCTTTTCATGACTCTCGGATAATTTAAAAAAACATCGCAATTAAAAATTTGCATTTTTTTTCTTTTATTTTTTTCAATGAATTTTTCATTGAAAATTATTTCATTTCTCTCATTTTCTATTTGTATGCTATTGGTGTTTACGACGACGAACAACAAAATGTGGTATGTAATAGAAACAATTCAACTGATCCTTTATATTCTTCTCGCATGTTTTTCAATTGCTGCTTTTGTAAATATTAATCAAAAGATTGAACAAAATAAAATCATCGAACGCTATTATACAATCAAAGAAGAAGATGAAGATGAAGATATTCCAAATCTTAAAAATGTAGCTGAATCTGAAATATTTCCAAAGAAACATGTTCCAATCAAAAAAGGTTTTCGACTTCTTTCTGGTGAAAAGATTTATTTGAATGAAGAACAATTAGCTGCTGTGCTTGGAACCATTCAATGTGAAAATGAAATTTCAACTCTTCAATCATATCAACAAAATCCTAAGACTGCAATTTGATTTTCTAAGCCTTTTATACTGATGATGTGTGTTTTTTTATTTTGAAAATGAAACAAAGTAATTTTGATTATTATTTTCTCCATTATCTTTACTGATTTTTTTTATTCATTTTGTTCTTTTTTTAACAAAATTTGATGAAGTCCATGGTCCATAATTTAGAATTATACATCTTTATTTTACAATGACACATAATCATATTTTGCTCTAAGTGGAGGTGCAAGTTCTGCTCTTGATGTTACTACTCTTTTTTCCTAAATAACTATGTTCTTTGTAAAATTTTGAATATAAAAAATACAAACAGAAGATACGATAGGAAAGGTAAAAGGCCTTTCAAGAAATCCATTAATAAATTCAAAAACATTAATTCATTTTTTTACAAAACTGATCAGAATTTAATTTTATCGATTCCTAAAATTTTCCTTTTTTTCTTTTTCTTTTTAATGTTGTTTCTGCTCCCAAAAAATGAATCAACGCGTTGAAAATAAAACGAAGACATTTTTATTTTTGAATTTGAAGCTAATACAAACTTTTCTTGGTAAATGCTTTTAAACGATGTTTTGTTTTTTTTTCTTTAAATGTTTTCATGAACATCAAACATGTTTTATCAATGAAAAACAAGCATATTTTTGATTAAATTTTGGTGCATTAAAAACTGATAAAACATTTTTGCAAAAATTTGATGTTTTCCAAGATGAAGCATGAATATGACGCGTTTTTGAAAATATCATTGATGTGTATATTTAGTTTTTAAAACGCGTGATTAAAAGGTGAAAAAAAAGTATTTAAGAAGCATCTAAATTCCCGCTTTTTTAAATATCATTAATTCAAGCCTCTAACTTTAGTGGAAAATATGACTGAAGAAAGAAAACAATTTGGAAACTCTCTGCAATTTATTTTAACGTGTACTGGTTATGCAGTTGGTTTAGGAAATGTAAGTTTTGAATTTCTAGTTTAAAGAATATGTAAGAGTCTTTAAAAACATATACGGTTTTCTTCTTATGAAGAAGATACAGTTAATTGCATTTTCTGTAGATATTAACTATGAATTTCATTCATTACCTAAAAATTTAAATGTTATAAAATTTTCAGATATGGCGATTTCCTTTTCTGGCTTATAAAAATGGCGGTGGAGCTTTTTTGATACCATATTTATGCTGTTCATTTCTCATAGGGTTCCCAATTCTTTATTTTGAATTATCTCTTGGACAATTCTCTCAATTAGGTCCAGCAGTCGTTTATGGTAAAATTCGACCATATGCTCAAGGCATTGGATTGGGTAATTAATTTGCCTTAACATTTCTTATTTGTCTTATTATTCCGATTTTGTTGTTTTAGGAATGACAATTATGTCAATATTTGTTTCTATTTATTATAATTTAATTTGCGCGTGGGCACTACTTTTCATTGCGGCAATTTTTAGAGGACAATATAAAAATTGGGCCACATGTGGGAATGATTGGAATGATATGAGTTAATTTTTTTAAAGTAAAATCTTAAATTCTTAGCGCCTTTGTTTAAGATTGTTTATCATCTCTTCAAAACAAAGAGTGCGCAAAAGAATTGTCAGATTCCGACGCTTTTTATTTTAATGGAACATGTTATCTTGAAAGTGCTGCTTCAAATTTGGATATGAAATTAAACCAAAGTGCAACAGCGCAATTTTTTGAGTAAATATAATATCTTATTTACTTCAAAAGTAGTATATGTTAAACTTTTATTTCAGAAACTACATTTTGCAAAAAACTCAGACCATGGAAGATTTAGGAGAAGGCATGAATTGGCCCCTTTTTGGCGCTTTAGCCTTTGTTTGGATGATTACCGCTATGTCACTTTCAAAAGGCGTTAAACTCATTGGAAAAATAGCATATGTCACGACTACATTACCATACATAATAGTTGCAATTTTGTTCGTTCGTAGTATAACCCTTGATGGAGCTAATATTGGGCTAGATTATTATCTCTTTAAAATTGATTGGGTTAAAATACTAGATTTTGATACCTGGCAAAGAGCCGCCACACAGCTTTGCTTCTCATTAGCAATAGGATTTGGTTGTTTGCTCTCTCTTTCTAGTTACAATCCGCGATCATACAATTGTTTTCGTGATGCTTTGATCATAACCTTAGCAGATGGATTTATGTCTATTTTTGGTGGAACCGCTGTTTTTAGTATTCTTGGTTTTATGGCAAAGCAACAAAAGAAAAATATCGAAGAAGTTGTTGCTGATGGCGTAGGCCTAGCATTTATTGCTTATCCAGAAGCTATGAGTCAAATAAATATAGTACCATGGTTATGGGCTTTTCTCTTTTTCATAATGCTTTTTTCATTAGGTAAGCTATGTGAATGAATTAATCACTAATTTTTTTTGAAAGGCCTTGTAAAAAAGTTACATTCTTTGTTTTCGGTATTTATTATAATGAAGGCATCAAACAAATTGATACTACAAAAGCTACATTTATTTTAGTGATCTAATTTTTTTAAATACAGCTTATCTGTTATCTCCACCTATTCTAGGAATCAGCAGTCAATTTGGTCTTGCCGAGGTTGTGTGTGCAACTTTATACGATCATTTCCCATCAACTCGTGTTCATAAACCCAAAGTTGTTGCAGCTGTTTGTTTTTTTCTCTTTTTGGGAGGAATAATAATGACTACAAAAGCTGGTTATTTTTACTTTATTATCTTCAATGAGTACAGTGCCTCATTCGCTCTTTGCATTCTGATTCTTTGTGAACTCATCCTAATTTGTTATATTTATGGAATTCGAAATTATGTTCATGATTTAGGTTCGATGTTTGGATATTCAAAACATTGGTTTGGCAAAATATTTGGCCCCACGGGATTATATTTTAAAATTATTTGGTGTGTTGTCGCACCCGTTTCTCTTTTGGTAAGTAAAGAAAGGAAAATAATAAAAATTCTATGCGATGTCATGCGTTTAATTTAATATATTTCATATAGAAACGTTATAAAATGATTTAGTAAACTTTATTTTTTTAAAGATATCAATTTATTTTTAGGTGCTCTTAGTGTTTATGTTAATTAAACAAACTGTTAAAATACAAATCTATGCCAAGGATACTCCCAGAGAATACATATTCCCTTCTTGGTCTTTGGTTATTTGCTGGATGATGTCTCTGCTGCCACTTTCGGCACTACCAATTATGCTCATTGTAAATATAATTCATTTCCGAAATTTAAAAAAACCACTTCGACAATTGACCGAATTAAGTCCCGATTGGCCGAAATCTTATACACATAACTTGTCGAATACTGTCCCAATAGAAAACACTTTATCAACAAAATCATCTTCAAATCTTTACAAAATTCGTCCAATTGAAATTTCACCATCAATTTTGATGGCTTCAGATGCTTGCAATCCTGGAAATATAGTTACTGCAAGACCAGGAAAAAGTGTTTAAATAAATAATTTATTACTGATTCATTTCTTCACTCTTTTTGTATTCCCTCTCTTATGTCTTCGAGTTTTATCCTTTTTTTATAATTTTAAAAGCTAAAATCTGATGCATAAAAATATTTTATTGAACAAATCAACATACACCTTTGCGACGGGCCATTACAACGCAATCAAAGAAAAGCAATTGAAGATGACAACAAAAAGCCAAAGAGGACCGGTCATTCTTCGAATAAATAAAGGATAGGGGATATATCCGGACATTGTCGAAGATGCGAAAAAGTTATTGGCAGCAAATAAAACTAAAGAAATGGTTTGCCGCGGCAAGAAACCGGCTTAGATAAAACTAGACTTTGGTGAAGCTGCTCCGCTTTTAAGACATGAGATGGTAGATAACCTTAAAAATTTCTCAATATCTTCGTCAGTCTCATCTCTTTGACAACGTCATGGCAAGTGCAATTCTTTCTACGTTTATAATTCTTGGGCTTCTGCAAATTTCGCTGGGATGTCTTGGTGGAGGCGGCGGTGGTGGTGGAGGATGTTGCCCACCTCAAGCCTCATCATGCTCTGCCACTCCTCGATGTGCTGGGTAAGAATTTTTAAATTAAGAAATTTGTGGAAATATCAGCTTCGCAATTTTTTTCTTCATAATGTGGATTAAAAGTTAAGGAAAAAACAGTTCGGTTAAATACCTCTTAAACCCAAAGTTTGAAAGTTATCATCTAGCTTTAATCAAAAAAGTCTCACTGATTTTTAACTATAATTTATACCATTCATATAATCAAAATATTTCAGACCACCTCCTCCTAGTTTTGGCGGCGGTGGCCCAAGTGGTTATGCTTTGCCTCCTCCTCCACCAAGTGGTTATGCTCAAGCTCCATCAGCTGGTTCCTATGCCGCACCACTTCCTCAACCCAGTTATATTCCTCCACAATTAAATAATTATGCGGCACCTGCTAGTGGCGGATATGTAAAAGGCAAATAACACATCTTTATGAACTTTGTGAAAAACTTTTATCAGTACGCATATGAATCATTCATCGTCAGCTTTTTTTAAATATTTACAATAAAATAAATTTTAATTGTTTTTTTTAAACCAATAAAAGTTTAGTTTCGTAATTTTTTTAAGGCTTTTCTTACATGATGACGAAAAACTAGATAGGAAAAGGAAATCCAGATATGCAAATTGGGCATGCTGGTCATCAGTTAAAGAAAATATGATTTCACGCGTCATCGCCTCTTCTCTTCGCTGCTTTTCAAACCTTTGTCTGATCGGATTGGATTTTTACGCCAGATCCCATTAAACAATGGCATTGAACAGAACTGGTTTAATGTATGTACTTAGGATTCTCGCATGCATTAATCTTGTATAAAAAGCTTTCACAAATAATGCTTTGGTATTATTTTTATTTTAATATTATTCCACCAGCCATGGTAAGCAATAAAAACTATTGAGAAAAGTTTTTAATTTTTTAATTTTTAGAAACGTTTCAAATCATTATTCTTTCTAGCAGTACTTTTTCCAATTTGCAGTGCTTGCTTCGGTGGTTTAGGTGGTTTGGGTGGTTTAGGATCGGTTAGTGGTTGTTGTCCACCATCGGGTGGTATGAGCTGTGGATTTCAACCTCCTTGTTCTAGTTCATCATATGTCAGGTATTCACATAATTTGAAATTATTGTATTAATTTGGCATTTTAGTAGTTATTCATTACCTTTGCCACCTCCACCACCGCCTCCACTTCCAGCACCTCTTCCACCACCACCATCATCATATGGAGGAAGCAATTCATATCTTCCTGCTTCCCCACCAGGTTATCAAAGCAGTGGTTATTCAATTCCAAGCCAACATGGTTGAGATTCATATCTCTATGGTTAAACCTTCTGTTATCATTAAATTATTATTTCTAAGCTTCCAAAATTAAATAATCATTGCAATAAATTTTTATTTTTATTCTTTTTGCATTTCAAAACTTATTATTAAACGTAAAAATAATATTAAAGTTTCACGTAAAAAAAAGTACCCATGAGATAAATTGAATCACTTCAACAACAAAATAAAATTGCTTTGAAAACAAAATGCATTTTTTAAGGTTCAATGAGGCGTTCTTGAGGTGGTTTAGGATTATCATTGTTGGCAGATATTGCATGGCATTCAACAGAATGAGAAACTCCAGCATCATCATAGCTATTACTAATTAATCTTAAAAAAAGAAATGAAATTATTAGTTATTGTAGAGAGCGTAATAAAAGCACATGTTGAAAAGTTTTAAAGGAAATGTCGATTTATATAAAAAATGATACTGTAAATTATGTTTTTAAAAAAAATCAAAATTAGAACCATTTTTTTCGACAAGTTATACCATACCGCATTTTTTGGTAAAAAAATCTCTTTTAAAAGCCTAGAAATCCTTCAATGTATGCCACAAAATAATAACAAACCCGTGCTTTTGGTTTCGTTGAAATCTATAATGATATCGATATGCGACAAACATCGAAACTAATCCAACAACAACAAGTAAAATTCCAAGATAAATTAAGGCAGCGCTAAATTGACTTTCAGAAAATGGATTGGATACTCTTGTTTCAATACAAGTTTTATCATCAAGTGAATGATATCCTGGGCAACATTTTTTTATCATCAATGCTTTATCATCCATTAATGTGGAATTTGTGGATGATGAAATTACGCCATCACGTAATACAGTAAAAACTCCATTGTCGCTGATCTCTTGCACGCCACTTTCTGTTATCCTAAAAAACCCATACTAAAAAATAAACATAGCGACCAGGCCTCTTCCACGGTCCGACTTTTGCAGGCCCGGCCCGCGGGCCGGCCCTTCAAAATTTTTTTTTGCCTTGGTAATCCCTTATATTTTTTTACTTTTTTTTTAAAATGTTCTGCCCGGCCGGGCCGGGCCGGGCCGGGCTGGACGGGCCGAAGGAAGAGGCCTGATAGCGACACACTTTTTCTTTTACATAAAAAAAAGCAAGCATAAAAGCTTCATTGTAAACAAAGTTCTCTTTTGCAAAGAAAAATGAGAAAAAAAAATTAAGTTAAAAAAGAAACATTGATTTTTTTGCTATTATTTTTTTTTAAAGTAAATAAACTTATTTAAAACAATGGAAGAAGAAAGAATTATAAAATTTCAAGCCCGTTTGGAGTATTTCGAAAAGTTGATGAAAAATTCTTCCTACAATTGCGGTCGCTACATGCTTTTTTTAAAACAATTGGAAGCGAATATTTCAAGTAAGCTTTCAATTGCAAAAATTGAAAAAAGCACTATTCAATTTTTAGTTTTTCTATAGTTGATTAATAAAGTTTTTTGGTTACTGTAATTTAATGCAAGCTCAAATTAAAAAAAGAAGCATCTAATATACAATCTGAATCACAAAATGTTAAGCCGCCAAAAAAATATTTTTTTAAATCTTTTTTTTTCTCACGAGAATAATAAAGCAAACATAAAAAAAGTCAAACCTGTAAATGCAAACATGTTCACCTTGAAGTGAACTTCCTTCAGAGGTGACCATTGCCGATATTAAAAAGAAATATGTATAAATTTAAATTCCGCTTCAATTCACTTTTTATCAGCTTTTATTAAAAAATTAAATTTCCTGAAACAATTATTTTATAATGGAGGGTTTTTTAAATAAAAAAAAGCTGCGCATACACACCCAAGTTCGACCTTTTTTCTTCAAATAGCGTTCGACCATAAATATTCAAAAGGAAAAAATAGAAGCAATTTTGGCTAGTGAGGAAAAAGAAATTGGAAGCTCAAAATAATAAATATCGTCTGGAATTTTCCCTTTTGTCTAAAGGAAAAAATTTGAGGCATCAAATGAAAAAATAAATAACATTTCCGGCATCCACCAAAAAGTATGGCTTCAGATTTCATTGCTTTTGGCACACAAAAAAGAAGAACAAAAAGAGGCAAAAGATGTTTGTTGGCTTTTTTATTGCTTAAAACTCCGCCTTCAAAAACACTTTCTACTTTTATCTTATTTTTTTATCAATGGTTTGTAGACTTCATTTTTGAGATTGACATTAGAACGAAAAAAAAGAAGTATAAATTGGAATAATCAAAAAACTTTGCGATTCAAAGGAAAATAGTAAAAGCTACTGACAAAAAATGTCAATATTTTTTGAAGTAAATTCAAAGCATAAAAAAAATCCGCGAAAAGCAATTTTGCAATCACCTGCTTTTTTGCAAGGAATATATTTATTTACAGATTTTTCTTTTGCTCCATAGAAAGTCTATGAATAGAAAAATTTTGTAATAACAAAAAATCAATCAAACCATTCATCGATGCGGAAGAGAGAGTGTAAGAGAAAAAAAATGACTGATCTCTGACTGGAGTAATCGATTGCAGTAAAAAAATGTGTAAAAAAGTTGCCAATTTACATATAAACATATGATTACCGTGGATTTTTCTGTTGAAAATGATAAGTTTAAGAAACAATTTTCATCTAATAAAGTTTAAAGCAAAAACAGACGAAGGTTTAAAAAAAGATAATCTTCCAAGCAAAAAACGTTTAACAAAAAGAATAAAAACAAAACAAAGTTTGTGCCATACTAGAGAAGAAGCAAGCAAATTTGGAGCTGAAAAGCAGCAGCAACATCAGCGCCTGTTAAAAACAAGGGAAGGCCACGTGCAGCCAATACTATTTTGCCTCGGCTTTTCTCCTTGTGGCAAAACAGAGGCAGCCACATTTTTTTCCTTCAAGTTGAAGCAAAAACTCTAATGCTTCTTTTTTTTTTAAAAGATAAAATTCTATTTGCGCGACAAAAAAAGAAAACTTTTAAGTAGCTTGAACAAAAAGCAGTCAACAAAAAAAGCACATGAGTCAGTTAAAAGTAAAAAAAAAAAGCGAATTGGTGGACGGCGATCGATCGTTCAGTCATTCTCTCCATCCAGGAAGGTAAAGAAGAAAAAAAGGAAAGAGAAAAAAAATAATAGCCAATTGAATGGACTCTATCCTATTGACAAAAGATGTAACTACTGCAAAAGAAAAAAAGTTAGTAAAAAAATATTGGTTTCAAAAATAAACTTTTCTAACAAAAAAAAAACAAAGGAAATATTATATTTTGTGAAATGAAGTTTGTGAATAAAAGAAAGGGGAAAAGGGTCGGCTTTCTAAGAAAAACCCAACTCGGAAAACAAGCTTTGATTACACAACTCCACCACCAACCACTCTTGCCTACGGTTTTCTCTTTTCTCATTTTTTGTTTTTTGTATGTTTACCGAGTAAATAGCTGGAAAAAAAAAAACAGAAAATGTCAAGTGATGCATTTTCATATGAAAAAAAGTTGGAAGCATATATTTGATGCATTTGTAGTTGATTTGGCATGTGACGATTAGATTGTGATAAATTTTTTGATTTGAAGTAAAAAAAACCAGATTTGTTGCAATCGTGACTTCATTTCTTTCTTCTTCTTTTTTTGAATAACTCAAAACGATGTTGATATGATATATTCATGTTTTCCCAATGAATTATCTGATTACATATGAAAGGAAAAAAATTTATCAAGCAAATACAAAATTATAAACTTCCGCTGCTTTTGGTGAATCATTTCTCTGCTATCTTGGGGCTTTATCAATTTCTTGCAACGAGAAAATATGAACACCTTTTCTGCTTTTCACACATTTTTCTTTCCATTTGTTTTTGTTAAAAAGAAAGTCTAACTTTTGCTCTCCCTATCTTATTGTCAGTGAGACTCTTTTTTAACAACAAAAAATAGAAAATGGTCGAATTTAGTGGATGGAATCTATGGGAATTGGATCGTTATCATGGAGAAATGTGGGAATCTCGTATGAGTATAACGGCTAAAGATCCAACGGTAGATTTAATTTCAAATACTCAAAACGCTTGGGCTGTTTTTCGAAGAGGAATAAATCCTTTTTGGGAAAATGATAAAAATGTTGGGCGATTAACAGCTGAAAATATTTTAACCAGGGTCCGGCGAGACCAAAATCGAGACTTTCCTTAAAAATGATTTTTCTCCTCTATTATAAATCTTAATTGCAGAATGCTTTTTATCATTAAATAGATATTTTTCTTGTGTATTCAAAATAGTTTAAAAAATTTATAAATAACATAAAGCGATTTTTTTTATTTGAGATTTTCTTGGTCTCGGTCTCGGTATCGGTCTCGAACACGCAAAAGTCTCGGTCTCGCCGGACCCTGATTTTAACCAAAGAAATATTTCACTTAATCCGAGATTTTTATAATATTTTTGGTGATAATGAAAATGTTTGTGGAATTTATTATACACGAAGAAAGGTTAAAGGGAGTGTCTCAGCAAACGAGAAAACTTTTCTACAGCGGGTGTTCCTAGCCCGAAAGTTTCATTGTCTCAAAAGCTTACAAAGTGCTACGAATTTTTGTAGCTTTTTGTAGCATTTTGAGAAAAAAAAACAAAGTGCTACAAAAAGCTACAAAAAATCTGTAGCTCTTTGTAAGCTTTTGAGACAATGAAAATAAACTTTCGGGCTAGGAACACCCGCTGTAAGGAGTTTTCTCGTTTGCTGAGACACTCCCTTTAATCATCAATTTTTATTTAGTTTTATTTTTCCTAAGACTTAAAGCGTTTTTTTTATAGCGTTTCTCTATTTGGTTAAGCACAATCGATACATCGATTGTAAATGAAATTAAAAAAGAATTTGCCAAACATTGCAATCGTGAAGAGCATGAAATTGAATGGGAGAATTTTGAAAAAGGTTGTTTTTTTCTTTCTAGATTTTAATAATCTAAAGTCCAGAAATATTTTTTTCTAGACAATGTTAAAAAACAAACGCTTCACCTCCAAAATGTTGTATGGAAATATGGTCATCTTTGTGACGTTACTCAAAAATTAACGCCCATGTATGTTGTATTTTTACGGGATTAGTCTCTTTTTTTTAAACGAATCATTTATTCCAGGTCCGTATACAAGCTTGATATTTTTAAAGCTTCACCACAATTCATAATTATTTATAAGTATAAATTTCCAATCGAATGCATTGAATGCTTTTTGGTGGAATTGGAATTCAAAAATGGCTTCAGTTTTGCTAAAATGAAAAAATTTATCGATGACTGTTTTTTAACGTTTCAACATAATACTAAATCATCAAATCAAATCAATAGTATTGCAAAAGCTCTTGCAATCAAAATTGAAAATGATATAATTACAGTATGTTTTATTTTTACACTTCATTAAAAAAGGTTCAAAAATATAATTTCAGATGCGTTTTTACACAGATCCTATGGCATTTTGTAAGAAAAAGGGTAATAATTACAGTAATTTTATTGAAGTTCTTATTTGCTTTGCCAATGAATGGAAAAGTAAAATTCTTCAAGATTTTACATTAAATGACGTCGATGTTAGTGGATATAGAGCAAAAGATCGAGATTTTCAATTTCGTTTATGAATGTCTATTTTTACTTTATCTTGATTTCTATTTATAAATTATTTTAAATTAATAAAGAAGTGTATACAGTAACATCTTAAAAACGCCAGCGTTTCTTTTTTTTATTATTCATTAAATTGCTTTTATTTTTTTGAGAACATAGTGAAACTCATATAGGAATCCATAAGATATCTGTCATCTTGCATTATGAATTTATAAGGTTTCAAATTTTTTATTATGTATTTAAATAATATATATGATTATATAGTATTATGGAGTATAATTATTGAATACATTTTGGATGAGAATAAAAATAATAATATAACAAAATTATGATATCGTTGATCAACAACGATATAATCAAAATTGAGAGGTGATATAAAGCGTGGAAAAACAAAAGTATTTTGCCAAATAAAAAATTTTTTCAGACACCCTGTTTTTTTGTAACTTTTGGCCAAATTTGGCCAAATTTACGGGCTTTTATTGAAAGTAGCGCGGTAGCGCGGTAGCGCCGTTTTCTTTCGTGTTGGGACCACTCATTTTCATTTTTTTAATTATTGAAAGTAGCGCGGAAGGTAGCGCCATCATTTTTTTTGATTATTTTTCACAGAATTAGGCAAATAATTAAAAGCTTTTTATTTTATAAATATGTTTATTGTTTGTCAATTATTATTAATGGCTAAATACATGACAACATGGCATGTCCAGCTGGATAAAACAATTAACAACGTAATTTGTTTCCCTTGCCTTTTTTTGGGAACTTCTCGAATTGGAAGTAATGTCACTCCATCTTTACTAATAATATTAAAATTTGATGAGGTTTGAAGAGTTACATCATTCAAATGCCACATATCAAAAGGCAAAGGAATTCCATGAAAAGTTCAACGAAAAACTTTGGATTTTTATTGGTTATAAAATTTCTTCTTCAGGCAATGGATGAATGAAAATTGGGGGAATAAGCTGCGGATTCAATGGAAGCAATAGCTAGACAATTTTCATCTGCTGAAGTCATTCTTTATATTTTCTTAGATAGTTGTATTTATTTCAGCTTCTTCTGTAGCATTAGAAAAAGTAAATTTGCAATTTACATATTCATTGTGAGATATAGTTTCTCCATCTCTATGGTATTCCATTATCGCAATAATTCGTGCAACCCTTAGTTGAAGAATTCCAAATTAATATTTTGATTTTCAAATTTTTAATAAAAACTAAATTTGCATCAACTATTTGAGTGATGACTTCCGCAATAAAATCCATTGATATCATTTCGATATCTAATTTTTATATCCGAGATATCGTAAAAATCTTATATTGGAGTTGGAGCTTCTGCGGATTCAATAAGAATAAATTCATCTTTATGATGAGTTTAAAGAACGTTTTGTATTGCTAAATATATAATTTCTTCCCCAAATCGAGTTATTACACCAATTGGGGAACTTTAATTTCAAGCATTCGGAGTGCTTGTGTTAATTTTCACGAGCTGTTTTTTAAAGAAGATTGAAATTGCTCAGGTTAAAGAAACATTTGACTTATTTGTTAGGAATACTATCGTTAACAATTTTATTTTTTATTATTGATATAACAATTTTTAAAAAGAGAAAGATAAAAAAAAGCTCAAGCTGTCGAAATAATATTAGACTTAAATTCAGTCATAATAATCTTGGCTCTGATTTGAGAAATCATAATTTTGACCATCATTTATTAACTGATAATCGCATAAATGATAATTTTTTAAGTTGATTGTTGAAGTAATTGAGGCGTTGGCTATATTGAAGAAGCTGGTAACTCATAAGCATTAGAACCCGATTAACTTGCGAAGCTGCTTAAATGTTCATAATAACAAAAAATAATTATAATGTACATCAATGTTTGCAACAAATTAAAATCTTTAACTGCCTCTTAAAAAAGAAAAAACTCACTAGTTCTTGGAGATAGTTTCTGGAATAATAGCTATGCTGGAAGTAATGGTTGGAGCTTCTTTTGCAGTCCCGCAAGTATTTTTTCTACTAACTACTATCATCAAATATAAAGCAAGGTCTCGATTGTTAACAAATTTACTTTGTGTTGTTTCAAGCATAAAGTATTTTTATAAAAGTCTGGCAATGGAGGTTTGACCTTCTCATCATTCCCAAATGCAAGATGTGTTTGAATTAAATCTTCTGGACTTGGTGGTGATGGTTCAACAAAACCCAATCACCATTAGTGCTTAATAAATCAATGGTTTTTAATGATTTGGAAATAGCGTAATTAAACTTTCCAAAATTTCGACAATCTCTTCTGAATTTGGAAGTTAATTTTGTCATTCCAACAAAGTTCAATCAAATTATGTGGAGGTAGTGGAAATTATAGCTATGTTTCTGGTCGTTTATTTTTCATTGCTGTTTGCCAAAGGATTTCATATCCATGCTGGATGCATCATAATTATGTACCATATTATTTCACCTTCGAAACACCATCATAATGGATTGAGCTTTATTTCAAAACGGCTATTTTTAGGGTTTGATGCTTGCTTTTTTGTGCTGCATTTACATAGTTCAAGTTAGTAGCCAAATAAGTTATTCTAATACAGCCTTAAAACAAGTTTCTTATTCAAAAATAAACTAACGGAGTCCATTGTTCACAAAGCAAGCATTAAAAAATGAATATGACATGCCACAATAACAACAACAACTCTTTTCATTATTAAAATTTATTTCAATGTCATTCATATTTTACATTTTTATTTGCTAAACTTCTCCACTGTTTATCTGCTTTAATAGCCACTCAAACTGCTGATATTCTTCCATCAGAAGCGACAAAAATTATTCTTCGCTCCATTGCTATCCCTGATTTTGCCATTAAAATTGGTACACGCGTTATTAATTCTTGTTTCTTTCTTTAAAATGTTACGCAACATACGGATAATAAATGAACCATCGATGTTGAAATGAATCAAAAACAACTTAAAAAATTTCTTGAACTCCATAATCATTTTGGTTTTGTCGAATCATCCAAGGATCAAGAATTTACTAAATTAATTTTTAGTTCTTTCACTGATGCGGAGTTTAAAGATTGAACTTTTTAAGCCTACTTTCTTTATTCCCAAAAATTTTTTTGAAGCTGGATGATATTATGTTTTTAATAAAAGTGATGAACGTGGAGGCCCAAAAATTTAAAAATACCTCAAACTCATCAAAAATTTTACACCCGATGAACGAAGAGCCATGGTCATGGATGAAAATCCATTGGAATTCTTTTAATGAAATCCAATTCAAGGATGAAATGGAAAAGGAAAATAACAGCGTTGATGATGATAAAGTGTTTTAATAATTTCAAAAAAATCCTTTTTTTATTTGTTAGTATTTTGGAAGTTTTTTGAAAGCTTACTGTATTTTTGTTGTCCCATAATGAAGCATGTTAAAGAAGCAGATATAAACTGTTGAAATTTGAGTATGATTCAGCGAAAAATATGGCTTTTGTAGCCATTGAATGAAAAATCAAGTAAATGAACATTTGATGGCATTAAGCTAATTATAGTTGGTCATAACAAACTTTGTATGGAAACTGTCTGCTTTTTGTTTTGAATAATTAAATTTGCTCCTATAGTAAAAAGACAATTTATTACCCATCAATAACAGCATTCCTAATGTAACAAGTTGAAGATAGTAAAGTAGTGGTGATTTATGAAATATCAAATGATTTTGAATTTGTTGCAAAAAAAGACTACCGGTTAGCTCTATCCACATTAGCACAATTTGGCAAACTTTTGATTACTAATTCCCGTATGTTTCTTTCCAAAATTACAATGAAAGTTGTGTTTTAATGGATACAAATAGCACAAAATTGTAACAAATTAGCAAGCTAACAACAATTTAGCATCCTTTGCTGAAAACCTATGCAATTTAAGCAACAAAAGAAGGACACGAATGGAAATAGGAGAAAAGGGAATGATTTAATTTCAAAGAACTTATTCGTCGTATCCAGCTATAATAAGTAAAAGGACGCAGAAAATTAGTTGGGTAATAACACAATTCTCAATCTTTTTGAAGATGCACTTCTCTCTAAATCTACTTACTCAAATACATTATTGTTCTACCATAAAATGAACTCGGTAAAACATAAATACTTTCTGACAAATTGTCATCCTTTGATGTCTTTTTACAATATTTAATCCTTAACGCAAATCAGTATAAATAGCCGCATGGATATTGTCCTATTAAATCTCAAATAATTTATTTGATGATTTTCTGTTTTGCCCTTGAAATAAATGTTGTAAGAAAAGCATTCCACCATAATGCAATAAGCCATTCGCCTTTTCATCTCTTACATGATATTTATAAGCGTAATATTCTCGTTTACTCATTTTTTTGTGAATTTGGTATATTTGGATTTTCTTTTTGGTAAATTCATAAAAATCCAAATTTCCATGTGTATGAAACGTTGGATAAACTAAAGATTTGTCGCATTATAACCTTCTTTTAAATATTTTTGAATTCACCATCACTATTCCTTTTTATAAAAATAATATCTTCTTTGAAGAATTCTCCATTTTGATCTGGTTTATAAACCATTGCTACTTCAGAGGCAAGAACTGCATCATAATTCCTTTTTGCATTAGGCTTATTAACAAAAACTAACTTTAAATTCAATGATTCATTATTTGCTTATTTTTCAGCGTTATCTCTTTCAGTTGTTTTCTTTAACATTACAAAACTTTACACATTAACTGTATGTTCCCTCATAGCTTTATCAATCATTCCCATTAAATTTCCATCCAAATTCGCTTCCAAATTGGTATGAGCATACATTCTTTGTTTTGTTGCTTCATGACTGTCCAGAATATAAAGTTGATCGTCAAATGCATTGGCTTTGTTACTTGAATAAAAAATTCGACCCATTATGTGCAAAACTCTTCCTTGATCTTTTAATGCTAGTATGTATGGTAACATGTTTTGGATGCATCTGAGCAAACTATGGCTCGTGTTATAATTACGAATATTAGTATGAAAGTTTTAAACTAAGCTTTTATCCTTATGCTAGCTTTTTCATAAACATTTTAAAATCTTTGTGGTAATCATCAATTAATGAATCTAGAATTATTTTACCTAGTCGACAGCATGGATTACAGATTCCACCTGGTTGCCGTTATTCTTATTTAAACTTTTCGGCTTTACTAATGAGTACAGATTTAATCCTTTCTCGTAATTAATAATGTTAACATTTGTAAAACAAGATCCAACTCTTTTCACAAAAGGTTTTACAGTTTAAGTCACACATCGTCTTTTATATTTAGCATTATCCATAGCTTACTGGAGTTCAATTTTTTGTAATTTCATTAAATCGGCTATATTTTCTTTTACGCTATCCCATCTTTCACGTTTTTCTCCATTTGTTTCATTTTCACGAGGAACCGCATCATCTCAGCATTTTGATGTTTAAGAATTATTGTTTGCTCTCTGAAATAAATTTTTTTTTCGAGAGCTGTATCAATTCGTTACTTTTATTATTATTTTCAGGTGATAATAATAATAATCTTTTTTCCTTGCTACTTCACGTTTTCTTTGCATTTCGTTCAATTTTACCGCTGCATTCATTTTTGATTAATTACAATCATTTTTCATCTCAGATTATCATCTGTCATACTAATTATTTTTTTTATAAGCGTAAGACTTCATAGTTTCGACAGACTCTTTTTTATACCAACCCTCTTTTTCAAAATCTTTATTATCAATATCCATTGGTTCATTTTCTACAGCAGTTGCATGCATTGGTTTGAGTATTTGGTTGATTTAAATCTTCTTCAATTTTAATCATTTTTTTGGTGTTACAACTATGGTATCGTCACTGGGTTTTCTTTTATTAGTTTTTCTAACTGACGTTGCATCCGCAGTATCGAGGTTTATATTAAAATCGTCAATAACGAAACTTTCTTTGGTATCGTCATAACGAATTATAGCCGTATAAGAATCATAAATATTTCCTCTCCATGTGACAATTTGTAAATCTTCGATTTTGAAATTTTTATAATTAAAAACTGTATTAGTTAGTAAGCGTTGAGCTCCATATTCAACCGGACCTTGTTCTAAATATTTAGCACCACCATTCGATGGACCTCAATTGTGAGAAATGAAATCCCAAACAAATTGCACTTACTAAAAGTCTATCGTCATGGCCATCGATAACATCTCTGTTCATAATAATATCAATTGTTTCATCATTAATCTATTGATTATTTTTTACTTTGTTCATTGAATGTCATTGGTTCTTTATCTTGTTCATCTTTAACTTCAGCAATCAAATTATCATCGCTGCTTTTATTTTGTTAATTATTATTAAAAATATATCCTAAATGCTTTATTGGAGCTACAAAATCATTTGCATGTTGGCCGATTTGTCGCCAAACATTTAAGATTCCATAAAAAGGCAGATTTATTTGAACACAAGCTCTTTCTTTAAATGCATGGGATGGCACAAAAAACCTATTTTCACCGTTAAAACATATTTCTTCTGCCATTCGACAAATGTGAACATCACAATTGTATTCATTAAGTTGTAAATTTACAGTTGCATATTTATGGTCATATTCGACTCGCATATTGACATAAGCTTCAACAATCATTTTTAAGGGTTCATAAACTGGCGCAAAATCCCATTGCAAGCTATCATAAACTTTTATAGTAACAAGTTTTAAAAGTATTAAATACCAATATCTCTTTTCACATACTGGAACCATAAGTATTTGAAAGTCGAGCTTAAAAACTCTTAAAGACAAAATGGATTAAATTATGGGGAAGTTAATAATAAAGCACAATAAAATGGTGGCAAATCATCGACCTTTCTAATGCCTTTCATTCATACACATTCTGCACAAGCATTTTTTTATCATTCCTTTCATTTTCCAAGAAAAGAGCTACCTTTAAGTAAACGTACTTCTCAATAGAATCCGATCCATATGGGGAAGATGATTCAACCATTTCACAATCCTGATGCAATTTCCAATCCAAGGACACAAAAAAAAAGTTCAATTGTGACATGGAATATACAGATTACAAATATATTTTTAAACAGTATGTGTGATAATAATTGACAAACAATAAACATATTTATAAAATAAAAAGCTTTTAATTATTTGCCTAATTCTGTGAAAAATAATCAAAAAAAATGATGGCGCTACCTTCCGCGCTACTTTCAATAATTAAAAAAATGAAAATGAGTGGTCCCAACACGAAAGAAAACGGCGCTACCGCGCTACCGCGCTACTTTCAATAAAAGCCAAATTTACGCAAAAAGCACGATTGCATGGCAAGATGTATCCGATTCTCTCTGAGCATATTTTCACACTTTAGCTTTGGCGCGCAAAAATCAAAGGGATTTTCAATAAAGAAAGCCCTAAGGAACCCAAAAGCATAGAGGCTTAGAATATAAACTATTATTCTAATTTTTTGGACAAGTAAATAGACTAACATAGAAACCTTAAATCAAAAAAAATTTGAATCAGTAAGCTATGTTACAAGTTTCACTCATTTTAAATGACTAATGTTATTTTTTATGGAAAGTGTATATTGGGAATTGCAGTGAACACTATTAACTCGTAGAATGACAGGAGGATCTTTATAGCCTTTTAGTAATTTCCCTATAGCCATATATAAAACATGATGACTGATAATTCACCGTTTGTTGCTATCGGCATCTATCTTCGTATTAACGATGACAGTGCATGATTGCTTAAACATAGGCTAAGAATTCTTTCATTCGTCTGGGGTTTGATAATGACTCTAATTGAACTCACTTTTCTAACTTTGGTTGATTAACCAATTCTAAACTAATGAACCATCAAATCATATATTCTCCTAAGATTTGCATATATTCTAATATTCCTACCCAAATCAAAGCTATGAGATAGATCATCATGTTTTGTCACCGTATATCGTTTTAATATTATTATAATTTCTAATGTTATTCATAACTACTGTTCAAGCCTGAATAACTCGCTTAAAATGGGCGCGAAAAATGAGCGGGAACAATTTGCAGCGCCGAAAGGGATGTGTGAAAATATGCCCTCAAAAGCACTCGGATACATCTTGTCAGGCCACGAAAAAGCACTGCATTTTGTGTAAATTTGGCCAAAAGTTACAAAAAAACAGGGTGTCTGAAAAAATTTTTTATTTGGCAAAATACTTTTGTTTTTCCACGCTTTATATACATAAAAATAATAAGAATGTCAATGAACAATGTCAAAAACAAAAAAAAAGAATAATAATGGGAAAACAAAAAGTGTAATTATTTTTGTTTTTTTAAAGAATTAATGAAGATGGCATTTATCCAAATATGTGAATATCAAAATTCAAAGTTTTTTGCAGCCATATTTATTTTCAAAATTGCACTTCATAAAATAATTATTTAAAAAAAATATATCAAGCAAAAATTAATGCACTTTTGAAGAGAATACCGTATATACGGATTGTAAATTGCCACCCAAGAATACCTTTATTTTTAAAAAATAAAGTTGAAAGACAAAACATTAAAAAAATAAAACACACGGTTTGTAACATTTTTCTTTTACCAAAAACCTTGATAAAAGTAATAATTGCATCGGAAAATGGTTTGAAAGACTTTTGGATTATTAGGGTGCATAAAAAAGTGATCGATCGCGATTGCAACTAAATTTTAAAAATGATTGCGAGGGGAAAGCACAAAAATAAGATTTACAACAAAGTGAGAAAAAACAACAACAACAAAACTGGGATATCAAAAAGTTGTTTTGCTTTCGATTTTTAAGGAAACCTATTAAACAAATAAAAAGTTAAACGTAGCGACCAAACAATAAAAACACCCTGAATGTTTTATGAATTATTTAAAAAAATGCAAAAACTGGGGATTTTGAGACAAAATAGTGGAAACAACTAAAATTTAACATCAGAATTGAAAGAGAGTTACAAGAATATAAATATTACCAGAATATGGGAGTATGTATGTGTATGCGAAGGATTAGAAGATGTGTTAAAAAGAAAAAGAATGAATCCGACACTTTGATACATGTGATGAAAAATAAGGAAAAACAAAAAAGAGGGAAATAAAAAGGAAGAAGTTTTGGAAAAAATGCAAAGTAAAGAATTTAATTGATCGTTCGAAGGCCTGCTCGTGCACAATACATGATAACATTCCAATTAGAAAGGCAAACAAGATCATTTTTTTCAACAGTTCCAACGGTTTGGCCTGAGCGAGCGATATTACACATTCGAAGACATCGTTCACCAACGCCCAATTGTGGACTGGCAAGGCTTAAATGTTCACAACATTCACGATTATCGCGATTTTGGTTGGCACAATAAAGGACGGAGCTAAGATGACGAAGATCGCAACCATCTGATTGAACAGCAGCAATGAGGGTTTCAGCCGCAACGTGTTCTCGATGTTCATAAGTGCAAAGTGCATGACAGCTTGAAGGAACCTACAATAAAATCAAAATTTTAATGAAAAAATTGTTTTATAAAATAAAAGCTTACATGTTGGCGACAACATGATAAGAAAAGATCATCGACAGCTTTTCTCCCAATACAAGGTGAAAAAGGTGGTCGTGATTTAGCTGTGCCACATTCAGGACTCAAATCAGCATCAGTCACTTCTGTAACAGGATATTGAGGATTAAGTTGATCATAATCACCACCGGAACGACTTCCAGCATTATTACGACTACTAAATCCTGAACCTCCTGATGAGAGGGGAGCGCTTTGTTCAATGAATCCTTCTTGGGGTAAATCAGCAAATTGTCTCGCACGGTTTCCTGATGGTTTAGGAACAGGCGCATGAGCCCTCGCAGAATTTGATGGAGAACGACGTGGAAGTGATTCAGGAATGGCAGTTTCATGAGCGCTTTGAGTTGGATGACGACGAAGAGGCTCCACTTTGGTAGCTTCAGCATCGTTATCCTCAGATGTTGCGCTTTCAGGCTTTTTAACTGCAACAACGTTTGCTGCCGTATTAATGGTATCAAATTTTTGCATTTTATGTGGACATTTTTTCGAAACATGATCAATACATCCTGCTAAGCATTTTTCCAAAACTCGATCGGTACAACACAGTAATTTAGGGATTTCATCACATGCAGGCAAAGTATCGCCTTCAACAAAATTAACTACTAATAATAATAACGTTACCATAAGGGTAATGTAAAACATTTGGATTCTAAAATAATTTAACTTACAAATTGCTTTTGATAGATTTGAAATAAACTTACAATTTATTCATTTTTTGAAGAGTCCGTAATCGTTTGAAGCGCAACTACAATTATTGAAAACGCCACCAAATCCGTAACGATCCTAAAAAATAGGAAATTAAGAAAGGGAATAGAAGGATAAATAAAGTAAAATCGAGTGTGCCATTTATTTTGCGCACCTGTAAAATGAGATCTATCGTTTAAAGTCTTTAGGTAAAAGAAGAAGAAAAAAGATAAGAAACACCGCCCCGGAAAAAATAGATGGTTAATTTCGTCTGAGCTGTCACCTCTGTATATGAAGGTGTCGGCTCGTGTCTGCCCTTTAGGGCACCACAAGATCGCGCTCGCTCTTGCTCTCATATCATTAACGTTTCATCAGTAAAATTAAATTAGTTTTACGTGATTTTCTATTTATAAAAAGAAGGAAGAAATTTCTTAGTTGCATGAGCTTGAAATTTCTTACTCTTGAAAAAAGCCACTTTTGGCGATGACAGCTCGTCCTCGGCTGAAGCAAAGCGCTTTATCGACAATGTCATGGTCATAACTATCATTATTTTTTTGTTGCTAATTTTAACCACAAGATTTTCTGATTAATGAACTTATGGAAAACAACAAACAAAAAAATCGAAAACTTACTTTATTTCCTGCCGACGATCCTTGGTTGCCGCCGACACCAGCGCCATTACCGAACATACCAGCTGACCCAGCACCAATTCCTCCAACACCACGGGTGCTCCATGAGCCGCTACCATGAGAACTGCTGATAGCAAGTCCAGAAATTCCTCCGCCACCAATGGCATATGTACCACCTGCGGAAGTTGATTGAAGATCAGAAAGGGCAAGACCAGTGCGAGGTGATTGTGGTTCAGGCAACATTTTTGAAATAAACTGGGAAGCAACTAATAGCTGTAAATATTAAAATAATGAATAGAATGATTTAATTATTTTAAAATTTAAAAAAAAGTGTGAAAATTTTGCTAGATTGATCGCGTGGATAGGACAAGAGCGCCGACATGAAGGCGGAGACAAATTTTTTTTGAAAAAAAAGAAATAGTCTTTTTTTTTAATAGCTTAGAAATAAATAATTTTAAGTGGAATAGAATAAGCTATCGTAGTGACATGGCACGCCATACTTAGCTGTAATAAATAAAAGGAGTTAGTAAAGTCAAGATTTATGATATTCACCTTGGAAAGAAAGAGAAATAAAAAAGGAAAAACTGAAGGTTAAGGGCAAAAGTTTGTTTTGAGATTTTATTTAAGTATGAGCGCGTATCCCGAAGAAATTCAGCCTGCCTTAAAATGAATTATGCGAATTTGAAAAATCGGAGGGCTTTAATCGGCCTAAACATTGCTCCGCCCATTATAAAATTTCCCAAGGGTAACTAACTATCCCAATACAGGCTATCGCCGATATTTTATACTCTCGCTTGACCATGAAACTTTCTCTAGGATAAAATACAACAATAAAAAAATTTTTGCTTCCGTACGTATCATTTTAGAGGAAATGTTAGAAATTTCTAACACACTAATTTCAGCGAGATAATAGAATATAAATTGCGAAATAACCACTAAAAGTATTGTTTTTGCATTAAAAATTTATCATTATAGCCTCAGGGTATTTTCGGATTAAATACAGTTTTTCGTTGAAGCGACTTTCCGGTTATACACATTTTTCTAGAGAGAGAAAATAAGAAAGAAAAACAACAATATTTATAATGAAAATCACTGTAATTCTCAGCAAATTTATATCAAAATTTTTAATAATATTTTTGGTGGATAAACCTGGCCGATTTGTGCTTTCAAATAAATTTCAATTTTTTTAAAATTGAGATTAAAAAATGCCCTTGAACTTTTTGAAGAAAAGAAAAAATGTGAAATCCGCGATATGTCGTTGTGATTCTCTCCAGATCTTGTCATTGATGGTGTCGGTTGTGCAACCGCGTACCATTTAGAGACAATTTGGGGGAAAATAGAAAAAAAGCAAGAGCAACAGGGCCGAGAAAAGCAGGAAAAAGAATTAGGTCAGTGGTTCTCGACTTGACCCGGTATCCTAATTGACGCAATAATACCAAATAAATACATACATATATGTGTACATTTCCAATTAAAAACAGGTGACGATGAAGAGAATTGGTAAAAACATTCATTCAAAATAGTGAATGTCATCAGTCAGATTTCTGGACAACAACAAAAACTTAGATTAACGTGGATAATTAAAACATCTTTTTTTCTCTTTCTTTCGCTTTTGAATATCCTCTCAAAAATGATTTTAATTTTAAAAAATGGTTTCAAGCAAGTAAAAATAGGAGGGAAAACGTCATGGTCAAGTTCAAAAATTTTATCGGAGCAAAAATAGAGGGGGTCGACGGCCGAGGATGCGCGAAAAAAAATTTCTTGAGACAGCCGATGTTAGTGCCAGTCGCGTGTCCCACTTTTCACCCATCTCTCAAATACGAGGGAATGAAAAAGCGGAGCCAAAAAAAGCGGTGATCCTTCATTTACTACCTTTCGCTGATAATCACTTTTGATTTCCAATATACATGGAAAATTAAAAGTTTATCACATGTGTGAAAACTATAGGATAAAAAGATGGAAAGAAATAAAGTTAAAGTCGTTAAAATTCCTTCATGGATAGACTTAAATATATCTCTGTTTCCGAAAGAGCAAAAAACACTTACATTATTTGGATAAATGTAAACAAAATCCTTGATCACTTAGAAGTATTTCTATTTGGCTGATTCAGACAACAATTTACGAATCACACTGTTTTCCTTCTAAAAAAGCTTTGGCATATGTAGGCATGTTTATGAAATCATTAAATTATCACGCGCATGAATAGTTGTAAGATACCAATTAGGATGACGTAAGATTAACGAAATCCTTTTTTATTTATTTGGATTTAAATAATAACAAACTATAGAAGGATCAGAGCGAAAGATACCATTGGGCTTTTCAGATAGATATTTAGGCAAAAGTGAAACCAAATCGAAGGACAATGGAAAGCTTTAAAGGCAAAATTTTAGGGTGGTGAAAGTGCGTCGAAAGCATCGAAAAAAGGCGGACTTCAACTTTTAATTATGAGAATTATACTTTTCTTTTATCTTTTTGTTTCGCAAAAATGACGACGTCTCGTTGAGCAACAAAGTTCCGGGATTTTCTTTTATTTTTGTGAAAGCATCACATAAAAAATATGTTGAATAGCAATTACTTCAATATCAGCTAATAATGCCCTAAAGGCTTTTTTCATTTCCAAAATAACTGAAAAAAGAAATGAAAAAGCAAACGTCTTGAAATTGGTGGACTGCGCAAAAAAAGAAAGATAGGATGATTGGGACTTTTTGATGGACACGCCGCAAATGCTTGCTTCTACTTCTAATACTGCCAAAACGCTATGATGCTCCTCGGACAACAGGTTTGAAAAAAGGAGGAAAAACAATGACCATCGGTGGTGACAAGGCCCTCAGGGGACTGGAACCAATTTTTTTTTTCATTTTGCAAAGCAGGATACTTTTATTATCGGCCACAAAAACGCGGATCTTTCGCTGAATGTATATTTTTTTTCACCTTCGTTTTTAGAAAGAAAAAAATTTCTCCTCCGCATGATTCTTCTCTTTTTTCCATTTTCATTTTTGCTTTGCTTTTTTGGCTAATAATAATACGTTAGAAGCGTGTTCCATGGAAAAAATTTTAATCAACAGGAAAAATAAAGTCCAAATATAAATAATAGAGAACCAGTAGAAAGAAGAAAAAAGAAAGACAATGCCCATAAATATGTACGAATAAATTATAACCCCTGAGGGTAAATTTCATTATATGTATTTACAAAAAAATAAAAATAAAACGAAATAAATTCTTTTTCAATGACAATATATCTCGGGATGATGATGACGATATTACGCAAAAATTCGTTAAAAGATATGCGTCATCATAATAGGGAAATGGGATAAAGTTTATAATAATCAAAAGATATGATAAATCCTATACAAGGTTATGGTCATTGGCAATTTTTTTCTAAAGAAAAGCAATTTTTTAACTGAACCTAACTCATTTGATTATTTCATAAAGTTCATAAAGTATACGGAATACGGTATAATAAAAAAAAATATAAGAGAATAATATTTTTATTAAATCTTATTTACTGCTCGATATTACATATTATGCCCAAAGGCAAAATGTTAAACAAAAAAGGTAGAATTCATAAACAAAACAATATTATAAATTTTTTAATTTTAAACAAGTTGTTTTTTTCACGTGTATTTCATCGTACTACTTTTTTTTCAATTTGGTTAAGGCTACCGCCCGTTTCAAGAAAATAACTTTAATTCTTTCCGTTATGTCAATAATGGTTAGCAAAAGATCAAATTCCGGATCTAGCCTCCGGCATTAATTCGGGCAAGTTTTTCTCATTCTCTCTCCTGATTTCGATTGTATGCTTGCTCAAATTAATTTTAGGCAAAAAGCCAGAATCCCATAGGGGTTTATCGTTTTATTTTTTCACGCAAGTTTTATGCAAGTAATGTCGCAACTATCGTTTTCCTGACTTTATTTTTAAAAAATGGTTTACCTTCACCCCTTTGCTACTGCGGGCTTTTAAAGCTCGTTAACAATCATTGATCTATATTTTCGCTTTTCATAACAAAGGATGCTTCTTATTTATGTTGACCCGTTCCACAACAAACTCGTCCCACTATTACGTCAATTAATGTCCATCTTTTTTTAAATTCTAAATATAAGAGAAAATACATTCAAATCACTTTACTTCAAAAAACAAATACAAAACGGTGGTTTAAATAAATTCTATAAACGTCGATGAGAGCGAATGAGTGTAAAACTTTCTTCAACTCCAGATGAACATGAAGCTACACAAGGTGCTGACATTGAATCTCCACAATCGCATTCTGGAACAGCACAGCGTTGTTGTTGAACAATAGATGATTTCATTGGAGCGGTGATATTTTCAAGTTGCATCAAAACGTTTTCACATGTTGAGAGAATTTGTAAAACTCGATCTTCCTCTTCATCTTCTGAAAAATAAAGTTTATACTTTATTCTTTAATTACAACAAAAAAAATGATACCATTAGCTTCAGAAATCGTGTCATGATGATCTCTGCAAGAAACTTGTGGATTGTTGACAATAGTTTCGTCGGCCATCGTTTTAAGCCATCGATCAATTGGTCCATCATGCTCATAGCGACCTCTAAAAACTTTTTCGAATGAACGACGAAAATGAATGTTTTTTTCAAATTCAGAAGGTTCTGACGGAGGAATCAATTGCATTTCACTTTCGTCTTCTTCTTCTTCATAAATTTCAGTTCCAATGGAATGTTCAGGATAACTTTGCGACGTTACAATATGTGGAGCAAAATTTCGAAGAATTTCTTGTTGATATTCATTTTCATCTGAAAATTTGTTAAGTTTTAATATTAGTAGCAGAAATTAGATTTAAAACAAGCTTTTACCATCGCTCCGATAAATAGGAAAATTATGGTGATTATTATCGCCGCCAAACATTTGTTGAAGGTGTTCGAGTTCTTTATTAACTTCATTCCAAGCTTCTTCGTATTGATTACCATATTCGGATATTTGTGATTCGGGAGTTCGAGATGGCGGTGATGTTGCAATCATTTGAGTTGAAGACCATTTGCTTCGAAGTTTCATCATTCGAACTGATTCATCAGCTAAACTTGTAGGTTCAATTTCACGTAATTGAGGTGCAACTGAAGTTGAAGAAAGAGTTTTACGAACACATCTTCCTGTAGCAAGATTGACAGCGGTTACAGCTCCAGCGTTACAACTCAAATGTAAAACAGATATACGAGGTGAAGCATTGGGTAATTGCCAAATTGCTTTTTCTATAGCATTACAGTCCAGTTTTTCAGTTGATTGGAAGACACATTTATAAAATGTTGCACGATGAATAGGATTGGATCGAAGATGATCTAAAAATAAAATTTAAATTGATTATGCTAACCTATGATATATTTCTAAAGTAATAAACCTACATAGTGGAATTGGCGGAGAAAATATTTTTGAAGGGCCTTCGTTTGAAGTTGATGAAGCGGCAGCAGCTTTCACAGGAATGGCATAACCGGATGGAGGCTCAGCTTCTTGCATTTGCATTGATTGAATTTTCGGTGAACGTTTTTCATAATTCATCATATAAATTGAAGAAGTTTTCCCTCGAATATTCATAAGTTTTGGAGTTGAAGAAACTAAAAATTGTTTGGTTAATGGAAACAAGAATGCAAGAAAAAAAACCATTATGACAATCGCCTGCAGCAAATCTTCGAACATTTCCAACATCAGGACTCCATCCAATAATTTCATGTTGAAAGCGGTTTGGCGTTGAATAATTTATTGATGGCTTTTGAAGTTCAGTTATTGTAGTACATGGAACCGTTGTTAAAAGCGAACTTGCACTTAAACTATCAATAACATCACTGCTGAAAAAGGCTTCGTTTATAAAAAATAAATAAAAGAAAATTATACCTTGATATAGATTCTGCTGGCATTTTTTACCGTTGATAAAAAGGTAAAAAAACAAACAGAAAAATATCTTTGACAAAAATTACATTGAAAGTTGAGAGTGACAAAGCTTGTAAATTTACATATGTTGTTTCCATTTAATTTATTTACATATTTCATTCTAAATGCTATTTCGTTTTATTTATATCTTTCAAAAAAACGTTGAATTCAAAAGCTATTATAATATTCAGCAGCAAAGGTGATGATGATTAGCTTGATGAAACTTGGAATTATAGCATTTTGCTTCCTTACTTTTACGATGGCAGAAGATGAAAAGAAATGTTCTCTTCAAAACATTGAATCAACGCTTCTCGAAGATTTAGAATCGGAAAGACCAAATATTACAAGTTATTGGTTGTTTGCTGTTTCAAATAACTGTTCAATTCAATTTTGGTCAAATAAAGAAGCAAAAAAGGGTTTCAATGTGTAAATTTTTTTTGTAGTGTAATTTTAGGATGAATAATAATAACTGAATTCACAGCACTCAAGATAACTCGTCAACACAATGTGAAACTGCTGAAATTAGTACATCATCTGGAAGAGAATCCGTCAACATTCAAATATTTACAAAAAATAATCAAACTTTTGAAATTATGGCAAAAACTTTTAAACGTGAAAACTTATTAAATCTTAGTAAAGATGAATTTCAACTTGATTCAATTTTGAAAATGACAAACGATGATCTTAGGTTCAAGTTTTCTGTTGTTTACCTTTAGTTTATTTTATTATTTTAGCTTGGAACCCCTTTCTTGCTACCTTATGCCATCGACGAATCAATCTTTTACTGTTTGCATATTTTATAATTCAACTGAAAATGTCTTATTATCTGCCATTTATGATTCAAATGGAAAGTTTACAACATTTGTAAGTCGTTTACAATTTTTAGGCACCTTTGATAATTTTTTGTTTCTCTAATATTTTTTTTTGTATTTCCTGGCTTTAATCATTATCCTTTTTCAGAATCCTGTGCTTGATATTCTTAATCAAACTGAAACTCTTGCCTCCTTTTTCACCTCAAACTTTTCATCAGTATCATTTCATTTGGATGAATTTCATCAACAGCTATCTGTTTACCTCTCAAACGCGGAAGGAAAAGTTTTGATTCTTCAAAATAAGCATCTTGCTGAAACTTTTACTTTAATGTTTAAAAGCTTTGCAACAATGACGCTTCTGTTCAATGATCTCGTACCTATATCATCTTTTGAATCATTTTCAACTCGATTTGATGCTCTTACTTCCATGATTTGTTTTCCTAATATTTGCAAGTAAGAAGTTTTTTAAACTGCTGTTTTTTTAAATACATAATTATTTAGATGGTATGTGATCCCGATAGTAGCTAATTCGTCTTCGCATATATGTTTCAATGAAATCCAATGGAATCAAGAACCTTATTTCAAGAAGGTTGGACTCATTTTTAATGATTTTGAATGTAAGTTTGACTTTTTAAAATTTTACCAAGCTAGAATTTGGAGAAAATTTGTTAATACTTTTCATCAAACCTTTACATTTCTTAAATTTTTAGATGAAATAAGCAAATGGGAATCAAGTGATTGGATTACAATTTTCAAATCGTATGGAAGCGTTTTTATTACCGGGTTGATTCTGACTGCTGCTTTTTTCTTGGTTATAGGAATAGCATATTGTTTTATTGTAATAATAAAATGTGTAAAATCAGCATTTCGCCATGCTACTGCACATGAATTTCAATCAACATCCGAAACACGTGATCCTGAAATTTCAATGCATTCATCAAATATTTCAAGAAGACAACAACAATATGTCACTCGTACCGTCGTCGTTGAACAAAATAATGAAGAAATTGGAAATTGACATTGTACTTTTAAACTCAAAGTTTTTTTGTCCTACGAAAAAACTTTCGAATAATCATATTTTTTGAATAATAATAAATAATAATGTTTTAATTTATGTAGATGTTTTTGATTTTTTTGATCGGTGTTCTGAAAAGTTTTTAGTAAACAAACAAAATTATAGTTGATTTTAAATTTTTAATGTATAATTTATTTTTGAAACTTCATTAGACCTTGTAACATACACACTGACGCAGTTTATCTGAATTCATTTTTAAGTATAAAAAAAAGCAGCCCTTGATTAATAGATTTTAAATGGTCGTGTATTTTTTAAATGAGATTTTTAATGTAGTTCGAATAAACTTGATTAATAAATTTATTATAATACTTAAAATAAAAAATATAAATTAATTAAACAGGAGAAACAATCCTATATTTTTTGCATCAAAAAGATGAGATTCAAAGTTATTCAGTAAAAACTTCAAAGAATTTAACAAAAAAACGATGGCGGTTATCGGAAAGGCAAAATTTTAACGATATAAATTTTCAAAAAACGAAAATAAAAACCGGGATTTGTAAATTTTTATATCAATAAAATAAATATATTAAAGGGTATTATCTTTAGTTGAATCGAATAAAGTAATGGACCGCGTACTTCTTAATTCTAAATATTTTTTTGTTTCATTAAATATAAATACTGTTGATGTTAGAGTTGTGAGAAAGACCAAGTCTGAAAAGTAAGAAATTAGTAAATGTATAAAGCAAAGTTATTAAAATCTAACCAAAAAGCGATAAAGCTTCAGTTTGAAAGACATGTTGCAAGGGAGGAAAATAAATTACTGCTAATTGACAAATGAGGGAACCAGAAACAGCTAAACAAAACATTCGATTTTGGAGTAACCCAATTTCCCAAATCATTTTTCTTGATGATCGGCAACTTAAAGCATTCCACATGTCAAATAGAACAAAACAAGTAAACTAAAATTTGTGGCAATGTTTAATAATAAATACTCAACTAATAATATGTTTACAGTCATGGTAGTGTCACGTGGCGTGATTTTATTATCAGCTGCCATTTCTTTGTAAAATACAAACATTGTTCCTATAATAATTATAGAAGCTGAGGATAAAATGCTGATTATCAATGGTTTGGTAATCATTGGTTGTTTAACGTTTCGAGGTTTTTGTTTAATGATATCTGAGTCAACAGGTTCGACGCCTAAACTTTGTGCTGGAGGTCCATCCATGATGATATTAATCCAAAGAATTTGCATAGCATTTAATGGATTTTCAAAATGAAAAAGTGTTGATAAAGCAATTAATGAAAGAGCCGCGACACTTCTGAAATAAATAACGTGATATCATAATTTTTATGATAAACAACTTACGTGCTTAATTGAAACCGCACAAAATTTGTAATATTATGATAAATACCTTTACCTTCTTCAATCGCTGCTCGAATAGTTAAAAAATTATCATCGACTAATACCATATCTGCGGCTTCTTTGCATACATCGGTACCTGAGATTCCCATAGCAATCCCGATATCGGAATGCTTCAATGCAGCGGCATCATTTACTCCATCACCCGTCATTGCAACAACTTCACCAACATTTTGTAAAGCCTAATAATTATTTTTAAAATCAAATTCTAAAAAGCTCTTATTTTTTACCTTAACTATTCTTAATTTATGCCTTGGAGAAGCTCGAAAAAATACTGAAACATTTTTAATAACTAATTCCAAATCAAGATCTGACATATCATCAATTTGTGAGCCAGAAAGACATGAGTCATTTGAACTATAAATATTCAATCGAGCACCAATACTGCAAGCCGTTTCAAGAGCATCTCCAGTAATCATTTTAACGCTAACTCCAGCCGATTTCACAATTTCTACGGATTCTTTACATCCATTTCGTGGAGGATCAAGAATTCCAACTAACCCAGCATAATAAAGTGAATTCATATCTTTACCACTTGCAACAGCAATAACCCGAAGACCTGAATTTCCCATTCCTCGGGCAATTTGATAAATTTGCTCTTTTTGCGATTCCGAAAATGACATTGGTCGAATACCTTCTGAATAAAAGCCATGGCACATTGAAATAATTTTATCTGGAGCTCCTTTGATCATTATTTCTGAAGTTCCTGGCTAAAAAAAATTTAATAATTTAAATCTTTTTTAAGCGTAAGTATGTAATTGGTAGGGTTACCTGAGTGGAGGGTTCGACTTGAACAGCCATCCATTTGGTTTCTGGTTTGAATGAAATTTCATTAATTCGTTTAAAATAATTTCGTGAAATTTCAAGTTGAGTTTTAGATGCGAGTACCATGAGAGCTCCTTCAGTGGGCTGTCCAAGAACTGTTCCATTAATAACTTGAGCATTATTACAAACACATCCAATTTCAATAACTCTCGTAATTGAAGGATGTGAATGTCCGCTAACCTTTTCTCCCGATTCCATTCGACAGTCACCGTCTGTTGGATCATATCCAACACCACTAATATCAGCTCGAGTTCCATCCGCAGCCACTACTACACAAGCAGTCATTTCATTTTTGGTTAAAGTTCCAGTTTTATCTGCGCAAATCACAGTGACACAACCAAGAGTTTCAACAGCTGAAAGCTTTTTAACCACAGCTTTTCGCTTTCCCATTCTCATAACTCCAATGGCAAGGGTTACCGCTACGACGACTGGTAAGCCTTCTGGAATAGCTGCAACTGCCAAAGAAACACCAATAGTGAACATGTCAAGTGCCGCTCGACCTTGTAACAACCCGATTACGAAAATAACTCCAATTACACAAAATGAATAAATAGAAAGTTGAGTTCCAAGATGATCCATGCTATTTTGAAGTGGAGTTTTTGGTGATTCTACCGTGTTCATTAATGTAAAAAGCTCTCCAAATTTTGTATTTGAACCTGTTGCAATTACAATTCCCTAAAATTTGAAGAAAAAAAACTTTATAAAAGCAGAAGATCATTCAAACCACACCCTTCCCCTTCCACAAGAAATCAAAGTTCCCAGAAAAACAATGTTTTCAAGATGTTCAATACCCGTCGTGGAAGGTGATATCATAGGATTAGCATGTTTAACTCGAGGTTCTGTTTCTCCTGTAAATGATGATTCATCCACGTGAAGATCAACTGCTTCGAAAAGCTTTAAATCAGCGGGGATACGGTCGCCCATTTGCAGCGTAACCAAATCACCAGGAACAAGCTCACGAGCAAGAAATTGCACTGAACGCCCATCTCTTATACTATAAAAAAAACATTTCTTACAATTTATAAATAAATTTTAACTCACCAATGAGCGGTAGGTGGAACTAATTTATTTAATTGTTCCAAAGTTTTTTCAGATCTGTATTCTTGTACAAATCCTACAGTTACAACAATTACAACTGCGACTGTGATAGATATAGCATCATCAAATTGTTTCATTATTAGGGATACTAAGGCACTACCAAGTAATAATAATATTAATGGATTTTTAAATTGTTCAAGATATTTAGCAAATAACGATTCCTTTTCTTCATGTTCAAATTCATTGTATCCGCTGAATTGAATTCTTCTAGCTGCTTCAGCACTTGAAAGCCCATTTTGAAGGTCTGTTCGAATTTCGGCTGCACACTCCTGAAAAATTTCTTTTTTTGAAATGGAGAAAATAAAAAAATGAAAGCCAACCTCAACAGTTTGTGAAGCGGCCGTAAAAACATTTAAACTTTGGATCATTGTTGAGCCTGAAGCAGATGAGGATGTAGTGGATACTGGTGCTCCAAGGGCAAAGCTCAAATTTTCACTTCCGTTTTCTTTTTGAACTTTAATTGATGAAGTCGGAATTAATTGGCTTTGATAATTTCCGCCAATTGAAGTATCCGATACCGCCCCGTTTATCAATGAAGGCTGGGCAGGAACAGCTGAGATAAACTAAAAATGAAAAAAATGAATAAAAGAGTTTAAATTTTTTTAGAAGAATTAAACTGAAATGGAAAAACAACACAAACAAGGAAAGAAAAATAGAGTAAATTAAAGGAATGAAGAAGATACCGACCGGATTCGTGGATGCCATGATTTCCGTTAATAAAATGAATCCAATATAACAGCTTTGGCAAAACCAGATAAGTACTCAAGGAGCACCACCACCTGTAGAAAAACAGAAACCTTTTTTTTGTGGTCTTTACAAATTAAAACGATGCAAAATAAAAAGCGATTAAAAATGGAAAACGTCAACGGCCCTCCTTAAGCGTCATTAAAAAAAAGTCCGTGGAGACTTCCGCCTAAAATAAGCTAAAGTGATGGAATGAAAAGTCGACATTGAAAAGGCCTTCAAAGTTGGAGGAAAAAAACGTGAAGCAAAGGTTTTTTCCTCTTTGACAGATTAGATATGCCCCATGAATGGCAAAATAAAAAAAGTAAAAGCCTTGACTTTTATTACGCGCGACGTGAAGCTGTCTTCAGGCAGAAAAATGAAAGGCAAAACAAATAAAGCGTGAAGAAACTATAAAAATGGCAACAAAAAAATGACTAGAAAGGGATTAAATAATAAAAAGGGGGTAAAGTTATTAAAAGTCTTCAGACAGTATACTTCAAAAACTAAAGAAAATGTTTATGAAATTTCAATTTAAAATTTCTAAAAATTACAATAGCTTATTAGTTTTGGTAAAAGGGACAAATTTTGTGTTTCAAAATAATTAACAAAATTCATTAAAAGCTTCATCGCATAGCTGAATAACTTTTATGAAAGACAAAGTAATCAAAAAATCTGTAAAAAATAATAATAAATAGTTTTCATTACATCATTTTAACTGACAACCTTTCCTCATCATTTTTACTCCTTCTTTTGGGTTTTTTTTTGATAAGAACCAAATAACCTTTTTAGTGGGCCTTTTTTAAATAAATTCAATAATAATTGCCATCGGCAACTTAGCAACGCCCATACTTTTTTTAAAAGCTTTTTAACACATTTTAAAAGTTTTTTCAACTTAAGCGAAGCTATTTCTTCGAAAGTTAACAAAAAATGGAGGAGAAAAAAAGAAAATTTTGGTGATTAATTCTATGTTAAAAGAAAAAACATTGGAACTTTAAAATGGTTATTCTTAAAAATGCGAAAAAGTCTGTTGAAGGGATAAGTATTTAAATAATGGCAACGACTTCTTCTTCTTTCATTATTTTTGAATCATCTTCCTTGCGCGAGAAAAGAATACAATTATCAATACAAAATGTTAAAAAGAAAAGAGAAAAATGCCACGTCAAAAACTGGCGGCGGCTGTGTTGAAGTATTAAAACCCCACATACATGTCTGTTTCTACTCAATGAGCTGCTTTTATTATATTATTTTTGCTTCGCCTTTTATTGTTTAAATATTGGAAAACAACAAAAAATAGTGATTATGCTTAAATTTAGTGAAACTATGATGTAAAATGTGAGAAAAAAAAGATCGAGTCAAAAATGAGAACACATCATAAAATTCAAAAGAGAGAAAGAGAAAAGAAAAACATCAAAAATCCTATGAATAATAAACAAGCTTACCTTTGAATTGTTTCTGAATAAGTTTGGGAAAATATGGTTAAAGCATATACAGAAATAATTTCTATAAATTAAAGTTGGTCAATCTAAGCGTTGGAAGTTAGGGCGGTGGTTGGAAAGTGCAAGTTTCTTTTCATTCGTCTTTGCATTGCTAGAAAAAAAATTCTCGCAAAGAAATGGATGAAAAACTTTTTTTTCAAAACAAAATATGTCATCTTTCAATATTTTTTAGCCAATTCAAATTTAAATATCTCTTTCAAAAAACGTTTGTGTTTTAATCATAAAAATATAAGATGATATAAATAATAAATAGTTTATTCGATAAAGTTATAGATATACATAGAATACAAAAATGTCAACAAAGTTAAGAAAATATATAAAAAAAAGAGCTATGATAAGGTTACAAACATGTTTAAAGATGATTATTATGGCCGCCAATACCATCTGGAGATAACTTGTATTTATCAGAGGTAGTCCATACATCATTGACGATAAACTTGAACTGAAATATATAAAAAAAAGTTAGATTTATTTAGTTATATGGAATAAAAGATACTTACCACACAATCATTACTGTCGCTGGGATTATTGAATTTCAAATTATAAGTTCCTTTGGATTCAGTGACATGATTCATTTGAGCAACTTTCCATCCGAACAAAGAAATTGCCACGAGAACATATTTGATTTCATCAGGATTTGGATCGACATATTCAAGCTCGATAGGATTTCCAGAACCAGCAGATAAATCAGAAGGAGTTAAAGTTGGTTGATGAAGAAATGATTCATAGTTAAGTTTAAATGGAATAGCTTCAACAGGCTTTGGTAGACGAACTTCATGGATGCTAACATCATCTTTAGGAATAGGCGATTCAAGCTTAAGATCAGTTTTTCGTTTGTTCAACTAAAAGACAAAGAATAAAAAAAAGGTTATAAAAGCCAAAAAATGTTAAAACTTACACCAATTAAGTTGAGACAGCTTTGAAAAAATCGAACCATAACATTTCCCATTTTAATTGATTTTGCAGAGGTATCCAGATTTACGGGTTAATAAAAAGAAGAATAAAGATTGATGATGTTCTTTTGTTCAAGAAAAAGAAAATGCCAGCAGCACTTTTTTTTCAAATGGAGCGAAGGAGAAATCGGACGATTTGTGTGATGAGCGCGAGTCAAAAAGATTTTGTGTGAATAAGCGAGAAAAGAGAAGAAACAATTTTATTCATTTTTTATCAATCGAAATTGTGATTAAAAAGAAACAAAACAATATAAAAATTTGGCATAAGTGCTTTTTTTGCACGCTCTTATTATCTTCAAAATTTTTTTTACAGAGAGATAACTTTTTCCAATGCTAGTTGTTGAACCAGCCACCAACAGCTTTTATGGATGACGACGCACAAAAATCAAAGGCATTTTTTTAAAACCTAATAGCTTTCTTTGAATATATATTTATAATTTGAGGAGTAATAAATTTCATTGGTAATAATAGGACTAAAATAATAAAAATAAAGAAGAAGATCATTCCAATGAAGCAACAACGGTTTTTGAAGGTATTTGTTTCAATTAACAAAAAAAGGCAGGAGAAGATGTTAACATTAAAGAAGTTGATGATTCTCCGTTAAAGCACCACCAACAATTTCACGCATTCGAAATCTTTCTCGAATTGCTTGCCTCACATCATTTTCATTTAATAAGGATTCCAAAAATGGAATCAACTGAAGCAATTCATCATCCGTTTGCTTTTGAAACCATGATTCGATGGGAATTCCATTATCAATATGATAAGCAAAAGCTTGAGGAGACTAAAATATTGTTTTTCAAAAAAAGAACCTAAACCTTATTAACTTACATTGTCAATGATAATAGTTCTTGAAAGCTCTCTGCCTAAAATGCTCAAATCTTTTACATAATTTCCATTTACTAAAATGCAATGTTCACGAAAGAGACGATGACGGAAATATCGACGTTGAGGATCAAGGATATTCTAAAATTTTATAATCGTTTATATTTAATTGAGACAAATCGTTTAAAATTAAATAAAGAATGATGAAATTTTTTTTAAAACAAAAGTTTACATATCAAAGAAGAGCAATACTGTAGCTAATTTCGACGGTTTAAATAATTAATTTCTATAGTCTAATAAATAAACTTTATCATTTCTCAACTCTTCTCCTATTCTCATAAGTTGATCACCACCTAATTTGTTAATAGCTGTTTTGTCAGAAAAAATCTGTTACTTTGTAATTATTGTTCAAAAAATTAGTTAAAGTTTTGATATTCATGCTCGAATAATAATAAAAAAAGTTGATCACCATTTTTTTAAATAACCCAAAATCTGGGAATAACTTTTTAACAACAACAAAAAAACATTTTACATCTAATTTGACTATTATTAAAAGTAACCACAATCATAATGTAATTAATCTTATTTAAAAAAAATCAAAAATTTAATAATTTAATTGTTATTAGTTGCGATTATTATATTCTTTTAAAAACCTCGATTTCTAATAATTTTTTTAAGAAAGGCAAGCCACAAAGCAACACAGTAATAACATCGCTATATAAAAATTTTACTATAATTTTTTATACTACATATGTTAGACTTACAAGTAATTTATCTGCATATATTCTTTTAGACGCAGTAAATAAAATAAGTTCAAAATTTGTACAAAGTCTTTGAAGGAATTCTTCCAAATGTGGGCGAAGACGTACAGCAATTTGATAAATTTCACCTTGAAATTTTACATGAAATCGATGTGAAGCATCAGGAAAATCTTCAAGACTACAATGGCATAAAGTTTCATCCAAATCCACAGCTAATGTATATTTGGGAGTTCGACGAGTTCGCAATGGCAAAGCCGGTGAACGAAATCGATATTCAAGAGGTATGGGTGGCATATTTTGTAACAATATTAATCTACAATAAATTTAATGTAATTGAAAATTAAAATCATTTTTTTTATCTCACTGGTCAATATCAATTTGTGGCAATCCATCTGGGTCAATATTTTCAGCTTCAACCGAATAAATAAGATCTGCAACATCTTCAAGTTCAGATGATTCATCAGACGATGAAGTTAATGATCGCTCCGAATATGGTAGCACCAATGTCATCTCTATGGAATCATGTACAGGGCTCAAAGGTGTCAGATGTTCGACGCCTAATGAGTTGAGATCCTCGATGAATGGTTCACTCGTTTGCGACGTCTTTGCGAAATTTTCTTAAAAGTACGCGATTGAATCGATGAGAAAAAAAAAAGAAGAAAGGAATAAAGATTTAAGTCACGCGCCTCGTAAATCATAAAGAAAATAAGTTCAAAAAATGCCGATAGTATATTATTATAAAGCATGCTTTTTCAGTCTTGGTGTCAATTGAAACAGCTATTATTTTGCCGCTTTCAAAAGATTTTTTTTTGCAAAAAAAATCGACTCGCACACTCTGCCAGTTCTAAGCAACCAGCCAAACATGAATAGGCTAAAAAAAAAGAGGAGAAAGGGTTTGTCCTTTCATTTTTATAGCCAGCTCCCTCTCGCTGCTACTTCAGAGAAGGACGCACTCCTCGTATAACAAAAAAAAAAATAGCAGCAAAAATGAACCACTACTGGCTGACTGCCAGAAGTCGCTGCTGCCTATGTTGTGTTGCAAAAAATAAAAAGACCGCCTTTAGTTTAAAACAAAAAAGCAAAACATGGATTTCACTGACCAAAAAGAAGTTGTGAAAAAAAAGCTCCATTGAATCCATTATCAGTATGGGTGAACTTTTAGAAAATGAAATCAAAAACAGAAGAAGAAAAAACGGTATAAAATTGGAAAGAAAATTTTAATCAATAATTTCATAAAATCAATGTGTGGAGTAAAAGAGAATTAAAAAAGCATAAAATACATGGAGTATCTTTATGTAGAATATATGAATTTATACTTGTAGAAAATCATAGTATACATAATTATTACTGTACCGATTTGTTGAGAAATAAATAAACTGTAATTTTTTCAAAAATATCTTTAATGTTGCTTTCTGGCTTTTGTGAAAGTTCGCGACGTCGCGAAGTCGCGATGTTTATTTTCGCTTCGAGACCATAAAAAAATTGTGCAAGTTCGCGATATTTTCTTTTTTTAGCTTTTCAACTAATTTTTATTCAAATTTTATTTATATTTTTATTACAAATGTCACATATTTAAAGTAACAAATACTAAAAAATTTAAAAAGCGCATTGTAAAAATTTAAAAGGTTTATATAAGTACTTCTTAAACAAGAAAAGACTTATTAACTCTTGGAAATGGTTGACTATGGAAAGTGTTAACTGCAGGGCGATGTAGTCGAATTGGTTGACAAAAAAATATAAAGTACATTAATGTTTGTAATAAATTAAAATCTTTATAACTGCCACTTAAAAAAGAAAAAACTCACTAGTTCTTGGAGATAGTTGCTGGAATAATGGCTTTGCTGGAAGTAAGGGTTGGAGCTTCTTTTGAAGTTCCGCAAGCATTTTTTCTACTTACTACTATTAATTATTTTTTTTCAAATATAAAGCATAATTTCGATTGTTACCAAATTTACTTTTGTGTTGTTTTAAGCAATAATTATTTTTAATAAATGTCTGGCAATGTAGGTTTGACTTTCTTTTGCTAGTTAGCATCATTCCCAAATTCAAGATGTATTTGAATTAAATATTCTGGACTTGGCGGTGGTAAAACCCAATCATCCATTAGTGATAAATCAATCAATGGTTTTTAATGAATTGGAAAGGATGTAATTAAACTTTCCAAAATTTCAACAGTTTCTTCACATTTGGAAGTTCATTAGGTTCACCATCCCAACTACATTCAATCAATCATGTGGATGTAGTGGAAATTAAAGCTATGTTTCTGGACGTTTATTTTTCATTGCTGTTTGCCAAAGGATTTTATACCCATACTGGATGCATCGCGATTATGTGCCTTATTATTTCACCTTCGAAACACAATCATAATGGATTGAGCTTTATTTCAAAACGGCTATTTTTAGGATTTGATGCTTGCGTTTTTGGTGCTTTTAGTTTATGTTTATTTCATAGAAATTAGTAGCCAAATAAGTTATTCTAATATGCCTTAAAATCAAAAATAAATTAACGGAGTCCATTGTTATCCACAAAGCAAGCATTGAAAAATAAATATGACATGCCACAATAACAACAACAACTCTTTTCATTATTAAAATTTATTTCAATGTCATTTATATCCTTTTTTGGATTTCCAAATTCATCAACCATTGTGATAGCATCAGAACAAAATTCACGTAAATATCGAAGTTCTCCGTAAAAAGAAGAACTTGGCAAAACTTTTATACTTCCAGGCATTTTATCATCTTTAGCTGCTTTTTTTATCTAATCTTTCTTGTAAGTCAGTGTAATTTGCAGATCTAATTTTATTTTGATTAAATCTCAAATAATTCAATCGGTCACTTTCGGTTTTTGCCCATGAATCACACATATGTTGAAAAAACAGTTTTCCTCCATTATGCAAAGGATTAAAGCCATTAGATTTTTCATCTCTGACATGATATTTATAAGCATGATATTCACGCTCAGTTAATTTTTTTGAATTTAAATCATCTTGATTTTTTCTTTTTCCATATTCAAAAAATTCTCTTGTTCCAGATGGGTAAAATAAAGGATAAACTAAAGGTTCAGTTCGACTATCACCATCTTTCAAAAATTCATTTTGGAATTCACCATCATTATTTCTTTTTAAAATAACAATATCTTCTTTTGGTATTTCACCATTTGGACCTGGTTTATAAACCATTGCAACTTCAGAAGCAACAACTGCATCATAATTCCTTTTTGCATTAGCTTTATCTTCCCTCATAGCTTTATCAATCATTCCCATAAAATTTTCATCCAAATTCGCTTCCAAATTGGTAGGAGCATTCATTCTTTTTTTATTGCTTCATGACTGTCAAGAATATAAAGTTGATCGTCAAATGCATTGGCTTTGTTACTTGAATAAAAAATTCGATTCATTATGTGCAAAACTCTTCCTTGATGTATTAATGCTAGTATGTATGGTAACATGTTTTGGATGCATCTGTGCAAACAATGGCTCGTGTTATAATTACGAATATTAGTATGTAAGTTTTAAACTAAGCTTTTATCTATTATACTAGCTTCTTCATAAACATTTATAAATCTTTGGGATAATCATCAACTGATGAATCAAGAATTCTTTTACATAGTCGACAACATAAATTACAGATTCCATCTGGTTGCCGTTTTTCTTGTTTAAAATATTCGGCTTTACTAATGAATACAAATTTAATCCTTTCTCGTAATAAATAAGATTAACATTTTTTAAAACAAGCTCCAGCTCTTTTCACAATATGTTTTATAATTTAAGGCACACATCGCCTTTTATATTTAACTTTATCCAAAGCTTGTTAGGGTTCAATTTTTGTAATTTCTTTAAGTCTGCTATGCGCTATCCCATCTTTCACGTTTTTCTCCATTTGTTTCATTTTCACGACGAAGCCGCATCATCACAGCATTTTGATGTTTAAGATTATTTTTTGTTCTTTAAAATAAACTTTGTTTCGTGAGCTTAAACAATTCATTACTTCTATTATTATTTTCAGGTGCTAATAATAATCGTTTTTCCTTGCTACTTCTCGGTTTCATAGCATTTCATTCAATTTTACCGCTGCATTCATTTTTGATTAGTTGCAATCATTTTTTTATTTCAAATTATCTGTCATACTACTGATTTTTTTTATAAGCATAAGACTTCCAAGTTTCTACAGAGTCTTTTTTATATCGACCCTCTTTTTCAAAATCTTTATTATCAATATCCATTGGTTTATTTTCAGCATCAGTTGCAATGGTTTGAGTATTTTGCTAATTTAAGTCTTGTTCAGTTTTAATCATTTCTGATGTTACAATTATGTTATGTTCATGGCGCTTTCTTTTATTAGTTTTTCTAACTGACGTTGCATTGGCAGTATTGAGGTTTATATTAAAATCTTCAATAACGAAACTTTCTTTGATATCGTCAGGACGAATTATAATCGTAGAAATATAATAATTATAAATATTTCCTTCCCATGTAACAATTTCTAAATCTTCGATATTGAAACTTTTTTCATTAAAAATTTTTTCTGTGATGATACAAATTAATTGTCGACAATTACCAATCATTTTGTTTTTTAAATGAGCTATATGGTGCCTTCACCTGTTAATAAACGACAAAGAAATAATAACTTTTCAGATTAAGGATTAAGAAGATTTGAGAGTATGTACAATAGTACTTACATATTTTTGCACTTTTTGTTAAAATGGCTAAAACCAAGTGTTGCTGACTTATGTTTACGGGAATAATAGATTTTTCTTAAGTTTCACTGTATTAATTAGTAATCATGGAGCTTCATTTCTCACTGGACCTTATTCTAAATCTTTAGCTCCACCATTCGAAGGATCTCAATTCTGTGAAATGAAATCCCAAACAAATTCCGCTTACTAAGAGTCTATCATCATGGCCATCGATAACATCTCTGTTCATAATAATATCAATTGTTTCATCATTAATCTATTGATTATTTTTTACTTTGCTAATTGCATATAATGTCATTGGTACTTTATCTTGCTCAACTCTAATTTCAGCAATCACATTATCATCGCAGTTTTTATTTTTTTAATTTGTATTAAATATATCTAAATACTCTATTGAATCTACAAAATCACTTGAGTGTTGATCGATTTATGGCCAATCATTTAAGATTCCATCAAAAGCGAGGAGAATTACTTGAACTCAAGCTCTTTATTTAAGTGCATGGAATGCCACAAAAAACCTATTTTCACCGTTAAAACATATTTCTTCTGCCATGCGACAAATGTGAACTTCATATCCATTAAGCTGTAAATTTACAGTATCATATTTGTGTTCATATTCGAAACGCATATTCACATAAGCTTCAACAATCATTTTTAAGTGTTCATAAACTGGCGCAAAATTCCAATGCAAGCTATCATAAACTTTTATAGTAACAAGTTTTAAAAGTATTAAATACCAATATCTCTTTTCGCATACTGGAACCATAACTATTTGAAAGTCGAGCTTGAAAACTCTTAAAGACAAAAATGGATTAAATTAAGGCTAAGTTAATAAGAAAGCACAATAAAATTGTGGCAAAACATTGGCTTTTCTGATGCCTTTCATTGATACATGTTCTGCATAAGCATTTTTTTTATTCCTTTCATTCTCCTTGAAAAGAGCTACCTTTAATTGGTAAAAAGAAAAAAATAATGAGTGAATGGAAAGTAAGTAAAAACTATTCCACATTGGTCGTATTGTTTGCACCAACAAAATAATATTATTAGCCACACTTAAATTTTTCAAGAGAAAAAATTGGTTTAAAATCATTATTTTTTTTGGTTTGGAAAAAAGGATCTGACGAAAAGAGTAAAAAAGCGCAATATTTTTTTTTTGACGTCTCAGTTCAAAAAAGCTCATTCAAAGACAAATTTGTCTTGTAAAAAAAAATTAAAGTTCAAGAGACAGTGTAAGTCGGCGAAAAGGAAAAAGAAAAGGCGCCATGTGATTTCAATAAATTGTCCCTTTCTCTTCCTTGGGAAGCAATCATTAATAAGTAAACCAGAATTGAGCTTTGAAACCATTGTCGAAAAAGAAAGTTTTTCGATTTCAGTAAGTCATTAATTTTCTAAAAACCAAGTTATAAATTTTATTTTAGAATCACTACGAAATCCCGGGTGATCAAAATCATGGTTCACAATTAGATGGTGCAAGTGAAGATTATGCAAACCAAAACCAAGGTTATTATCACTGATTTTAAGCGTAAACTAATGTTGACAACTTGAGCTTTTTTATCTACTTCTTTTTAAAAATTGTTATATCAATAAAGGGTAGAACAAACGATAATCAAAAATTTCCTAACAAATAAGTCAAATGCGTCTTTTACCTGAGCAAGTTCAAATTTTTCTTGAAGCAGCTCGTGAAGATAAACCATAAGCAACTTAAATTATTGAAATTTAAGTTCCCCAATTGGATGTTATAAATAGATTTGCTGAAGTACTTGCATATTTATCAGTACAAGAAGCTCATTATACTCCTCCTAAAGATGAAATTTTTCTTGATGAACTCGCAGAAGCTCTTACACCAAAGGCATATTCAATGTTTTGTATTTTCATTGTCATTTAATTATAATCATGTCTTTTAACTTTTTTTAGTATTTGTTACTTTAAATATGTGACATTTGTAATAAAAATATAAATAAAATTTGAATAAAAATTAGTTGAAAAGCTAAAAAAAGAAAATATCGCGAACTTGCACAATTTTTTTATGGTCTCGAAGCGAAAATAAACATCGCGACTTCGCGACGTCGCGAACTTTCACAAAAGCCTTGCTTTCTCCCGCTCCCGCGTATCCTAACACGATTATAGAAAAAAAAGGGGACTCTTTTTCCTTCAAAAAAATTATATTTTACTACCGTCGTTCTTCTTTTCATTAACAAACCATATTTATTTATTTTTATAAATTAATTAAATATGTTAATTGGACGTGAAAAAGAATTCTCAAAGTTAAAAGAAAATATTGAAAAGAGTTGGAAAACTAATATTCCTCTTTCAATTTATATTAGTGGAGCTCCAGGTACGGGTAAAACCGCAACGACAAAAGCTGTAATACAATCTTTCAACAAAGATAAAAAAGTAAGTTTAGGATTTTTTTTATTGCTTGAATGTTTTGTTAATTTTTAGGTTCAATGTATTCATATCAACTGCGTTAGTGTTAACAGAAAAGCTGACGTGGAAAAAAGCATTTTGACTGAGCTGGGAATTCCTCTTACCAAAGGATCAACTCCATCTGACATACTTAGAAGAGTTTTTAAAGAAACTAAAAAGAAAATGTAAGTTTTTAAATTACCTTTAACATGGCTGATATTATCTTTCAGAATCATTGTTCTTGATGAAATTGACCATTTGAATTCACGTCGTCATGTTTTGCTTTATTCTGCTTTTGGATGGCCAAATGAATCAGAAGGCCGAGTAATTGTTATTGGAATCGCAAACTCATTGGATCTCACTGAAAGACTTTTACCCAAACTTAAAGTTGATGGGCTTCAACCTGAAGTTTTTTCTTTTCAACCTTATGAAAGAGAACAAATTGCAAATATTCTAACAAAACATCTTTCTACAGTAAGTTCAAATATATATATAAAAACTTATTAATCGTTTTTTTTCTTACAGCAAACGGTTGGAAATGAAGCGGCTATTGATTTATGTGCTCGTAAAGTTGCGGCCCAAACGGGTGATATTCGTCTTGCTTTATCTACCATTGATAAAGCTTTTTTAGAAAAGTATGTATTAATGCCTTTTTAACTTTTTTTCCTCTAAATACCTTTTTTTAGCGAAGACGAAGAGGATAATGAAAATCAAAGTTTTGTTGCTCCGCCTGCTGGTGTTTCCACTCCAAAAAAGAATAATCTTCGAGCTGTTTTGCAAGTTTTTAAAGGCGTTCAAGAATCTCCACTTCAGCGATCAACTTTACCTGAACATTCACGTATTTTCCTGGCTACTCTTATCAAACTTGTGGGCAATACAAAAACGAAAAGTACAACAAGAATTAAGCTTATTTCTTCTTACGAAAAAGTCTGTCGAAATCTTAAAATTACTGCTGTAAACGGAGATGAAAGAATTCAAGCTATTGAAAATCTCGAAACTATGTCTTTAATTAGCTGCAATGGTACTAATCAAAAATCAAAAATTACATTTATTGATGATGTGGGTGTTGCTAGAGGAAAAATTGCTGATGCCAATCTTGTTGCCAATGTTGATGGAATGGATCTTTAATTTTTAAAGCTTTTCAGTCTTTCACTTTTTTATGTTATCATTTCTCTTACGTGTATGTATAATGATAAATTTGCTTCAAATAAATTGTGTTTATGGTTTGGGAAAAGGTTTTTACCCCTTCCATTACTTCTTTTTTTAAATTTATAATTATTAATTATGCATTGAATGTAATTTTAGCTATGCGACCGCTTACTGATGAAGAAACTGAAAAGCTTTTCAGAAAACTCTCAAATTACATTGGTGATAACATTCGACTTTTAATTGACCGAGAAGATGGTAATTATTGCTTCCGATATCATCGAGATCGTGTTTACTACTGTAATGAAGAATTAATGAAACAAGCAGCTTGCATTAGCCGAAAAGAACTTTTCAGTTTTGGAACATGTATTGGAAAATTTACTAAAAGTCTAAAGTTTTTCTTGCTTATTACCGCGTTGGATTATCTTGCACCTTATGCTAAAGTAAGGGTTGAAATTTTTTAACTTTTTAATCCTCTTTTTTTTAGTGGAGAGTTTGGATCAAGCCAACCGCTGAACAACAATTTCTTTATGGTAACAATATCCTTAAAAATGGTGTTGGTCGAATGACGGAAGGAACCGAAAGTAAACAAGGTTGGTATTTTATAAATAATTCCATTTTCGCTCATCAAGTTTTAATTTTTAGGTGTTATTGTTTACAACATGAATGACATGCCACTTGGATTTGGAATTATTGCAAAGAGTACCGTTGAAGTTCGACATGCTGATCCCACTACTATCGTTGTTTTACATCAAGGAGATCTTGGAGAATATCTTCGGAATGAAGACCATTTAACATAAATTCATTGTTTTGTTACGTTATGTTGTTGATTTTGTTTTTAAAAGATTTGATAAAAATTTATTATTACTACATATTTCCTATTCTAACCGTACAAATTAAAATCGAATCATGTTTTCATTTCTCGTAAAATATTACACGAAAATTCATAAAATAAAAATGAGCATCCGCTATTGAGGCCTGCTTTGATGAGAGAAGGATAAAGACCTTTGAATAATCCAAAAAAGCTTTCTTTTCTTAATATTCCTAATATAGCTCGAATCATTCCTTTGTGTCTTGTCGTTGAACCAAATCCTCTTCTTAGAAACGCATTTATTTGCATTCGATGGCGTACCAAATCTAGAGGGTAGAGGATCATTTTAGAAATTGTTCCACCTGCTCCACCAGCAATAAACGCTCCCATTGATTCTAAAAATATACGGAAATCAAAATCATTTTTATTAAGAAAGAATATTACCATATTCAGGAAGATAATCATTCCAAATTTTTGAAATGTAATTGTAAATAAGAAATTGTAAACCTAAAAATATCAGCTAAATTATAATTTCTAAAAAAATAAAATCATCTTCACCTGTAAATGGAGCAATTTGTGTTAAAGACGGAGTAATTCCGCGAAAAAAACCAGGCACTTTTTCATATCTCCAAATTTTTACAGCTGCATGACTAAGACTTCTATAGACTTTTGGTTCACCTTCAAACAAAACAAAAAATAAAGCTTTATACAAAAGAAAAATGAAAAACTTACCTTGAGCAACCAATCTTGTTCGTATCACATCAAGAGGCATTGCACATGTCATTGCAGTACAACCGGCTAATGCACCTTAAAAAATAAAAAGTATTAATATTTTTGTTTTTATGGTTGATGTGGTAAGGTTGTTTGTGGCGGAGCCAACAAAGCATTGTTTCACCATCCTTGATGTACCTGCAAGAAAATCGGTTGTTTTTTTGTGTTTTGCTAAATATCCGACAGTTGAAAGTTCACGAGAAAGAAATTCGAACGTTGAAAACTGCACCAAACCATAAATTGCTGAAAGGCCTTGAGCTGGTATATGACCTGAAGAAAATTACAAACTTTAATTTAGTTGAATATAACAAAAAATGTAAAACCTTTCCAAAAAGCAGTGAATCCTTCTTCTCTGACGATAACTCGAATAGATTGAAACAGTCCAGTATATTTTCCACTTTTGTGACCTTTCATTGGTTCTTCTTGAAGCTTAAAATAATTATTAATCAAAGGTTTTAAAGAAGTTTTCTTTACCTGAAATCGAATTTTCAATACATCTAAAGGTTGAATGATAGCTCTTGTTGCAATACCTGTAATAGTGATTTGGTATAAAAAATCGTTCGGTTAGGTAATTGACCACTAACCAGAAATAAGGCCAGCTTCAGAATATTCATATCCACTTAATTCTTTTCCATTAATAGGCTCAGGATTAAAACCAACCATTATACAAAATACGTGGGTGTTGTTAAGTAATTATTGATAGAATAACATTAGTTATGAATTATTTCATAATAATTTCATGTTTGCAGGTGATTGAAATAAAAAGTTTTTGCGCGATCTGCAATAAAAAAAATTTTAATTCTTAAAACTTTTTTTCGTCTCAAGAATTTTTTCTTCACTTTTCTTGATTTTGCGAAATCATTTATTTTTTTAGTTGGTTCAAAGTTTTCAATCAACGTAAAAAAAATGCAATCTTTTACAACATTGGTAAGCCTTTTAAGCATCCTATATAAAATTAAACAATATAAAAACATTATAGTCAAATTTGTCACCATTTCCAAATAAACCATGCTTGCTTTTAACTTTTCCATCCTGCAAGATTCTCTTCGATTGTGCTTTGGATCTACATTCAATGAATTATTATTCTCCTTGTTCAATAATCTCAAAGTTTGTCTTTTGTTAGATAATCATTACTTGGTAATCGTTGAATTTTAGAAGTGAACTTGATCTCACTGATTTCCCCAATGAAAATATAATAAGAAAAGATTCTGCTCCAATGAGAAAAAGAAAATATGCAACTGATGAAGAGAAAGATCCATTTTTTGAAATTTTACCTAATGGAAACTTTGTTGATGCCGTTCCTAACGTTAATTTTGTTTTTGTAAGTTAATCATTCATAATTTTGCGTGTTATTCATATATACCATTAACATCTTTCAGGTATCTAACATTGATCTCAGTCAAATTGACGCTATTTTCATTTCGAATTGGGATAGTTTGAAGGGATTACCCTTTTTAATGGATAATCCAAAACTTTGCTGTCCCATCTATTCATCTGAACCTGTTATATCACTTGGCGGGTATGTTGCTAAAGTTAACGTATTGTCATTAATCTTAAGATTTTAGAATGATTATTGAAGAAATGATTCATTTTCTTGAAAGAGTTGATAAGAGTGTCGATGATAAACAATGGGTAAATTTGCCAATATGGAATAAAGCTACTGGTGAAGATCCAAAAAAAACGATCCCGCATCAATGGAAAAGTTTTTACAAATATGAAACCTTGGAAAAGACTCTTTCTAAAATTACAAGAATTGCAATTAACCAATCGATTGTAAGTTTTTAATAACCATTTTGCTTTATGTGATGTTTAACTTTAGAAAGTTGGAAATACGGTTACGGTAAGCCTCTACCCAAGTGGTTATGATATTGGTTCTTGTAATTGGATTATTAAAAACGGTCGTAGAAAGGTTTGTTTATTTTTCTTTTCTTTTTTGAAACTTTTATTTTTAATATTTTATTTAGATTGGTTATTTATCATCGTCAAGTGTTCAAAAAGGTTACATGCATGAAATTGATCTAAAACCGTTCAAACATATTGATTGCCTCATCGTCACTTCGCTTTCTGGAAAATCAACAAGTCCAAATAATATTATCAGTGATATGTGTCAAAAAACTGTGAACACTCTTCGAAATGGTGGAAATGTCCTTTTTCCTATGGAACCTATTGGACCTGTTTACGGTATCATTGAAAATCTTGTTGGTGAAATGGATAAAATGCAATCAGCTTTTCCAATTTATATCATCTCTCCTGTAGCATCTCGAGCTTTAGCATGGACTAATATTTCGGGTCAATGGTTTAATTCTGAGCGACGTGAATGGTTATTTGAACCAAAAATGCCATTTCATTTAACAGAATTTATTGAAAAGAAACGTATTTTTATTTATAATTCAATTCATAGCGAATTTTCAACAAAGTATACCACACCTTGCGTTGTATTTACTGGACATCCTTCAATGCGAATTGGTGATGCTGTGTATTTTACCGAATTATGGGGCAATGATTCTCGAAATGTTGTTATGTTAAACAGTAATAATTTTCATTTATTTACGGTGTTTTTATGTTTATTTTTTTAGGCTATGATTGTGATTTTGATAAAGTTTGGGCACCATTCTCTCATCTTGCAATAAAACCTTATTGGTATCCCATCGATATGCGGTTAACTATTTCAGATATCAACAAAATTTTTGTTGAACGTATTATGGCTAAAAAGATCTTTATTCCAAATGATTACAGTGCTTATTTAGAAAAGTTTAAACATGTATGATTTTTTCTTCTTCTTCAATATTTGATTTAATTTTTGCTTTTAGCGGAACATTGTTTTATACAATTTTGCACAACCAATTGACTTGATTCCAATTAAGAATACAATTCGATTATCCTGCTATGATAGAACAATTTTAAAGAAACTTAAAGGTCGAGGTGGCGTTGTTCAAGGTTATCTCAATCATTTGGACACTCAATTTGAGTTTACGGTAGCTTTATTTTTTCTTTCTTTCCATATTCTCTTTTATTTTTTTAGTCTATTGGTGATCTCAATTCTGCTGATCCGATGATGCTTCCAAAATTTCGTGGCTCTGCTGCTGATACTGGCGGATTAATTATTGCTGAACTTCCATTCAAAAAACGATTGAAGGGCGATTTATCAGAATATAAATTAAGACAAGCATTAATAAATGTTTGTTATTTTATTTTTATTATTGCGTTCTCTTTTTAAATTGCTATTTTTTAGGCAAAGTACCATTTTCATGTATCTCAACATCGTGATGGAAGCACCAAATTTACGATCAAATCGCTTTCAGCTGAAATCTCTTTAAAACAAAACAAAGCTCGAATCAAATGCTCAATTTCGTCAAATCGTCGAATCATTGCTGGAATGATAGAAAAATTGTTAAAAAATTTAACTTCTGATAAATAAATAAAAAGTTCAAGACTATAAAAATTATTAATTATTACGGAAAAATATCAACCCAAACTAACGGCTATTCCTTTTTTTCTTTTTCTTTTTGTTTCGATGCGGTTGAATGAGGCTTTTGCGCAGCAACCAAAAAAGGTAAAAAGAATGAACGCAATGTTTTTGAATATTGGCTGGCGGCTGAATGAGTGACCGTTCGCATAAAATAGCAGCTAGCAACGACCTATTCCTCCATCGACCCCTGACTTTGTATAGTTGTTGTTGATGTCGAAAATGAAAAAAGAAGTATACTCTTATTTATTGGTTGCGAGGGTGGCAACGCGAAACAAAAAATCGGTGTGGCCCATACTATGTACTACCATTTTTGCAACTCAACGTCCATTCAGTCGGGTGTCTGACGCTTTGCTTACCTGAACATATATGAAGCAAAAGCAAGCATGCGCAAAAGCAAGCAACAACCATCTCCCGAAAATAATGGTTGAACGTCGTCGTTAATGTTTTCCTTGTAGAAAAAAAATTAAAAGAAAATGAAACAGTCTTTATTACTTCTGCTCTTTCTTTCGCCTATTTTTTTTATTTTTATCAAAGTGGTAATGACTATCATTGAAGCGATAAGCAACAGCAAACGCTTTTTCCTTCTTGCATTTACCCATCCTTTCCTTGTCTAAAAAATCGAAAGCAAAAATAGTTTTTATGTTTGTTTCTGATAAAAAAGAAAATTTACGCTTACTATTTTTTTCATTTGGATTTTATTGATTCAAGTAGTTTTTTTTTATTGTTGATGGACGTAAAGTTAGAGAGAATGCGAACACGAAGAAGTTTTCGTTTGCTTTTCCATCAACGTTTTTCTCAAATCAAAGCTGAGTCATCGTCTCCGTCGTTGCTTCAATCACATTCTTTCATACTTTTTTGGTTCTTCTCTTTGCTTAAAAATTCGCCATTGTAGCCCCATTTCTGCTTTGTCGTATACTTTTTTTCTTCCCCTTCATTTTTATAACCTTATATGAATATTTGATGTGAATTCAATTTTTGTACTTAAAAATTATTACATTCTTTTAATCTCAACTCTTTTGTTTCTTAATTTTGTATTTCAACAATAATTTTCAAGTTCATCACCGCCGTGAACTTTTTATTGTTTGTCTTTTGCTTACTTTTAACTCATTTGCGCGACCACGACTACCGCTTAATCTTCCCTAGCTTTACCTTAATTTTTTTTGTTCATCTTTTTAAAAAAAATTCTCTTACGCTTTTGGAGATCTTTGATGGAATTTAACTAAATGGTTCCGGGTTCAAGTTTTTTAGATTTCATGTGTTTTTTTTATGGTATCTAACAAGATTTAGTCATTTTAAAAAATGAAATGATTATACAAAAATCTTGTTGCGCTAGTTTTTTTAGATTTTGGTTTTGGCTAAAACTTACAAAATAAAAACAATATTCCTCGATAGTTGTAAATAGAAATGATGAATCTCAATGTTTTCTTGCTTCAACTTTTGAAATATCAAATGTATTTACTATTTTAGTCATCCTTTCTCAATTGATTTTAAACATAACATTGACTTTCATTTTTTTTATAATACTGCATTATACTCATTTTTTTTTTATCTTTATGACCTAGCAACTACTCCAATTAGTCCATAATCAGACCCATGCCAAAATATTTCATTTCTTTCAGTAATAAATACTCATCAATGATTTTTATTTTTGCCTCATCGTCGTTTTTATTCTTATGTTTGTTTAATACGACAACGAAGACGTTATTCTCATCTGCGTCCACCTTGGCTTCCTCTTCTTCAAAGTTGAAATAATAAAAAGAAAAAAACGCGGCACCGTCTTCGGTCAACCACCAACCAACCAGCCGTGGTGCTGCTGCAATCCATCACGTTTGCGCTTCTTCTGTACAAAAAGTTTCTTGCTTTACGATTTTTTTCTCTCCTCTCTCCTTTTGTTATTTATTATTTCCTTTTTTGAAATTATATTTTATTTATTTATTGATTGTTTTTAACTGTATCTTCTTGAATTACCACAGTCAAAAATTAAATCATCATATAAAAAAAAGTCTTTTCTTATCGCCTCCTCATCGACGCACCTAAAATTCGAAGAGGCAGGCAGATTTGCTTTAAAAGTTTGACTCATGTTTTTTTTTTCTTCATGTCTCGTGGATTTTTTCATTGAATCATCTTTATTTTTCATTTCTACTTTTTTGAATTTATTTTTTTAATAACTTTTCTTTTAAGTGACGGACCAGAAATAGCTTTCATCAGAATATGGTTCTCAGAGAAATTCGGCCTCGCCATTTGGCTATTTTTACATTTTTTGCCCTTTGTGGTTAGTTTTTTTCTTCTTTATTATCTTTTAGCTCTAATAATGAGATAACCACATTTTTTTAGTTTATTATGCAAACGCTCAAGCTTTGAACGATCCCATAACACAATATATTGAAGGAAGATTGGGAAACAGAAGAATATTTTGGTGCCCATCAGGTTATGGTAAGTCCTGTGTTCATTTACCGCATTCGTTACCTAAGTAACCCGCGTTGTTTTTCATATTGGATTTGGAGGGATTTTTGTGGTTTAATTTTTAGTGATAAAAAAAGAATTTTTAACAATGATTTTGGAAAGTGCATAGACAATGTTAGCGCAAAAAAAAGAAAGGAAAAAGTAACTGTTGCATTCTACCATTATGCATGGATCTAATTTTTCGAAATTAAATTTTATAAAATAAATGAAAAGAAGCCCGTTTTTATCTTAATTTTTCTCATTTGACAAAGCCAATTTATATAAGAAGTAACTCCATTAACGGAAGAGGCTCCATGCATGTTGGTAGTAGCAATTAACCGGTACAGACAGTTTCGGGTTTTCACTGAATTTTTCGATGAGTGTTCAAACTACATACAATTAAAAGCCTCAAACTTTTTTCTTTACTGATATATAAACTTTGGTAACACAGCCTTTGCGTGGATTTTAAAGATCCTCAACATATGACTTCACAAGATACCTTAAAAGACACTAAATAATGTTTTTATTTTTCAGGATACCTTGCATATTGTCCTCAGCCCACTGATTGGGATAACTATAGGCCAGTTTCACTTTTATTAGATTTTACCTTAAACATTTTTTTTAGCTGGTGTTGTACATGGCCATATATGGGTTCATGGAAACCTTCATGTTGCCCCTTTGCCATTCCCACTGGAGCTGTGGTTGCTATCATCATTGCTTCAATTATTCTTCTCGCAGTGTTAATTGGATTGAGTTGTTGGTGTTGTTATTGTTGCCCTCTCTACAAACAGCTCTACGAATACGAAGACGACGATATTCCACCAGGTGGACGGTAAATCAATCAATATCCCGGCCATCATCTAATGTCATCATCACCGCCATCTCAGGCTAAAAATCGCTCAGTTTTTCGACAAAATTTTATTATTATTGTTGTTTTTGATTTTTATTCTGTTGCTGCCCTTTGTCGAAAGAAACTTCTTTCCTAGAATTTTATCATTTTTTAATTTTGGTATCTCTTCCTTTTCTTATCTTTCATCCTTTTTTATTCAAGTTTTCTTCTTATTTATTATTTATTTACACTTAAACTTTAAAAAAACCGAGTCTTTTTTGTTGCAGTTTTTTACATTTGTGAAAAATTGATGCTGTTGCTATTTCCACGAATGCAATCCCTTTTCTTATTAAAAAAAAGTTATCATTTTTATTCTTATTTATTTTTATTGTAAATAATTTGGATTTAAAAAAATTAATAAAATTTATAACTAATCAATGATAGCAGTAGTAAAAAAATATAAATAAAACAAACATGAATCAATCAATCGATGGCATGGATCGAAATAATGTGGGCGGTCTTTTCTGTCAAGTTAAAAGGCAGCAAGCACAACAAATACTTTACAGCTGGTGATTGTAATACCCTCGCCATTGCTTCAAGGTAAAAAAAAAAACAGGCGCCCACACTCTTCAAATTTGCTCTCACGGATTTTTTGCTTTATTTTGATTCAAAATTTTAATAATAAAATAAAATTTTGTCAAAAAAATGTATGAAGAATCTCGAACTTATGTGACGACGACTCGGGCTGAATATACTCCATATGAGTTACATGAAACATCAGGATGTGGGCCACAATTGGATTTAGATTACCTTCGAACTCTTCCTGGTATGCTGAAATTAATAGAAATAGTAAGTGAAATTAAACAAAATAAATTTGTTATTTATCTAAAGAGTTTTTAAAAATTAGATAAAAATTTAAAACTTAATACGATAACCGGATAATGAAGATTTAGTAATAATAAAAAGAAACCAGGAATTTTGTAGGCCATGTGTTTCTTTTGTTTTCTTTGTGTATTAGTTGGCGGGCCAGGATATTTTCATGGTGTTGGATTTGCTACCTTTGTATCCGTTTTTGGATTTAGGTAAGCTAAATTTGTAGTAATTGATTATTAAAATATTAAATATTTTGCGGCTGCTGTTATAAATTTAATATATAATTTTCCAGTATCTCACTTATTTTGCTTATTTTGTACCTTTTTCACGTCGTTGATCAATTCCAACATTTACCAATAATTGTTACGGTAATTTGTCTTAAACTATTTTAAAAATAAAATTAATATTTTTAAGGAAATGATTTATTGTTTTATTTGGACAATTTTCTTCTTTATTGTTGGAAGCATTTTTGCATTAGCATCAGCTCAATATTCTACTGGATTCTTTTGGGCAATCGCTGCGGTAATTTTCTTTTTCTTCTCTCCTCCTTTTTTACATTAAACTTGATTTTTAATTGTAGTTATTCGCATTTGGTGCATTAATGGCGTATGGCGTTGATTGCTATCTTGTAAGTAATTATTTAATATAGTGGTATAAACTCTTATTAAAATTTGGCTTTTAGAAATTTCTAGCGTGGAAGGATAATAAACCAGCAATCGGTGGTAGTGGAAATGTTTTTAATTCCACATCATCCGCTCCTCAAAGAGTCTAAGAAATATTCCTCGTCGTTTAATATAATTTTTCTTTTGTTTTTACATCTTAAATTTTTTAAACAAATAATATCTGACGAATTTTACAACAAATAAATGCGTTCAAATCTGAATTTAAAATTATTTTAAAGTGAGGTTCCTTTTTGATGAGGACTCCAAGATCGGAAACGACGATTGTAAAAAGTGAGACATGCATCCACAAAGAAAAGAAGGGCTGCAACTGCGAGAGCAACCTGAAACAAAATAATTTCATTAAAAGATTTTGGTTTTTTTTTAAATTTAATTTTAATTTATAAAGATTTATTTGTTTTTGCTTTTCTAAACTTTTAAATACATATATTTTTTGTAAATGTTTTAACTTACAGAAGCAAATCCAGGAACTATTTGCCAATCGGGGTTTTGTTCAGCCCAATGAAGGGTGCAAAGGATTGCCATAAGCAAAGATGCTAAAGAAAATAAAATTCCAAGTAAAATGTTGATGGATAATTCCTAAAAAAATGATATGGCCTTTAAGGTTAAATTAACTATTCAAAAGGAGAAGAAATAACTAACCAAAAGTGACCAACTTTTAGAATCCATTAAATAATTAAGGGTTAAAACTTTTGCCATTGCAATTGAAAATGCAGTCATAATTCCAATGAAACAAACGATTAACGCAAATCCACGTTCACCGCTAACACCCATAACATTTCCAGATAAAAGTAATGCAATAATAATAACAACCTTAAAACTTGATTCCATATTTTTTAATAAGATAAAAACTTACAAATTCTGCAATTTTGAGGCATCCTTCTTCATTTTTCAATTGTGTTGCATCAAATCTCATTAGTTTACCGTTAAATTCAATTTCTTTTGTATAATAAATATTGTCTTCTGGTGGAGATGATTTTTCTGAGATGATCAAACTATGAATTGGAACCGCCGCTGTTGAAGTAGCCAAAGATTCAGGGTGAACTTGTGAAACAATTGTAATTTTTTCTTCGTCACTGTAGTCAAATGCAGCATCACTACTCATTCTGCCTCCGTCCTCTCTGGTTTTTTTAGTTTTGAAATCCGCAAAGCCGATGATGATGGACTACCACAAAAGAAGAAAAAAATCGGTTATTTCGTTAAAATGGCCTCTTACTACTAGAGGATAATCTTTCCTTTTTTGGTTCACACTAAATCAATGTATGAAACAAGAAAAAAAAACAGATGCGAATCACAATAATTATTTTGTTTTAAAATCCAAAAACAAAAAAGTCAAAATGAGATAGCTTCGATTAATTAACAAAGGTTGACGGAGAAGCGTCGTTGAAACAGTTCGTCGTCGTCGTGGAATTAAAAGTCAAAGACCGAGAGAAGTGTATTTTTCTTATGCAGTAGTAGTAGTTGCAAATATTTGTTGCGAACTTTATTTTTTTGTTCGTGGAGGCGGATTACTCTTCTTTCTATCTTTTCGATAGTTTTTGCGCACATCTTTTTTGCTGCTTTTTGTGAAACTCACTCATCAATGAAAAATAATAAAATGATTGAGGATGCACAAAAATATTTTTTGAGGTTAACTTTGAGTTTATAATAAGAACAAAATGCAATTAAAATTGAGCTATGATACCTTTATCTTCTCATTCAATGCTCACTTAAAAATTTGTGTTTTACGTTGGCTTTTATTTTTGTGGTAAAAAAAAAGTTTCATGAAAATACAGGAAATGTTTTTTTTGTTGTAAATTTTGAATTCAAACATGGAAAAAAGTTTCCAATTTATTTTCCGTTGATTCAAAAAAAATACATACATCAAAAAAGCATATTTTATTATTTTTTTTAGTTGGAAACTATTCTTCTCCATTCTTTTTTTTTTGTTGTGTACAAACTTTGAGAAGCTAGAAAAAAGTGTTATTTCTCTGTGTTTTTTACCCGCTTCCGGTGAGCCCAAGCTATGTATAAAAAGCCTGCGTCACATAATGTTCTTTCTTTTTGGTTGTTGGTTGGTTGGCGGCTGAGAGAAAAGCTCTCACTTTCCGAATTCAAAAAAAGAAAAAGAAAGAAAAACGGACGAATTCTTTCATGGGATATAAAGAGAGCATTGTTGACAACCTACGTTGGTTGGTTGGTGTGTCGTCGGCGTTGTCGAAAAAGTCGATGGATGAGAAAGAAGCACACGTGCTGTCGCTATTTTTTTCTCCCTTGAGGAGGCAAAATAAGAGCGAGCAAATAAATGAACGACGACGGATGAACGTTGCCGCATCTCCCTCGTTTTTACTATTTCCAATAAATGCCAAATGACAATAATTTTCTATGCCTGTCCACAACTTTTTTTACTTTATATCGAAAATTAATTTACGCCAAAATATATTTTTAAATAGATATTTTAAATATTACTAAAAAAAAGAAGCTAGGATTGAGCGTGCTTCTCTTCTTATATACTATTTTTTCATTTAAATCTAAAGCATATTGATTCATTTTTATTTGTGTCTATTTTTACAGATACAAAATAAAAACGTGAATAAAATATACTACAAAAGATTCATCAATTTGCATTGCTGCTGCTTTGGTTTTTAAAAGGACAAAAAAAGACGGCAGCTTTTTGCCAGCCGAAGATCGGCATCTCATGAGCGAAGAAGCAAGTAGCTCAAGTGAGCCTTTCCTCTCTGAGGATAAGCCGTCCACATCCAAAAAGCTATCTCCATCAAGTCCCAAACCTGCATCATCTGGAATTAGTGCAGTTATGGATTCAAGGTTTGCATTTTTTCATTTGATTGAAAAATTAGTTTAAATTTGTTTTATATTTTTTTTCTTAAAAAGTTTATTATTTTCAATTTAAGGTCCTTTGAGACTTTTTAATTTAATGAACAGGTTCTTACGATTTTCAAACATAAAAAGTTTAAGCTAAAAAGCCTTAATTTTAAAATATTAATTTTTTCTCTTTATCATTGTAGAAATCCAGATGTATTAGAAGTTCTCGCTCGAGAAGCCGAAGATCTCAGAAGAAAGCTTGAATCAGAACGGCAAAAGCTCAATGATATTCCAAGTGAGATTAAACATTATTATTAAATAATTTAATTTTATTATTATTTAGTTCAACAAGCAGCCGAAAGGCTTGAACCTTTAAACACTTTAAATATAAAACAACGACGAATTTTGAAAGGTCATGCCAGCAAAGTATTATGCATGGATTGGTCTCTTGATAAAAGGCATATTGTTAGTTCATCGCAGGATGGAAAGGTTATTGTATGGGATGGTTTTACTACAAATAAGGAACATGCATTAACAATGCCAACAACATGGGTGATGGCATGCGCTTATGCTCCATCAGGACAAATGATAGCTTGTGGAGGTTTAGATAATAAATGTTCTGTAGTTCCACTCTCATTTGAAGAAGACATTCTTCAAAAGAAACGCTCAGTTGCGACACATACTTCATACATGTCTTGTTGCACTTTCATTCGTTCCGACAACCTCCTTCTTACTGGTTCTGGTGATTCAACATGCGCTATTTGGGATGTTGAATCAGGGACCATGATTCAAAATTTTCATGGTCACACCGGTGATGTTTTTGCTTTGGACATTCCTAAATGCGATACAGGAAATATTTTTATTTCTGCTGGTGCTGATCGAAGTGCACTAGTTTGGGTAAGATTATATCTTATTCTGTAAAAAGTTGAAAAATCAAAAGTTGTAGGATATTCGAACTGGCCAATGCGTTCAAAGCTTTGAAGGACATGATGCAGATATCAACAGCGTGAGATTTCATCCAAATGGTGATGCTTTTGCTACAGGGAGTGATGATGCAACTTGTCGACTTTTTGATCTTCGTGCTGATCGACAAGTTTGCGTTTATGAAAAAGAATCGATCCTTTTCCCGGTCAATGGAGTTGACTTTTCCGTTAGCGGTAAGTACTTTTTTTACCGGAACTGTTATATACAATGGGGTTTTTTAGGTCGCATATTATTTGCTGGTTATGGCGATTATCGAGTTGGAGTTTGGGATACTCTTAAATGCGTTCGACAAACCATCCTTTATGGCCACGAAAATAGAATATCATGCTTACGAACATCCCCGGATGGCACAGCAATTTGTACGGCATCATGGGATTGTACAATTAGAGTAAGCTTTTTCCTTCCCGTCGATTTCATAATGGAGATCTTTTCAGATTTGGGCTTGATCTCATTCCTTTGCGCAATGCTTTTTAATGTTTATTCTTTATCGATTTCTGTCATTATATATCAGACAGAATCATTAATTAAAAAAAGAAAGTTTTATTAATTTTAGAATAGTTATAATTGTTTTGTTAGAACCAAAACTTAGTCGTAAACCCAAAGCCTTGGGTTCTGTGAGATTATGAAATTGCTTTCGTTTTTCTAAGTTTTTACTTTCAAATTAAAAAAATTAAATTTCGATTCAAATTTGAATCCGTTGTAATTTTCCACATCTTTACCTTCATGTGATCATTGGACAATAATAAATTATTATTATTTTTATTGACAAACAAAATTTCCTTGACCATTATTTGGAAAGAAATCATTAATATATTTTTTGAAAATTCAAACAAAATAAAAATTCCATGGAAACAAAAAAATCTTGTGAAATCTTTGTTCGAAAAAATTCATGTACAAAAAAATAAGTATAAAAGCTTTTTGCTGATAAGTAAACTAAAGTGAATGACTGATGATGGATGGGAGTCCTTTGCAAGCTTTTCAGGAATTATTTTAGATAGCTTGATTTTTTAATTATTGATTTTAACTCTAGTTATATTTTAAAACTTGGTGAGGTATTGGAAAAAATATCGTAACCATAATGTCGTCTCAATTTCACGGGCATTCAATATGTATGTAGTAAACTTTTTTTACTTCTTTCCATTATATATTAACCCATCTGCGGTTATTACGACGATGCAACATTTTTTTTTGTTGAAAAGGCACTCCCGATTTATATTCGCGGATGAAAGAGTCTCAAATGCGCAATCATCTGCCTTTTTTTGCAGGGAAGCAAAAACAAATTTCAACGACACCTCTATTTTCGGAAGGGAAAAATGATGAGTGTCGACGGCGGCAGAGGACCATTTGCACGAAAAATGTTCTTACATTTGATTTGACCGATGTTTGCTCTCGAATGAACAAAAAAAATGGTTGAAAGGTGCAATAGCACCCGCCCTCTTCTCATTCCTCTGTATATGCATTTTGTACTAGGCTTCTATGTAATAATAGTTTCTTTCTTTTTTTACTAAGTTTTTGAAGATACTTTTAACTTCCTTTTTAATCCTTTATTTCATTAAAATAGTAAGGTGGAAGTTTAGTCAGAATTTTTGCTATGATTTTAAAAGAGAGAGAATCGTGTTTTTTTCAATTTTTTTAAATCTTGAATTATTTCTGCGATTCTTTTTAATAAACTTTTATTCTTGAAATAATTTATGATCTTTCGATTCACTTATTTCATTTTGCAGTATAACAACCACCATCAACGCAATGTCGCTTTGTGACCTTCCGGAAGAACTTCTTTCCGATATTTGCACACATCTTCCAAACGTTGATGATGTTTTAGCTTTACAATCGGCTCATCCCATTCTCACAAGAAAAATAAATCGAATATTTTGGAGAATTCCAAAATGCCTTTTCTTGAGTGCAGATGAAAGCAACGGACCTCATTTACTTATTGGTAAAACAAAACAAATGAAATTTAAAAAACCAAACTCATTGCTCCGAGTTCAGACAGTTTTAAGAAAATCACACAACCTTAAAGAACTTGTTATTGGTGATTGTGGAAATTATTTCACTGAAGATGAAATTCTTCAAACACTTTATTTTCTTCAAGATAATAATGGTAAACTTAAAACTAGCTTTAAAATAAAATATGATTTACGCAATTTTTTCAGACATCATTCAACTACAAAATATTGTTGCATATTATCAAAACCCTGAAAGCCTTTGTCAACGAAATAATCAAGAATGGCCATCAAAAAAAACTCATGATGTGAGTTCCCTTATTTTTCTTATCAATGTCTTCATTGTTTTATTTTTTTGTTTTTGTTTCAGCAATTATGCGAGCTTGTAAAATGCAGTGGAAAATCTTTACTCGCTCTTTCCATTGGACTCAATAATAGCGATGAATTTGTTTCCATTATGAAGGATTCCATTCACGATACTAAAATTCAAATTCAATATTGTCACGAATCAACATGGAATAGTCGATTATCAGTTTTTTATCCACTTCTAAGCAAATTTGCTGCAGCATGTCGCGCTCCAACAAAATCATTAGATATTCGAATGAAAATGTCTCCAAGTTTAGCTAATATCATATTGGATCATTGCGTTCAAGCATGTGTTCCTGCACATTCAACCAGTCGACTCGAAAATATTGTTGTTCGATTTACGGCAATGACTGAAAAAGCTAATGCAAAAGAGAAAGAATTTAATAACTTTGTTAATACCAGAAATCTTAAATCTTTAATATGGTTTTTTGATGTTAGCGTAAGTTGTTTTTTTTCTACGACAAATTTAATTTACGGCTAAATCGGACGTTTTTGATTTGCATAAAAAAATTTAAGCTTTACTAGGGGTGGCTCGTGTCATCAATGTCATCGAAAGGTTTGAGTTACGAATTTTTCTCTGGAGAAAATCGGTTAATGGAATATTGTCGGCCTCGTAGAGCTCTACAACATGGCTTTTACAGATTTTTCTCACAGAAAAATTTGTAACTCAAAAAGTTTTGATGACAAGGCCCCGCAGGCCCCGATGTCATCGAATGTCATCAAAAACTTTTTGAATTAGGAATTTTTCTCTGGAGAAACTCTGTAAAAGCCATGTTGTAGAGCTCTACGAGGCCGACAATATTCCATTAACCGATTTTCTCCAGAGAAAAATTCGTAATTGGATGACATTTTTAAGAGATTTGATGACAATATGACACGAGCCACCCCTAAGCTTTACCGTCTTTAAACTAATAATAGCTGTAGCCTCTGAGTTATATTCTTATAAAGTTTCATTTTTTAGTTGTCAGAAGACAAAGTTGAAACACTATGTTGTCCAGTGGGCGATTGCCCATATGACATTTTTGTGCAAACTCCAGAAATGAAAAAGATTTATCCTGGAATTATTCCTACTCTAAAATTCACTTCACCCAAATTACTTCGATGCATTTCATAGCTGAAATTTTAATCTTAATCGATAATGATCTCATTTATTTTATTTTTCTTTGCTTGTAAACTTTGTAAATATTTTTTCTGCTTTCTTCGATGTACATTTAAATAAAAAGGCGGCTCTCCCCCCGGTGTTAAAAAAATTATGCGTCCATTCAAAAATTTATGCAAAAAGAAAAAAATAACAACTTACAACTTTTAAATTTTGAAAAAAAAGTCCACGTCAAAAATGGCGTTTTTTGTGATGTCTTTATTTTTTTTCTTAACTTTATTTTGGTTTAAAAGAGTTGAAAGTTTGGAAAATCATAATTGTGAAAAGGGATATGCTATGACTCCTCAAGCTATTATAGATGTAATTATGGCAAATTATAGTAGGCGAGTGAAACCCATGCATTTAAATTATACCATTGACGTAGGTATTTTTAGAAGTCAAAGCCCTGAAAAACCTGTAACAACACATGTTGAAGTCACAATTCAAGATGTAATTGAATTATCAGTTTTGAGCAATAGTGTTACTGTGGATTTTTGGTTTAGGTAATTAAGTTATAATTTTTAGTATGCGATTTAAATAAAAATTACAGTGCTATATGGCATGACGCAAGATTAGATTTTCGACATCTTGATCCTTGCCGCCATAATTTATCTTTCGATGATAACTTTGAAAAACTTTTATGGTCACCGAATGTTTGCCTTGTCAACTCTAAAAGTAGTATCATTCATGCATCGCCTCGAGCAAATGTTTTGCTCATGGTATTAAGCAATGGAACTGTTTGGCTTAATTATAGGGTTTTCATTTTATTTAAAATTTTCTCTGAAGAAATATTTGAACTTTTAGATTCGAGCTGAAGCTCCATGCGAAATGGATCTTTCGCTATTTCCAATCGATAGACCAAAATGTCAGCTTGTTTTTGAAAGTTACTCATTTAATACTGCCACGGTCGTCATTAATTGGCTCTCTACACCTGTTACTTTACCAAATTATACTTTATCCGCAACTGAATATTATCTTTCCGGTGTTGAAACTTATCGTCATACTGAGGTTTTGTAACGAGTTTAACGAAATAAGATTACAAGGAAAAATTTAGGATTACAAAGCCGGTGAATGGTACAGGTTGACAGCGGAATTTAGCTTTGAACGCCGTTACGGATTTTACATTTTACAAATGTATCTTCCATGTTATACTTGCGTGATATTATCCATGCTTGGATTTTGTATTGACGTTAAAGCTCTTCCCGCACGCATTATTCTTTTAGTGAATTCCTTAATGACAGCAACATACCAATTTGGTTCAATTATTAGTTCATTGCCTCCTGTAAGCTATATCAAAGGTAAATAATAATTTCATTTTTAAATTGTTAAAAAATAAAAATGTTTTTATGCATCGATATCTGGATCTTTACGTCCACTGCTTTCATATTTGCTTGCGTAATCGAGCTTGCAGTTATTGCATTTCAGGTGACGTTTTATTTTTAAACTTTAAACTTCAACTCCAAAAAATAAACAATCAAGGCACAGTAGGAGGGGAGACAAAACATGTAGCACATAATTGCTTTCATGAGTTCGTCTCTGCAAAAGAAAAAATCCTTCATTCATTCATGGCTTGTTTTTTTGCTAAAAGTTTTGCATCAAAAAAATTGCTGAACTTTGCAAAACTTTGCACCTTCAAAAACAAGATTTTTTTATAATAAACAAAAAGCTTTACGCGGTGTATAATGGTGACTATCTCCAAAGATGATAATACTACAAAGTAAATTTCTGATAATAATAAAGAAAAATATTTTACAGGACAAAAAACTTATGTTAAAAACGCAAGAAATCAAAGAACGAATTGCAAAATCCATTTTGGAACAAAATAATGAACATAAATTCTCCACAGGGGTCAGTAAACTTTGTTCACTTTTTCCCATTAATTATTGTTGTTGTTTATGCAGACTTTTCATGGTTCATGTACCGATGTATTTCCATTGCAAAATGATCAAGCTTATCAAGCAAAAATGATAAAACAATTGACAACAAATTTTATTGACTGGGGTTCAAGAGTTGATAAAGCTTGTAGTATTTTATTTCCATTGGTAAGAAAGAATAAAATGGTTTAATAAAAGTTTAAAAAAAAGAGTTTTAGGCTTTCATTGGATTTAATGTTGCTTATTGGAGTTATTATCTTTCCATTTGAGTGAGAATATTTCACTATTAATCGGGTTGAAATACGCCCGTACTCGCTTTAAAAAAATGTATAAATTTATTTAATTTTTTTAATACAAATAATTTTGATGAAGCAATAATATTGTAAAAATAAAATTTTTTGAGTTCCATAGAAAAAAATATGCCCATTCTTTAATCAACATCAAAAGAAATTGACTAATCCAAAAAACACTGCTTGTGATGGAATTTAGTGGAAGGAAAACAAACATTCTATGCTCCTAGAATCCTCGTACTTTTGCCCAGCTTTTTTTATTTATGGAAGAAAATACTAACGAGAAGTGAATAAAAAAAAGTGTCCATCAAGCAGCTGACAATTGATAAACGGATTAGCTCAAGTTTCTCTCCATTTTTCCCTTCTTCCTGGAGCTCCACCCTTATCATTTCTTTCCTCATTCTCTTTTTACAACAACTACCTGCTGCGATGACAATTGCTGATCTAAGCTTTCGAGAAGGGACTGACTGTACGAAAACTATCTGCAAAAATTGGAAAATTCTTTCTTCCTTCTGGTCAATGAAAATTGACTTTCATTTTATTTTTCAAACATTTTAAATTCCTTTAAAAAAATTATGACTTGCGACAAGGACCAATGTAAAAAGGACCATAATGGTAATTCAGCTCCATGTGGTTTGTTTGTTTTTAAATTTTCTTCAATAAACTACGTCTTTTTTGGAATTTGGACATTCCATTCAGACAATTTAAAAATAAAAGTTTGGGATTTAGGAAGAATTTAATTCACGTTCTTCGCCGATTTTATCATTGACTTTCAGATTTATGGTCTCGCCATACCATTCGTTTGCAAATAGCTTTCCTGTTATCTGCAGCTATGACCATTTGCGGTCTTTTAAGAGGCCATTTAGGCATGGCTCTTGTTTGTATGATGCGAATGTTTGTATTTATTTTTTTTGTCATCATTAAAAGTCTCTTTTTTTAGAGATAAAAATGCCTCCCATTACGTTCCAGATGATTCATATACTGTAAGCTTCATCGAATTATTGAATAGTTTGAAATTCTCCTTTTAGTCATCCCTTCAAGTTGATTGGACGCTACGAGATGTTGGAACCATACACACATCATTTTATATTGGAACATTTCTTAGTGTTTTAATTGCACATAATTTAGCACAAAAGATTGGTGCTAAAGCAACAATTACTGGTGGAGTTATAATAAATATTATTTCAACTTGGTGCTTTCCTACCGTAGTTTATTTTCTTCCAAATTATTATTACACTGCAGCCCTTCGATTTGTCATGGGGTTAGGTCAAGGTGTATTCATTCCATGTGCTTCACTTTTAATTGCTAAATGGTTTCCAATGCATGAAAAATCAACTGCAATGGCAATATTTTCCACTGGAAATCAAGTGGGATTGTCTTTAGCTATGTTTGCTACAGCAGAATTGTGTAAAGTCAGATATTTGGATGGTTGGCCAACGAGTTTCTTTCTTTATGGACTCATTGGAGCTGTATTTATTGGAATTTGGCTTCCAAATGTTAAAAACAAGCCGAGAGCTTCGCGATGGATTAGTACAGCTGAATTGATGCACATCGAGGAATCAGAACAGAGACTTCGAGCCATGTCTATAAATTTAAAAGTTCCATATAAAATTGTAAGCACCTTTAAAAAAATATGGGGTTGAAAATTGATGAATTTTAAGCTTTTTTGCTCGCCAGTTATTATTGCAATTTGTTTGAGTTCATTTTGTCAATCATTTGTTATGGTTTGCATGATTTCATATTTACCTGAATATTATAGATCCGTTTTGAAACTTGGAATTTCTGCTGTAAGCACATTTTAAAATTTGATTTAACAGTAAAAGGATTTTATGAATGAATAATCATGACTAAATTTTTTTAATTTTAGAACGGTCAGTTATCTGCTATTCCATTTTTAATTCAAATGTTTAGCAAAATGGGTTTTGCATTTGCTGCAGATCGATTAAAAATGGCAGGATTTGGAATAAATTTTGTGACAAAAGTTTGTAATAGCATAGGTATTTCATTTTCGTATTATTATTTGTTTTTTTTTGTTTTCATCGTCAACTAAATCAAAAAAAATATATAATCTTTTTTCTTATCAAAAAAAGAAGATTAAAAGTTTTTTAAATCTTCTTTTTATTTTAGCTTCATTCGGGTGTGCTTTTTGTTTAATTCTTATTTGTTTCACCCATAATGGAACAATCATTATGATGCTTTTATGTATGGGGTTAACATTAACATCAGCATTTGTGCCCGGATATAATACAAGTATTGTAAGCGTTGCACCATCTTATACTGCCGTCATTTCAGCGTATGCGCAGGTTTACGCTCAAATTGCATCAGTTTGTTCACCTTTAATGGTTGGATTAATCACTCAACATGTAATTATGATATTTTTCAATCAAGTCGGAATAATGATGGTTGCGTTTTAGTCAAGTGTGCATGAATGGAGGCTTGTCTTTCTCATCATTGCAATTACATGCGTGATTACGGGGATCGCCTTCCAAATGTTTGGAAGTGCAACAGTTCAACCATGGGCTATCCCACATTATCAAGCAAAAATGAATGCTTCAACATTTACTGTGCACATGGCTGCTTCTGAACTTTCATTAAATATTGCACCTACATTAACGACTTTGCAACACTTTGATGACGAAGATCCTGATGCAACTCCTCGAACTTCTCTTCTTGGAGTTCCTCAACGTGTTCCACGTCGAAACTCCCCAAGGGTATCTATAATGGAAGATGATGGAGAGATCGTTCATCCAGGCGACGAACAGCCTGTGCTCAAAAAAATATCCGAATAAAAACTGTTTTGATCTCAAAAAATACATATTGTTTTTCTGTTTTTATAGTAGAGTTAACAATGAAAGAGGCAAATTGTAATAACTGTACTGAAAGTTATTAGAAGGAAAAATGCTTTTTAAAATTCGCATTTAATTTTCTTCTTCCACTGTTATCTCTCCCATTTGATTTTAAATTTCCCTGAATTTGCATAAATAAATAATTTTGACGTTTTTTATAATTCGTTCCAAAGCACGATTTTCTTAATTTCCATTTCACTAATTGCTTGAAAAATGGAAGAAGTATTGTGGCCGTCCCTCGACAAGAATTTCATCGAAGAATATTCAACATTTTTTACAAGTGACATTCAAATTTTAATTGTGATTTTGGTTGGAATATCGTTTCTAATGGTTTTTTGTATTTATGGTCTAATACCAGTTTTTGATTTATCAACAAAATATGCTTCTCCAACTCAATATTCAATTCATTTTGATTCAAAAGGTTTTAGTAACAATGAATTGAGGCTATACAATATTAAATCGGTGGATGGTGGATGCAAGCTAAAAGAAATTAATTCGTCTTCAAAGGGCCATGTTCGTATATCAACTGCTGAAAAACTTTTTGATCCACCTGCTGCTAATGATTTGAGAATAGATAAATTATTACAACCATGGAATGAAGGAATACCACTTGCTCTTGGATTTCTTATTATTGAATGCGCTGATTTTATCGATGATTCTCAAATGAGACATGAACCTGCTGAAGTTTTACCTGGCAATAATGAAGAATCTATTGTTATTCCATCACTTTTACAAGTAAGTTTTTTCGTTATTGTTTTAAGTTGAATCGCTTTAGTATTTCCTAAAGGCAAACTAAAAACATTTAAAAATACGTGCGTTGCAAAAGTTTCATCCTTCAAGGACAAATAAGTTTATGTCGTAATAAAACTAATTAATGTTTTTTTTTTCAGCATAGGGAAGAAAAGGGAAAACAATCGCCAATTGATAACAAGGCCACAAATCCTTCAGACAATGATAAAACATACAAAAGTCGAAAAATTCTACATGCAATACCACCAATCAAATCAAAAAGCTACAAAGAAGTAATTGACAATAACTACCGCAAAAAACATAAAGGAGGATCAAACAACAATCCAAAGGTTTGAATTTTACGTTTAATTTAAAAAATCACATTATAATTTTAAGTTAAAGAAGATGAAAAGCAAAGAACCCGATGTTATATCACCATCTCAACAACCTCAAAAGATCAAAAACAAGGAACTTGATGTAATGCCACCACCATCACCAACACCATCACAACCATCTCAAAAGATGAAGAGTAACGAAGCTATTGTAATATTACCATTATCTCAACCGCCACCATCTCAAGTAACTCAACCAACACAAGCATCATCTATACGTGGAACTCCGCCAACAATAATTGCTTCAACGCGTGCTACTGGTGATATATCTTTGGTAAAAGATTTGCCTCCTGCTAATGTAAAACCTCAATCAATAAAAGCAACAAAAGATTCAATAAAATCTTATAGCTTAAAATAAATATTTGTTACAATTTTTACCATTGTTATTTGAGCATTTATATGTGTATGTATAAATAATTATAATAATTAAATTTTGAAATCATACTCGTAATTAATTAAATCAACATTAGCTATCGAATGCAAACAATACTTTCAATATTCTGAGTCAGCAAACTACATCTTTATTAACTTTTTGTTAAACTCTCTATGAATGAATCATCGATTATTACACTATATTTAATATGAATTTTTACCAATTTTAACACCGCAGACGTTCTTTATTCAATGAAAACGAAACTTTAAAATAGATATTTTTATCAAATTTTTTTAAAACGTAATTTGAAAAAAAGCATTAGCATTAGTAGTTTAAAATTTAAAAAAAAGCTACAGAACTTTGCAATAATAAAAAACCCTTCCATAAACCTGATAATTAAACCCTAGATGATCGGTCGGTAAAATAAATAGCCTTGTGCTAATTTGTTTATTTTTTTGTTGTTTTAAAACATTCTTAAAATAAAATAAAAAACAAATAGTATAATGAACAAAAAATCTAAAAATATAATCACAAAATTGTTCAATTTCTGTTGCAGAGAAAATAAAAGTATGTATTTTATAGTTTAGGTAAAACGTGAGAAAAATTAATACATTTTTTTGGGGTTTGTCGGCTTTTGGTTGAAAAAAAAAGAAGACATATTATCGGAAAGGAAAAAAGATGAGGAGGATGGCTGGCTGATAATGAAGTGATGATGATTGACAGTGAAGAAATAAACTTGAAAAAATGTTTTGGTTTGTTTGTATTTACTTTGAAAACTTTTAAAAAGGGTTATTTATTATTTATTTCCAAACATTTAATCAGAAAAATGTTTATTTATTTATTTAAAATTATTTTAGGCTTTAATTTAATTGTCATAGGAATAGGATTGATAGAATATTTATACAGGTTTGCTTTCATTTTGTGATAAATCATGGCTACAGTAAATTTATTTTCTTTTTCAGATTTTTAGTTTCTTTTTTGAAATTGTATAAAACCAAATTTCCATTTGCAAAAGGTTTTAAACCATTTATTGGTCATTTAAATTTAATTCAATCAGGGCAATGCCCATTTCTCTTTTCAAAATTAGGCCCTGGTAAAACTTATTGCGCATTTCGCGGCTCTCATCCATGTTTGATTACCTCAGATCCAAAATTAATAAAACAAATTTGTATAAAATACGCTGATCATTTTCACTCAAGAATGGTAAACTTAAAAATTTCATAAAAAGGTTTATTTTATTTTTGAAGATAGACCCACTTGCTCCAGATGCTTATCATTCTTCAGATGTCCATGTTTTTGGCGCTCGAGGATTACGATGGAAGCGCATTCGAACCATATCTTCTCTTGCTTTAAACACATCACAACTTCGTAAAATGCTTCCTATTATTTTTGAGCAAACCGATGATTTTATTAATTATTTATCAAATATTTTATTAAAACGTGCCTCTTATAAAACGGATATCCATGCGTAAGTTTTAAATCTTTTTTTTAAGAAAAAGTATTAATCCCCATTTTTTAAATTTATTTATTGAAATCTTTTTTTCTTTAAAAATAATATAGGAAAAATCAAAAATAACTTTCGTTTAAGTTTATTCCAGAAATTAACTGCATCGGTTATTGGACGATGCGCACTTGGATTAAACAAAAATCAATTCGATCATCCTCCAACACATTTTAATTTGTTTAAACAAGTTTTTGGACCTGAACCTAAAATAAACAATGATTCTGAAACGTTTCAATGTAAGCATCTTAAAATCATACATTAAATTTCTTTCTTTCTTTTTTAGGGATAATACCATTCACAACAAAATTTTACGCCTTTTTAAATCAACACCGACAACCTAAAACTCCTATTGATCAATTGAATGAGTATATTGGTAATTTATTAGAGAAAAAGAAAATAGATCATAAAGAAATAGATTTTTTGCAACAATTCAAACAAGTTGAAGACCCTGACTTTAATTATGCAAATGAAACTGCAAAAAATGATGACAATGGGATATTAAGATTAGATAAAAGATTAAAAACTGATAAAATGAATACCAAAGTAAGTTCAGAATATTTTTGTAATAAAAAAATAATGCTTAAATTTAGGAAATTATATGTAACACACGATTTCTATCAATTGCAGGTTTTGACACTACAGTATGCTTGTAGCTTTTTAACTTTAAAAAACATCAAAAATATTTTTTAGGCAAATACTCTTAGTTTTGCATGTTTTTTACTTGCTGAAAATCCAGAAAAATTGCGAAAAGTTTTTGATGAAATCGATTGCACCAAAGATGATTTAAATTACGACGCTTTGAACAAACTCAAATATGTTAATGCTGTAATTCTTGAAACTCTACGGCTTTTTCCACATGCTTCAATGTAAGCAAAAAATAAATAAAAATAATTGGATAAAAATTAAATTTAAGGTTGCAATCCAGGATTTGTTTGTCTGATTGTGTATTGGATAATGGAACATTAATTCAAAGAGGCATAGGAATCCTTTTTGATACATGGGGAATCCATAGAGACAAATCTTATTGGGGACTCGACGTGGATGAATTCAAGCCAGAAAGGTAATAAATCTTAAAAGTATTTTTCAGTTTGTATTAATAAAAATTTCCAGACATTTTTCATACTCTTCTTCTTTCCCAGAATACTTTACACCTTTTGGAGTTGGCCCACGACAATGTATTGGAATGCGATTTGCTTTAATGGAACAGAAAGCGGTAATTATTCGATTTTTTAAACATTTTACTGTGAAGCTCCCTCCTGACATTTCTTCTAAGAACTTATACATATCTCTTCGAAATACCGGAACAGTATGGCCAAAAGATTTACAACTAATTATTGAGCGAAGGAATATTGTTCCAGCGCGGGCTTAAAAATTAACTTCATTATATTTGTTCATGAAATGGAAAAAATACGTGTCACAATAAAATGTACAAAATACAAATGATCGCCATTTTTTAAAATTCATTTTCAACAAAGTAACAAACAAACAAAAAACTTAAATTTTCCCCGATCATATATACTTCCAAATTTTTTTTGTATATTGAAAGCTTCAGCAAATGCGTTTTACTCTTGCACCTTTTAAAAGCATGTTTTATTTTATCATATTTGAGCTTAATCTAATGTATAATGCCTCGATGGGCGATAACAACGCGTAATTATGTACATTTTAGAAAAATTAGAAGATATAACAATGATAAATAAAGTTTCAGTTAATATTTTATTCTTTCCTATAAAAAGTTTTGAAAATTAAATAATCAATCTCACATTTTACACTTTTAATTGAATAAAAAAAGATTGCACTGTTTTCTGGGCTGTTTTCATTCTTTGTAATATAAAATTTCTGCATAATATTTTTTAAATTAAATTTTTTATTAAAAAAAATCAAAATCAACAAAACAAAAAAAGTAACAATCAACTGGATATTATTTAAATAGAGATCTAAATAATTCATTTCTTTTCTCATGAGACCATTCCACCGATTCATGACATGCAGGAAAGAAGTTAACCATTTTTGGAATAGTTACATATCGTATCTTTCTTCCTTTTGTAGCTTTGGTATCAACAACCTTTTTTGATCGCTTTTGACGCAGCTTTTGTAATTCAAGGAATTGTCTGCTCATAGCAACAGGATCATTTGTTTGAGATGATTTTTGATCAATAAAATCCTTTAAAAGAGCTTGGTAAAAGTCGTCATCATCAAAAATTTCAGGATCTTGTGATGCTTCAGCTGTTCCATCAAGACGATCATTATCAGATCTTTTTGTTTGAGTACGACGTAAAAGTCGATATCTGTCGGCGAGGACCTAAAATTTACCGTAATAAGTGAAAAGAAAACGTGCATTCATACTTTGTCAATTTGTTTCATAATAGAAGATTCAAGAGCATCATTGCTTTTACTTTTTCGGCCAACGAGTCGAGTACGATCATCCCATTTGGTAAGAACAGAAGAACGTGTTTTAGAATAAGTTGAATCAAGTAAAGTGATGGTTTTTTGTAAATGGTGAAGTCGAGAATTCGAATGACCACGATTTGCTTTAACTGAATGTTCCTTATTATCTTCCATCTCTTCCTCTTCATCATTTCCTAATTCTTCACCATCATCTTCTCCTTCATCATCACTTTTCTCGTTTTCTTTTTCATCTTCAGAGCTTTCAATTTCTTCATCTGACGCTTCTAAAAATCTTTTGATAGTAACAAATCTTAGTTTTATAAAATAAAATTACCTTGGTGTTTTTTACTTTGCTTCATAAAAATATTTTCAATATCCAAAAATGTAGAAGTTGTTTCAAAAATGTTCCCTCGTAGCTTCGATAACTCAGTTTTTGTATCTTCATTTGCATTTCTAAATAATTCTTTAGCCATTTCTCCACGAGGAAGTTGATTAAAAGATCGTAAAGTTGCATGAGTTTTAATCGTTAAATGCATGAGTCTATCCCAAACAGCTAATTGAGCTTGCACGGCTTCACCTAAAATATAATAATTTTTTTAAATAAAGCTTAAACCTAAACTAAAGAGCAACATACCTTTTTGAGCTGATGAAGAATCAACATCATCAATTGTTTCCATTTTCAAAAGCAAAAAATAAAATTCAATACAAATATATTTTAGAATTTTTTAGTGAAACGCTTTTTCATAAACTTTGATTTTTATCTAAAAAGACATACTTTGCCAAAAAAATGCATTTATTTTCAACCGTTTCACAAACATCGAAATAAACTAATTTGACTATTATAATTGCGATATCTCTATTTTTCACATAACTTTACAAACAAATTAACAGCTATTTTAATATGATGTTAGTTAGTACTGGGACATCACATTCCACAAAACGTAAAAAATCCATTTTGTTTTAAAAGAATTGGAAAAAAGCATTAAAATGAAGAAAAAAAATATTGGATTTTTCTATGATAAAATTAAAATCAGATATATTACTTAATAATTTGTTCATACATAATAAACCCGATTGCCTTCAAATTCCTTCAAGACGTCAATTTAGGATGTAATTTTTTTGTTCTTCGTTTTTTTTTGTTGCAATTCGCTGTTTCGAATTTGGAATGAGTGCCGTCGGCGGTGGTGTTGGCGGAGAAATGGGTTTGGAGCCACGACACTTCTTTTTTTTTTTTTTGCCTTCTTGTTCCAAGGGAACTCTTCTTTCTGCATTTATTTCTTCTTCTTGTTTTCTTCAGTATTGATTCCAATGTGCGAAACAAGAAAAGCAAGACTTTCGCTTTTCATTGAGAAGAAGAAAACAGGCGGTTTTTTCGTTGAGTTCGTGAGTTTTCTTTTAACCATTTTTTTGAAAGCCAATCGCGATTGATAAAGATTGATGAATGAACGAGGGAGATTAACACAAACATTGATTTAAAAAGCTCGAGGAAAGAAACTTAAGTGTTTTGAATTCAAGAGTTTAAATTAAATTTTTTTCTGCTATTGCACCATCAATTGGTTCGTGCTTGTTTGTGTCTTATGCGATAAGGGAATGGAAGAAAGGGAGCCATCATTAAATTTATTGCTTTATCATTTTACGGCCGTATAGTTATTGACCGTCGGTTTTAAAAAGGATTAAATTCGGTAGCTCACGTGTAGACTATATTTTTTTGCTCGTGAAGGCTGTTGCTTCATTATTTCCGTAAAAGCTAAACTTTATACTTTCTGTTTCTACTGCCTTGTTTTATCACTTTTATTATGCCTTTATTTTACAACCATTTGGAATTTCCACTTTTCATCAAAATGGGATTTTAAAAAGATAAACTTTTTTCTTTCTTTTCTCAGCTTATATGTGTTCTTTCTCTTTGTCGTTTTAATTTTGTCTGGCGTCAAAAACTTTTTTTTCTTTCTATCTTGGTGGTCTCATTCGAAGTTGATAGAAAAGTCCATGCATTTTCAACCAACGATTTATGTTAGTTTTTTTAAATATTTTTCGCTTTTGAAGTTGAAACCACGCGACTTTTTTTTGAGAAGAAGAAGGATGCTGGACAAATAGGACCAGATAGTTTTTTTTAACTTTGAAAGCAATAAACTATAGTTCAAAGTCGATAAAAAAAGGTTTAGCGAAGCGCAAAAAAATTTAACTTAATAGAATATATAATATTTTGTTTGAACAGCTTTTATAACTAAAGAATAGTAAAATAATAACATTATAAATAAATATAAAAATTAGTATGACATATTTAAATTTTATAAACAAAAATATAAATGAAATTAGAAGGGCATTTTTTTTTGTTAAACTTTAACAATTTTTTAAAATCTTCTCAAAAAAATATACGAAGAAGTCAAACATTTTGATGGTGACAATTTTATGATCGATTGAAAATGTGAAACAACGTTTGACTCAGTCGACATCGTCAAAAACATCATTCCCTCTGTCTCGTTCTCTCTTTTTTCGCCTCTTTTTGAATAATCAAAATTAGTTTTGCACACATTTTTTTATTCTCTTTTTTGTTTTGTTATCTTCCACTTTTTTGTTGGTTTAAAAGATTCCGAATTCACGTCCTCGACCTCCCAAACAACAAGCAAGAATCAGAGCTGCCACCGCCTCAGCGGAGCTACTTGCTTCTTTGTTGTTTTTTTTTTGCTTGCTTTTGTATTCGCCGTGTTTTTTCCTTCTTTACTTTTTTCATTTTCGTCTTACCTAACTTTTTCGATCTCTAAAACATTAAAAACCTTTTTCGGAGAAATTATAAAAAATTAACCTAAAGGTGTTTTAACTTTTGCACTTTTTTTTGTGGAAATTAAACGGTAATTGTTTAATTAAATGAAAATTTTGAAATTTTTAAGAAATTTTTCCTTCGAAATTGTTTGATTGAATAATATGTTAATATTGAACACTGGTACCTTCTAAATGTTTTCTTCACCTTTCTAAAGTCCAAACCAGGAAAGAAGAATAGAATTTTTTGTGAAAACAAAAATCTTATTTTTTATTTTAGCTGCTTCAATGTTGTAAATCAAAAACATTTGTTTGTCAAAAAATATTTTTGTTTTTTTCTTTAATTTAAAGATTTAATGTTATTTTATTTTTGTGTCGACGTGATTATAGTTTAGGTTAACCAATGATAAAAGAAAATCCTAAATTTTCAAATGAATAACAAGCGCATTTTTAATTAGTCATAATTTTTTTAGAAAATATACTTTAACAATCCTCCTAAAAATGATCTTCTTTTAAACACACAGAAGCTGCAAATATTTTTTTGGCTTTTACTTTTCATTGCGAAACCCAAAGCATTTCACATAAATAAAAAATATTGTATTAAATTTACCTCAAAAACTCATCTTCGAAATAAGTACATTTAGGTCATGTTTTTCAAAAAAAAAACCAAATATATTTTGTTGTTTTTTTTCTCCTGTACTGACTCATTCTTAACAGAGAATCACTTTCTCTTTGTATCATCATTATTGTTGCTTCCTTTTTTTTCTCATCTCATCATCGATCATAAACCTTCGGCATGCAGCAAAAAAATATCAAAAAGCAAGCTTTTTCATCGGTTCTGTTTTGAATTGATTGAAAATTTTCTTTTTTTGTTTTCATCTGCTAAACTTTTTTTCTCTTCAATTTTTTTTGTTGAGACAATTTATAAATTTTATGTTTCTCTTTTTTTACTTTTCCTTTAGGCCCCATTTTAAAGCTTCCCATAAAAAAGCATCCGATTTTTTAACATCCTTCTCTTTTCTTTTTTGCGGTCTCTCATGGGACTTTGAACGTTTTTATGCGTGACAAAGAAAAAAGGAACTCTTTTAAAGAAAAAGAAAACTAAATTATCAGAATAAAGATTAAATTTGATAAAAAAAAGGAAAAAAAGAAGCTATAATAACAATAAAACACAAAAAAATTAGAGGAAAGAAAAAATATACGGTCAAAAAAGACACAAAATTTTTTTAATCTTGTGAAAAAATTTTTATTACTTTATCGTTTTTCCATATTTTATTCATGTGAAAATAATTTACAACTTTGATAACAAAAAACGACTGCTTCTTATTGTTTGTTAGTAGGAGGTCTTTCATTTAAATGCAAAAAATAAGATAAATAGCGACCATTTAAAAAGAGTAGCAACCATCTATAAAAGCAATTAACCAAACTTAAGATTCTCGAAATACTTTGAACTTTTTAAACAAAATTTTAAAATTCTTGTTGATTTTGTAATTAATTGTTGAATGCGAGTGACGTCCTTCCATTTCTCAATAGTGATTTAATTTTTTTTCCTTTAAACTTTTGTTTTTTCTCCATTTTTTAATGTCCATTTTAAGAAACTTACAATCATGCGCTTCTTTTTTTCCTTTTCTTCTTCTTTGGGTGTTGTTGATTCCTTTTCTTCACAATAAATAATATGAAGAAAAAAAGAATCCCATCTTTTATTAAGATGAAGACGAAGAAGAAGAAGACCTCCAAATAATCTCCATTTTTTACCTCTTCTAAAATGATGATGGGGAAAATAGAGAGAAAAACCGGTCACAAAAAAAAATGCGTACGAACACGTTAGTGGTTGATGATAGTTGTCCCCAAAATCAAAACGCAATATTTTTCAATCATAAAAAAACTCTCTTTCTCTTTAACGGACGCTTGCTCCTGCTTTACAGCTGTTTTAACTTTTTATTTGAAAACGTTGTTGTCTGGCATGTTATTGCAGCAATTGGTTATTTCTTGCCATTCGCCGTTGGTTATAACAATCCCACGTTATTATGACAAAAACGATGATGAAAGACTAAAAAAAAAAGAAACGAAATGACGCCGCGCAAAAATAATGATGCATTCAACCAATATTAATCAACTATCTCCTTTTTGTTTTGTTTTTTCTCAATCATTCTTTGAGAGTAAAAACATAAAAAAAGATTCTAGAAAGTATTGTTATTTTTTATCGTTTTTTTTGACAATTATCGATCAGAGTTAGTTTGCTGTCCTTTGTACTGTTTCCTAAAAAAGGTTATCGAGCCTTTCTTTTAGCTTTTTAATTTAATTATATGTATTTCTTTATTTTTCCTGTTTTTTTACCTTTATTTTTTTTTGTCGTTTAACGAAACACGCTAAAAATTTCATTTTATTATGTTGAATTTTTGATAATTTCTCTTTCTTATTATTTTAGAAGGCGCAGGCGCCCAAGCAAAAAGCGAGGATCTCATTGAAACTGTTTTTTCCACAACAAAAATGTCCCTGGATGAAGAATCTCCTCCTACCACATTGAGAGATGGCATCTTACCAGAATCAGTGCCTTTTGTCGATGAATCAGAAAATTCATTATCTGAATCATCGACCACAACGAGACCGAATCGATCATTACCTCGAACATTTCCTTGGGTTTCAAGTAAGCTTTTTTAAAATAGGAGAACCTCATTATCATAATAAAAGATGTCGAACCCATTTTTATTTGTTATTATAAAGCCTGCCTCACTGTATTCATGTTTAAAATTCTTTATATTTGGGTTATTTAAAAAAACGCTAAAAGCTTCTCCTTTTTTTTGAGTGACACCATAAATTTTTTTGCTTGTCAAAAACAACCATGTTTTGTATGTTTTTAAACAATTTTAATTCCTCTATTATTTGATTATTTAATTCATATTTCAGATCCTCAAGCGGATAAGCTTCGACAATTTGCTAAAATGTTTCAATTGAATACAGTATTTGGTAATTTAGGTCGTTGTATTGCAATAACGCCATCAGCATTTTTTATTAGTGCCATTATTATCGGATTTACTGCAGGTTTGTGCCAACAACATTCATAATTTAAGTTACATTAATTCGTGTTTTTTAGTTGGAATGTGTCGAATGCATTTAAGGGATAGGGTCAGAGATGGATATACGCCGACAACTTCAGCATCACGATTTGAAACGGATGTTTTAAGAAATTTTTTTGGTTTAAAATCAGATCCAACAATAACTTTAGTAATTTTATTAGCAAAGGATGGCGGTTCCATGCATCGCCCAGAACATTTAGCTGAAGCATTACGAGTACATCGACATATTAGAAAGCATGTAAATGTTTCTTTTGATGGGAATGTTTTTGCATTTAATGATTTTTGCGGTTCATTTTGTGAAGCCGGGTATTTCTTTGAATATTTTGCTGTAAGTTTTTGTTTAACCCTTTTTTATTGCTTCTTATAATTAAAGAGCTGATAAAAAATTATCTATCTAACGCATTACGGTAAATAGAAAGGATAAAAAGAAATTCATTTGATTTCTAAACACAACACTTTACTGTATTGCATTATTGAAATTTTCCAACTTCTATTTTTAAAATGCAGAAAATAAGTTTTTATTGTTTAATCCATTTGCAGGATTCCCTTATTGAAGTTGGCTCAGATCAATCCCCAGAGCTGTTTCGACCTTGGAAGAGATTAGATTTTCCCATTTCAAAAGTTCATGGAATTGATTTTCATTTTGAGAGAAATTTCTTCGGCGTTAAAGTAGCTGATAATTCCAATGCTTCCACTTCAGGTCGAAAAGATCTTGACGCCATTCATAATATTACAAATGTTCGCTTTGTTGAAGTTGTTCAATTAATGTACCATGGAGAAACCATAAAAGGCCTAGATGAAGAAACTCTCGCTAATTGGGAACTTCAACTTTATAAATACGCTCGAGAAGAATTTTGGAGTGATCTCATTGATATGGAAGTTCTTGGAAGTGAAATAGTTGATCATGAAATGAATAAAGATTCACAAATGATGGGCCCATATGTTGGTTTCATTGGATTTTGTTTAATATTTTAAAACAAATTACATTTTAGGTTGGTCTCGGATTAGCTTTGATGCTGACCTTTGCGGGTTTTGCTGTTATTGGTGGAAGTTATTATTTTGGAATATTTTCTTATAAAGTTTTAACTTTGGCATTTGTTTCAACTTTTGGATCATTACTTTCTGTTGGAACTACTCTCGGAATTTATGGTTTTACTCAAATGCGAGGTTTGCATTATTTTTAATGGTTTTGAAAATATAAAACCACACTATTATAGTAAATAGTGTATTATTAGTCATGCCATTTTTGACACTTGGAATTGGTGTTAATGATAGTTTTATGTTAGCTCATGCTCATTTTCGTCATTTTTCAACTTCACCCGATGTGAAAACACATCTACAAAGAATTCTGTCGGAAGTTGGACCATCAATTACCATAACTTCACTTACAAATGTCGTGACATTTTTAATTGGTGCCATGACTCCAACAGCTGAAATCCAACTATTTTGTTTTGGTGCTGCCATCGCCTTAGGATATTCATATGTTTTTACGTTGATTTTTTTCTGTCCAACCTTGGTTTATGTTTATAATGCAAGTTCTAAAGTTAAACCAGAGCGAGAAGATCCAAGGCTGAGAAAATGCGTAAGTTTTTCATTCAGAGCCTTAAAGAATTAATTAACAACAAATGTTTTAGTTAAAAAAGATTATGACAACTATTAGCCGAACTTACACTCATCTCGTGTGTTGTCGATATTTTCAACTATTGAATTTATGCATTTATGCCGGATATATTTTCTTTGGAGTTTATGGAACCATAAACATTACGGCAAAGTTGGATACAGAAAAAATTTTGCCAGCCAAATCAGTCATTCGTAAACCACATGAAATAATGGCCCACAAAATTTGGTATGAATATTATCCAATGCAACTTTTCATTACAAATCCCTTTGATTTGGCAAATGAAGAGCAAATGAGTGAATTTAATTCAATGATAAAAGAATTTTATGCACTTCCAGAAAATAAAGGTTTATTGGCAAAACAAATAAATGAATTTAATAAAGATTATGTTTTCAGGAGAAAAATATACCATGAGTTGGATGGGTGATTATAAAAAATATTTTGATGAAAGCAATAGCGACTTTGATTTTGATTTTCATTCTGATAATGGTGTCTCAGATGATTTAGGACCAGTGCCTAATACTGGATATGATTTAAGATATATGAAAAGCTTTCTTGATAGCCCCGTTTACCATCATTATTTAACTACCCTTCGACTAAATAATTTAACAACGGATTGGAAAAGCATGAAAATTGAAAAGTTTACCATGACTTTGGTATTTGCTGGAATAAAAGATTGGCAAGGCCGAATTGATATTATGGTTAAATGGCGAGAAATTGCAAAGAAATATAAAACCCTTGGAGCGGTGGTTTGGGAAACGAATGCTATGTTTGTGGATCAAATGCTTACAATGAAAACATTTTCACTTCAATCCGGAGCATTGACATTAGCTTGCATGTTCGTTGTTTGTGCAATTTTTATTCAAACTCCTCTTGGAGTTTTCACCGCTGTAATTTCTATTGCATCCATTGCTTTTGGAGTTGTGGGGTATTTATATTTTTGGGGCCTTGATCTTGATCCCGCTTCGTTATGTGCTATTTTAATGAGCGTTGGAATGAGCGTTGATTTCACCGCTCACACAATTTACAGCTATCTTGTAAGTTTTTCCTTCTCAAAATTTGAGTTTTTAAATTTGTTTAATTATCAAAAACTATTTAACTATTGATTATAATATAAAAACATTTACATTTTTTAGAATCGAAAGAAAGAAGTTTATGAAGATGGAAAATGCGTTATTATAAAATTGGAAACTGAAGCCGATAGAGTTTCAAATTGTATTGAATCTGTTATGTATCCCATGCTTCTCGGAGGTGGAAGTACAATTCTTTGCGTGGCTCCACTTTTATGTGTTCCTGTAAGACATTTCCTTTAATTCAAACAAATCAAAAATCATTCATTTTTTTAGGATTATATTCCCTTAGTATTTTTCAAGACGGTAGTCCTTGTGGTCATTTTTGGCTTTTATCATGGAAGCGTTGTAATTCCAGTGGTTTTGGTAATTCTCACTCCTCCAGTCGAAAAATGGTCGACATCTTTTAAAAGAAAATTTTTTAAACGACAAGTTGTTGTTGCTGATCCGGATAAAACCGTGGAATTGGAGCCAATGACTTAAAACATAAATAACATAAATAAAATTTTTAAATACTCTGGGAATATGTGCAAGCGATCCTTTCTTTTTTAAATTCTTTCACCAACGATTATCATTTTTTTATTGCTTTGATTATGTATTAATCCGTGTCTTTAATTTAGCATTTCTATTATTTTTTTGTTGTTATAATTCAAAGGTACTTTTTTCCATTTTTTCACGGGTAAAAATACACAAAAATTATAAGATATTGCGAGTATTTTTCTTCTTTTTATCTGTATCTGTATTATTATTATTAAGCAAGTTTGAATAATAAATAAAATCTCATATCAATCTGCCTCTCATTTTCTAGCAATTTATGCACTTTATTTAATAGCGCATTTTTTTCAAACAAAACAAAAGCAAAAAAAGAAACACAAGAATCCGTGTAAAAAATTAGAGGATGAAAATCAAAAATCAAACAGAATCGTGTTATTATTAGATCAATAATAATATAAAAAGAATCAATTATTTTAGGGTAAAAACATTGTTTGTAAAAAAAGAAAAGGAAGGAATAAATGAAAAGATTGAAAAGACACGTTATTAAAAATAAAGAATGGAGGCTTTAAAAAAATAGAAAGAGACGCGGCCTTTGCAGGAAGTATGTATGTAAAGGACTACCCAAAATAATAATATCATAAGGATTACGGTAATTAAAAAAATATAAAACCAATAATAAAAATCGGGCACTTTATGCCCGGTAAACAACCCAGAGTTTTTTTTGTTAAAAAATATATTAATAATAAGAAATTGAATCACACACACCACGACCGAGATCGGATATATTACTAAATAAAGAGAAATGATAAAAAGAAGAAAAACAATTTAAAGTTAAAAAATAAAGATGAAAAAGATAAAATATTATATTAGAATAACCGTTTTTTATTTTTTAGATTTGGACATTGTTTGTTGTTGTAAACGTTGAATATTTTGTAATAAAGTTGGGGAATTTTGATTTTGCATCATCGCTAATTGTGCAAGCATATTTTGACTCTAAAAAGTAATTTTTTTTAAATAAGAATGAAAATTTAAAAGTAAAATTATAAAAATGATACAAAAGTTATTATAATTGATTATAAATAAAGTATGTAAAATACTTATGGATTTTTATTTTCATTTACAGTAACCTTTAATATCTAAGATTAATGTAAAAAAACCCCTACCATCATATTTTGAAGGAAATTCTGCTGTTGTTGTTGCTGATTGTTATTGTTATTTGAATTATTAGCTTGCATAGCGGCTTGCAAAAGAGCCAAAGCTCCTGTATTATTTGCGTTTGAACGGTTGTTTGATGCATTATTATTGCTGTTAGCTAAAGCCCATAATTGCTGAAGCTATAAAATATATTAAAATAAATTTTTGTAAAAATTTAGAAAATTAATTTACTTGAAGCAAATTAGAATTATTTCCTCCTCCCATCATTGCAGCTACCATGGGATTTGCTGCACGCAACATATTCATAAATAATTGGTTTTGATTTTGATTGTTATTCGATGACGAAGTGTTATTAGCATTCGCATTGGAAGAGGCTGCTTGGCTGCGTTTAGAAGATTTGGATTGTGACTAAAAATATAATTACTTAAAATTTAAAGTTCTAAATAAAACTAACCTGATTTTTTTGTGTAGAAGTTGAAGCATGGGATGTTTGTTGTTGCTGTTGTAATTGTTGTTGCTGGGATTTTTGTCTTTGCTGTTGTTGATGCAATGCTAAAGCGGCTTGCATGGTTTGATTTAAATTTCCAGCAGAAACTGATTGATGAAGCGAAGATGATGTACTAGCCGATTGTTTGGGAGCTGTAGGAGTTGCAGCTTTAGGTGGTGGTGGAGGTGGTGGGGGAGCTGGTGGATCATCAAATTTACCACCGGCAATTTGCTTTTCAAGTTCCTTTTCTTGTTCAGAAATTTTAGCGAAAGCTTTTTTAAATAATGAAGCATGATCTTGTTTCATTTTCTTTTTTTGTGCATCTTTTACGCATTTTTCGCAATATAAGTGAAGATCATTTTCTGTTCCAACTATTGCTTTCCACGATGGAGTAAAATCTGTACCACATTCTTCACAAGTATATGGGACTTCCTCATATTTTTTGAATACATTTTTATCTTTGAGCACTCGTTGAACCGTTAAATCAAGGCCCAATAAATAAAGAAAATCGGAGGTTGAACTCGGAATAAAATTAATATCCGAAACCAAAGGTTTTGGTGATGGTATTGAAAGTAATTGCTGATCCAATTGTTGTCGAAGTTTTCTTCTTGCTTCTGCAATTTTTTGAGCCGGGGTTGTTGTTGGAACTGAAGGCTCTTTTTCTTTTTTCGGTGCAGGTGGAGGTGGTTGAGGTGGAGTTTGTACAACAGGTGCTGCTGCCTTTTGAATATTTTGTTGGTGTTGCTGCTGTTGCTGTTGTTGCTGTTGTTGTTGCTGAAGAGCTTGAAGAAGCTGAGGATTAAGCAATTGAGATGCTTGACTAGATAATTGTGGATTTGCCATGAGCCGTTGAATAAATGCTCGTTGAATTTGTGGATCAAGTCCAAGGAGGGCTTGATTTGTATCACGAGCAGTACTATTATTTTGTTTTGCTAAAAATATATTTTATATATATTATAATTAAATAAAGGCAAGCTTTTCATCATTTACCTTTAGAACTTTTGGGCGTTGTTCCATTGACTTTAATGGAAGGATTTGTTGCAACCGTGGGTTTATATGCATTCATATGCTGCTGTTGCCGGGCCACAACATCTGCAAGCATTTTCTGTTTTTTGATTATTTCAGCTTCGGCTTCTTTTTGATTTGATACTGTTTTTTTAAGCAATACCAATTTATTTTCTTCCATACGAAGCTGTGTTTCAAGCTCTTTCACTTGAAAAGCTCTCTCAAATTGTTGCTCTTTTGTAATTCCAGCTTGTTTAAACTAAAAAAAATGATGCAAAGGTTAGTATATAAAATATTAGAATTATCGTTTACTTCTTCATAATTCTTTTTCAAGTCTCCAATTTCTTCTGAATTTAAAGAAGAGATTTCACTTTCATCAGTAAGCATGTAAACGTCATCATTATCCATTCGAACGCCAAATTTACAATCATATTGATCTAATTCAAACCCATCAATAAGTCTACGCTTTTTAGATGAGGGTTCTGAAATATCATCGACTGCTTCGTGATTTTCTTCATCGGGGATGAGATCTTCTTCAATGCCATTTGGCTAAAAAAATTTACTCTTTCATGGCAAAATACATTGAAAGAAAAAAACAAACCATTGGAAACATTCCCATTCCTTCTTTGAATTTTAACTTTTCTTGTGCTTTAAGAGCACTTGCACGTGTACTTCGCCGTAATGATGATGGGGAAACTTCACCGTCGGCAGTAATAATAAGTTCTTCAGAATCGTGATGATTACCGTTCTGTAAAAGATTAAATGTCAGAATTTTTGATAAAATGAAATTATCATTTTTTCGAATTGGATGGGGGTAAGAAAACCACGCGTATTAAAAATAAACGAATTCAAAATTATTTTTGACAATGCGATGAAAAAAAAAATGGAGAACAAGAGCGCGCACACCACCGCCTGCTTGGGCTTGAAACCGCGCCATTAAGCGGCACCCTGACGATGCGGAATTTTTTTCTTTCATGAACAATAAAAAAAATGAAAGAAAACCCGGGCGAAAAAACAAATCAATGAGCACAACAACTTACAACGAACCAAAAGCTATTATTAGGAAGTTTTTTTCCTTGAGAACATAGTTAAGTGCAACTTGGAAATCATTAAAATAACGAATTTAAAGAATATTTTGCGGCGCAAAAGTATTTTTGTATGCTGCTGCAATGGCATTCATTCTTTAACAAGCATATTATTTATCAATGAAAAATAACTCATTGCTTCTTGGGCTTTTTTATGCTGCATAAAGTTTAAAAAAAAAATAAAAAGGAAATAAGCAAAAAAAATGCAGACGTGTTTGTCCGGATAGTCTTACAAATCTTTCTTTTTTTGAAAAGGAAATTAAGCAAGCCGAACCAGAACTAAGTAAAGCCAATAGGGCATTTTTCTAAAAATAAAAGTATGAAAATGGATTTTTTTTTTCTTCATGTAAGCAAAATAACAGGTTGTAGGAGGGAAGAAAAAACGAGAAATGTGAAATTACATTTTCGAAGTCTTACATTCTGAACTCATTTGCACAATTAGTTACTCAGAGTTTTCCATTTATTGCAAGTGAAGTTAAGAGTTTAAATAGCTAATAACAGAAGCAAAAAAACCAAGACAAAAGCAAAGCATGTTGAGCCGGCTGCTGCGTCCTAAATAATCGAAATGCGCGTTGTCGCGCCACTGGCAGGCTCCGGTGTAAATCAATAAAGACGAGGTTTTTATTTTTTGAGGGAAACGAACGGGGAAAGTTTTTTCTAAGGACATTCTTTTCTCGAAAAAGTTTAGTTTTTTCTTTGGTTGATGAAACCCTTGAATCAAAACTGCATTTTTTCATTTTTGTTTCCAGTAGAAAATGACTTTTAAAATTTTAGGCTAGTTACATAGTTTTTTTATTATCGCATTTTTCTACAGAAAATTTTTTTTAATATCTATTTTTCACAAAAGAAAAAAATTACGAAAAACGATTTCCTAAATAATTTTTTTAAAAGTAGAGCCCTTAAAAAATAATAAATAAAAAACAAAAGATAATTATGAATATTGTTAAAAGCCAAAAATGTTGGATAGGAGTTTGAAACAAACAAAAAAAATGAGGATTGAATATGGTAGAAATTTGAGTGGAATATTGGATATCAAGGATAATACTTTTTAGGAAAAGCAAGAGTCCAAGAGTCACACGCAGGCGGTTGCGCGAGCCAAAATGATGAAGAAAAATAAGAGAAGCGGTGGCGGGTTTTTTCGACAAAAAATATTCAGTTCAATGTCTGTCAGTCGTTTGTTGTCAACCATTGACTTGAGTCGAGGCCGGCTGCGGTCGTTTTTCTCATCTCGGACAATCGATTTTTGATTTTAAAGTAGGCAAAAAATTATGATGTCGTCAATAAAGGAAAAAGCTTTAAAGTTTAAAATTCTCATTCAAAGAGTCATTTTGACTTTCGTATAATTTAGGTGTGAACTTTCAATTCAAATGGAAATGTTAACAAAGTTTTTAAATATTTTTAGGCATACTTACTTCAATGTTTACATGAATTCCCGAGGGTCCAGCTCCATTAATTTCTTGAGAAATCCCTTCCAAAACTTCTGAAGTTTCTCTTGTGGTTGTCATAGTTGATATTAAATAATAAAGAAAAAATAAAGTTGGAAAGTTTGCTGCTAAAATTATTTTTTTAAGATGGTCTAAAAGAAACTGATAGTGAAACAAAATAGATCACGGATAAATAAATAAAAACGATATAATAATTTTTGAGGTGATAGTGCAGCTCGAGGAAAAGCAGCTGCTGCCAAATCGGATGGCGGCGACAAACGGAGATTATAGACAAAAACGTCCGCGCGTCCAAAATAAAAAAAAAGAGTATACACACTTTGCGCAAAACAATACACGTCAAAAAACGGACACACATAACAACAACAAAAAAAAGCAGATGAAGCGCCATCGTGTGTGCTTCTTTAGGGAGGTTAGTCAGCGGCCAAAAAAAAAGTTTTTAAGATCCAAGTTTTTCGACTATCATGAAGTTAAGTTAGTTAGCAAAGCTTTTATTAAACTTCCATCCTCAAAGTTATGATAATGAGTCGAAGTGCAATCATCTCACGTTATAACATTTTGTCAATATAAGATTGAAACAATCTTGTTTTCTTAACATATGAAGAATAGAAAACAGATAGGAAATAAATGATTTGGAGTTTTATTGCAACGTTTTTTCGTGGAAAAAAAATGAAAGCTGCCTGCGCGTTAAAGAACCGATACAAAATTGTGAGCCAGTCGTTAGGCGTCGCGGTCCGAAATATAAAAAGGAGGTCGAGAAAATAAAGCAAGAAACCAAAAACTCTCAAGCAAAAAAAACGACAAAACAACACTACCAACAAAAAAAAAGTGACGAGCTGATGCCGGAAAATTTGCTTTTAAAAATGAGAAAGGCGCGCAAAAAAAAAAACAATAAAGAAAGAAAAGATTATTGGGAAATACTACATAAAAAGGTGGCAAATTTAACTCATTCTACTTGCATATTCATCTCATCTAAATTCATTGATACAAAGATGAAAAGTTAATGACATGGCTTTTCGAAATAGCTCTTCGATGATAATTACCGAATGATAAACTAACTACTTATTAAATGTTAACAAAACAAAGTTAAATTTGATGCTCGATTTTTAAACTATCACTCACAGAAAAAAGATCCAAAAACTTGGACAGACGCGTATTCAAACGGGAAAATTAAATTTGGACAAATTGATTCTCTAATGTAGCATTAGAGAATAATCTGATCCAAGCTTTATAACTTGTACAGACACCAAGCAAAATGAGAAAGTAAAGCAGGGGTCAAATGATCCTCTAATGCTACATTAGAGAATCAATGTGTCCAAATTTAATTTTCCCGTTTGAATACGTGTCTGTCCAAGTTTTTAGATGATATGGGTCGTTTTTTTCTGTGAGTGATGTTTCTAATGCAACAAAATTTTACGTTACTTTTATCTAAATCATTTTACAACTTTTTTGAATGCTCCTCCAGTCCAAAAACTTCCAGAAGGAACAAACTTCTTATTTGAGTTCATTTACAAAAATCGTAATTTTTAATAATTTCTTATATTTACAAATTTAGCTATGGGTAAGAATTTTCATCATACTAAAATTTGAAGAATCCCGCGCGAAAACAAAATTTTAAATGCCATTCTTCCGCATTGCTTTAAAGAAACCCAAAAATGCTTTTGCTAACGGCGGCGGACTGCCGAGTTGGTTAGTTGGCCTTTTTTACATCTTTCATATTTTCTTAAGGAAAAAACATTGCAATGCACACAACAATCAAGCATCGACTCACCGGCGACCGAGCGACGACCATCAATCGATTGATTGATTTTGCAAAAATGAGTGAAAAGTTATGTTTTTTTTCTTTTCATTTTGAAATGCAATAAAACTTTTTTGTTTCTATAAAATGCTTTTTGCGCAAATTTTTTTAGGTAGTTTTGAAAAGTAACTGAAGAATCAAAAAATTACGAAAGAAAGTCTTAAATTCAAAAAAAAACAGTGACTCAGTTTCATACAAGCATAACTAAAATTTTACAGATTTTTGTTATCATTTTAGTAGGTTCTCGAAAATTCCAATAATTACTAAGTTCATCTAAAATATTTTACAAACTAATTCATCCTAAAATTTGGTATCATTATTTTTTTTCAGATAAAAAAACTGAAAACTAACAATTTATTGTTTCAAAAAGAAAAAATTAGATTATCACAAGAAAGAAGCACTAAAGAGAAACGGGTAGAAGGGTGTTTATTTGCTTTCAAACAAAAAAATCAATGAAAAATAGTTAATTTAAAAAAAAGCAACCAGCAGATGTGATTTTTTTTAGTTGTCATGTTCATCATTGAAACTCCTGTTAGCGCGATTAGGCCTTGAACTCGAATGCATTTATTCATCACTCACTCACTTTTCTTTCTTTGTACTGTATACCTTTCTTTCTTTTTGAAAAAAAAATGAGAAAAAAAGAGGCCAAGTTTGTGCTTTCTATCTCAGGTATATTGAATGTATGTATTCAAGTTTTTTTAAAGAGAGTGAAATGAAACACAAGCAAGCGTATCAAAATAAGCACAAAAAACCGAAGTTTTTATAATGAAGTTTAATTTTTTTTAATTTCCTTTTTTTTACAAAAGAGCTTTTTTTATACAAAGTAATTGTCTGATTGTTATTTGCAGATTAAATAATAAAATCTACTAGCAGTTTTATTACCAAAAATATTATAAGGTTATAAAAATTTTTTCAAGAAAATGTATGAGAATTTATTTTACTAAATCAACTTTTTTTAGTATAACTTTAAAAAAATATTTTTTAAATCTCAAAAAAACATTTGAAGATAAAAAGAAATAAAGTTCGAAGAATTTAATTCACAGAAAAAAGATTAAAAATATATAAACTGAATTATAGATGGAATATCCTTTTCCATGACAAAAATCATGATCTAAAGTTTACTTAGGAAAATTAAAAAATATTAAATTAGCGTTTTGTATCTTTTGTGTAAGTCTATTCTTTTATAAGCCTACAAAAAAGAAAATCTCTTACGGCTTGGCCAGTAAAATTTGGATTTTATAAAATTTAAGATAACGTAAACATTTAAAAAGCAGGCTTAAAAATCTCATCTTGTTTTTATGATTTTTTTTAAAGATTCAACCAACAAAATTCAGGTCTAAAATAAAGGCTTTTAAGTTATTGCAATTTTCCGCTAGGCCTATTAATAAAAATCAATATGCAAACATTTAGAATTATCAAATAAAAAATGAATGATATGTCAATATCTAGATTTTAAGAAAAAAATTTCAAAATTCAAAATAAATTAAGACTTCAAAATCTTCGGCTTTAACATAAGCCCATTCATGATTTGATGTAATAGAATTTCTAAAGTTAAAAATATTTTTGGATCTCTATTACTTTTTTTGGATACATAAATGTTATAGATTAGGCCAAATGAGCGAAGTAAGAAAAAACATCACCCGCCAAAGGGCAAACCAGATAAAAGAATGTTTTTGCTTCTTTCTTTTTCTCCTCTGTTGCCACCACCATTAAATGAATGAACGCGGGCGTGTTGGCAGCAAATTTTTATCGATTTAAAGAAGTAAAAAAAATATGAAAGAGTTTCTCTTCCATATTAAGAAGTTTCTTCTTTCCCTCAAATTTTTAAAGTTTTTAAACAAAAAATTATTGGATTTTGGATGGGATGACCAGTGGTCACTCGACTCGTATATCAAATTGCAGTAAGCGATAAGACGATGAAAAATAAAAAAGAGATGTTAGAAAAATAAGTTTTGATGATCAAAAAAAGGTGGATGAAGCTTATTAAAAAAACACGCATTATTTTTCTCTTCTTTGGGACGCGTCCAGCGCTTGCTTGACACGACAACGACTCGACTGACTTTTTAGAAACAAACAAAGCGCGAAAGAGATGCTGCCTACAATTTTTATTTTCGAACAACCACCGGTGAAAAAGAAAAGAAAGAAAAATGACATTCGGGACTGGGAAGAAATAAAATTAAAAAAAGTGAAATAAAAGAAAACATACTACTAAAATGGAAGCTTTTTTTACCTGAGTTTGTATACTCAGATTAATTTAGATTGTGAAGGAGCATTGAGTGAAAAAAAGGATGTACTCAAGGATCAAAGGTCATAGGTGTGATAGTCGTGGAATTAGCAAATTCGATATTTAAAGAAAAATAAATTCTATAGATGAAAAAAAATAGATCATTCAGATCAAAGAATTCATTATCCTCGTAACGAAATTCAAGCCAAAATCAGTTTTCTTTTCCAAAAAAAAAAAAGATAAAAAAAATTAAGAAGGTTGATTTCAATAAATTCATCCTTTTCACATTTATTTGAGTTTATATTTCTAAAAGGAAACAACGAGCAAAAGAGCATGTTATTATTGTGCGCTAATCACGTCAGAGAATAGAGTGAATGAAGACCGCCCTCAAAAAATAAAAAATATAAATGAGGAGAGAAAGAAAACAAGACATGAGAGCGACGATGGGGTTGACGGTGGTAGTTGTTGGTTGGCCTAAAATAAAAAGTTGACAACAAGCAAGCCACCGGCGGCGGCAGAGTTGGTTTTTTGTGAAAAAAGTTAGTCAGAGACGTTTTTCGTAAACATCTCCGGCTATTCTTCTTTTCTTCCCTTCTTCAACTATCTATCTATCTCGATAGTCGTAATAAATAATAATCACAATTTTTTTTTGTTGCACGAGGAAGCAAGCTTCTTTCTCTTTATGAATTTGTGATTGTGTTGAAATAAAAAAAACTTAAATTTCAATGAAAAAAAAGAAGAGCACGAACTTTAATGTTTTTTTTTTACAAAAAGTCACAATTTGGAAAAAAGCGATCGATTATTTTGAGTGTGCACTCCTTTTCTTTCAAATAACAAAAAAATAATATGAACAAACAAACGAAAACTCAACTTAGGATTTTGCAACGTCATCATCAATAATACCGACAAAGGCAAAAAAAAAAGCAAACTAGAAGCTTTCGATTTTGCCAAAGAAGAAGTAATATAAAAAAAGGCCAACCAATAACCTCTTATTTTAATTTATCAGAAATGAGCCAAATTTGCTAAATTTTGAACCAAACAATAGAGTTTTAAAAAAAGATGTAACATTTGTTTTTGTTTATCTTTTTTTAAATTATAAATTTTCGTAAATCTACAGTATTACTATATAATTCCTAACATATGATCGCGAAGAAGCTATCAAGATAGATTTTGGGGCAAATCTCACTCTCAATTCAATGACCCAGAGAAAAATCATAAGAATTAAATTTGGAAAAATATTAAGGATCATCCTAAAAGAATTCTTTTCAACTATGGTTTTGCTTGAGGTTACAAAAAAACTATTAAAATATTTTTAAAAAGCACCGCATATTTGGCGTCGCGGTTATAAAGTGCTTATTACTATTCACAAAATAATTTCAGAACCACCACTGAAAAGATATCACTTTTTTTACGAACCAAAGTTTAGTTTATATTTATTAAAATTGGTTTAAAAAATGGTTTCTACCGGTAATATTGTACCTGAAAATACTTTCACTCTCAAATCATCGGACAATGCTAAAATTGTTAGAAAACGTATTGATGACTTCCTTGTCAATACAATTCCAACAATGCCTATTCAAATCAAAGAATGGGTTCGAGGTATACATTTTTATTATTTTTTTTATTGCTTTTAGTTACTAACTCACTCATATGAGCGTAATTACTATAACTCATTATTTGTAGATTTGTTAGTTGAAAATGATGATGAGATATATTCAGTTGAAGAGCTTTCGGAAGCGGTTGGAGATCATATTTGTAAGCCATTTGGAAAAAATTTATATTTTGTTTAAAAATTATTTTGAATTTAGATGGATCAGCTCGAGATATTTCTCATGAAGCTGTCCTTCGAATTTGTGAAAAGCTTTTTGAACTTCTTCATCAAGGGTTTGTTTCTAATTTACAAGAACCTTTCCATCTTCATTTTTTTTAGTAAAATCCTTGAAAATCGTCGTGAAGATGCAGCTCGAAAGCTTGATTCAACCGTAGATATGTCGGTTCAAATTGATCCATACAAAAATATTAATTCAATTTGGAAAGTTTCGGCAAAAGATTTACCTTCCCTTGTTGTGGATAAAAAGAAGCTTGCTAAAGCTGAAGGAAGAAATAAAGATAAAGCTGAAAAGCGTACAGAACAAACAGCAGCAGCTCCTCGAAGAGTTAAACCACAAATTATTGCAACTGCAAGTCAAACTATTAGCAAACGTACCGACACCGAAGGAGGCAATAGTTTGGATATTCAATTAGAAAATGTTGATATTTCCTTTGGAAACAAGTAAGAACTTCTTTAAGCAGTCACTATCAATAATAATAATTTTAGGCAACTTATTTATGGCGCTGATTGCATTATATCTTTCGGAAGACGTTATGGGCTCGTAGGAAGAAACGGACTTGGAAAAACAACGTTATTAAAAATGATTTCATGGTTTGTGTTGGAAATTTTAGCTTCTTTTCATTTCATTTTATAATTTAGCGGTCAACTTAAAATTCCCTCAAACATTCGAATGCTTTCGGTTGAACAAGAAGTTGATGGTGATGATACTTTGGTTCTTGATAGCGTTCTTGCATGTGATGTAAAAAGAGAAGGCTTGCTTCGAGAAGAAGCTGAATTACGAGCACAAATTGACACTCCATCAACAACCGATGATGAGCGAAGTGAATTATCTCATCGTTTACAAGAAGTTTATGGTGAAATGTCAGCTCATCAAGTTGAAAAAGCCCCTGCTTTAGCTGGCATCATTCTTTTTGGTTTGGGTTTTAAACCTGAAGAACAACGAAAACCAACAAAGTTTGTTTTAAAAATGTTTTGCTTGACCAATTAATTTAAATTTTTTAAAGAGAATTTTCTGGTGGATGGCGTATGCGTGTTGCTCTTGCAAGAGCATTATTTACCCAACCTGATTTGTTACTTCTTGATGAACCTACAAACATGTTAGGTGAGGACTTTCATTTATAAAATATTTGCAAAAATTACAGAGAATTTTAGACATGAGAGCCGTATATTGGTTGGAAAATCATTTACAAGAATGGCAAGGTACCATTGTTACGGTATCTCACGACCGTAAATTCCTTAATACAATTTGCACGGATATTATTCACCTACATTCACGTCGATTAGATCAATATAAAGGAAATTATGAAAGTTATGAAAAGCAAATGCGTGAAAAACTCACTTTGCAACAACGGGAATATGAAGCTCAACAGCAATTGCGTCAACATGTTCAAGAATTCATTGATAAATTCCGTTATAATGCTAAACGGGCTTCAATGGTTCAAAGTCGAATTAAAATGCTTGAAAAAATGCCTCTTTTACGACCAGTTGAATTTGAACTTGATGTAGTCCTTCGCTTTCCTTCTTGTGAAAAGGTTTGTCAGCGATGTTTATTATTTTTTTTAAAATCATTTTTAATTTAAGCTTTCCAACCCTGTTATGCAACTTGATGAAGTTTCATTCCGTTATACAAAAGATTCAGATTACATCTTTCGAAATATTTGCGTTGGTACTGATTCAGATTCCCGAATCTGCATCGTCGGTGAAAATGGCTCAGGTAATTAAAAAAAATTTTTTTCACTTAATTTTATTCAAGATAGTAGAATATAAAGAATTAAGGTAAAATGATATAATTATAGGTAAAACAACCCTATTGAAAATTATTCTTGGTGACCTTTCTCCTTCTTCTGGAGTTCGTCACGCAAATCGACGTTTAAATATAGGATATTTCACACAACATCATGTAAGTTGCTATTGGTTTAGATAAAACTTTGAATGACATATAAATATATTCAGGTTGACCAATTGGAAATGGATCAATCAGCTCTTGAATTAGTTGCAGAACGTTTTCCTGGAAAAGCGATTGAAGAATATCGAGGAGCACTGGGACGTTTTGGCCTCAGCGGTGATGTCGTCTTCCAATCGATTGCAACACTTTCTGGAGGCCAAAAATCCCGCCTAGCTTTTGGCTGCCTTGGACTTCAAAATCCCAATTACCTTGTTATGGACGGTTGGTTAAAAGCGTAAACAAAAAATCCATAATTACTAATTATTTTAGAACCTACAAATCACTTGGATGTTGAGACCGTGGATGCTCTTGGTAAAGCTTTGAATGATTTCCCCGGTGGAGTGGTATTAGTTTCTCACGATGAGCGTCTTATACAACTTGTTTGCAAAACCCTATGGTGTGTAAAAGATCGCACCGTAACAAAACTTGATGGAGGTATTGAAGAATATAAGAAACATGTTTACCGTCAATTGGCTATTCAAGCTTAAAATTTGTCATTGTTTTTGAATATATATTTTATTTTTGTAAAAGGTTTTATAAAATTCTTTTATCTTTTATCAATCTCTTGTGGTAACAAAGCAACAAAAATTTATTTACTTTCTTTTTAAATTCACTCTTTTTGTGTTATGTGGTCTCAAAGCGATAAAAGAGGATACTTTCCATAATGAAGGAAAAAAAAGTTCAATGTTTCATATAACTTTTGAAATTTGCTGAATTTTTAACTTTTTTTCTCTAAAACTTTTTTTTGTTATATCTGTTCTTTGTTATAAAACTACGATTTGCGCCGCTTTAATGTGTAAAGTGGATGTAATTGATTTCATGTCGACGCCTTGTGTGGTAAGTTTTTTAAATTTTTTAATAATATATGTATATATAATATAACTGGTCAAAAATTAAAAAAAGCGATGTGAAAATTCTACAGTAAAAAAGACTGTTTTTAAAAAATCTTTAATGATTTTGTACTTTAAAGACTGTAATCAGTGAAATATACTGATGTGCATGAAAATGCTCTCATATGTTGTGAAGTGTGATTTCTTTCAAACTGTGTCTAATTTACTGATTTTTATTTTTAATAGAGCATGTGAGAGTTGCATGCACAAGTGATGTCTCTCTGTAATGATGATATAACTAGATCGCTTTTTGCCCGTTTGAGGCGTACTGCTAAAAAAGTATGGTAGGGTTCTCAAAAACACATTTAACAGATATTTTTTAGGAACCTGAAAGCTCACTTTTAATGTGTCCTAAATGCTCTAATCGTTTACGGCCACTTTTGCTTGATTTTTTTGAAGAACGAGGTGTAACTTATCAGCGAGTATGGTGGACTTGTCGCGGGCTAAAGTAAGTTTATTTCTATTTTACTAATAAAAATGTAAAGAATAATTTTAGGACAAAAACTTGTATATTTCCTCTGAATATGCCACCAGAAGTATTTTGGACAAAACGAACTGATGATCAAATTCGACATGATGTTATTCCTTTGCCAAACTTTAATTTGCTACCAAAAGAACTATGGCATTTATATCCTTTTTTATTTTCGAACAAAACAATGGTAACGTTACAATTTGCAAAAGTTTCTGATTTTGTTGATATTCAGGCTTCCAAATCTAAATCAAAATCAATTGTTCAATCTTCAAAAGAGAAAGCTGATAATGTGGAGACCTCAGTGGAGAAGGAAGTTGTCGAAAATGAAGATCCTGTGATAGCAAGACCTGAAACAGCAAAAACTCCTGAAGATGAAAGTAATCAAAATATTCCTTCACCTCAAAATCAACAACAAGAAGGCTTCGATGAATTAAGAGAACATGAAACGACAAGAAAACAAGGTAAAAAACGCAAGATTAGTATCGAAGACGACGAATTAGAGAAGAGTACACTTCGTTTATCTCTGGGAAAGAAACAACTTCGAGGTGTGGTTACTACGGCAAAAGCAAATTCATTATTGGTAATTTTTTTATTACATAATTTTTAAAACTAACTCTTTTTTTAGCTTCAGAAAATTCGACGAAGATCCATGCAGCCGATGCAAGAGAGAATAGTTAATGGTGGACGAAATTTTGATTTCAAACTCGTTGATGAATCTACTTCTACTCCAACGAGCAATAGAGTTCAATTCTTTCCTGATATTCAAGCTTCATTGAAATCAGCTTTAGCGTTAAGATTTGCAGAAAAGGATTACTTTGACAAAGTGAATGTTCGAATGGTTGAATCTGGTGTGCCATTTCATGAAGAAGTCGACAGTCTTGAAAAACAACGTCTTTTAAAGCAATTTTCTGAAGATTTTGCATCTATCAAACCTGAAAAAACTTCTCCTCAACTATCTCAAGAAGATGATAGAAACGAAGATGATTTCGAAACAGCTTCAAGTCGTGGTTCTGAAAAGTCTGAAACCATAGCTTTTGATCCAACATTCAAAGCCACATCGAAAGCGATACATGCTTTCCGTGATGTTGAACAAAAACTTATTCTCTCTTCAAGGCTGGGTATTAAAAAAACAACAGATAACCTACTTCGCAATAAAATCGAAAATAATGTTCAAATGTTTTCAAATGAATTATTTGCTCCACTTTCTGTACAAAGCGATGTCTCTGGCATTTCAACATCTAATCTTTCTGTGAATTCATCGACACATGTTAACACTTCATTACACGAAAATGTATCGACGAACTTTGAATCTCCTGAATTACACAATATTGTTCAAAAACATTTACATCTATTGAAATCAAAATCTTGTAAGAAAAATAAGCAGAAATCAAGAAATATAAATCAACATGAGGTTTGTCTTAAAATTTAACTTGATGGTTTTAATTTAATTTATTTTAGGGTAGTACGCCAAGCAGGAGTCCTCAACACGATTTTACTCAAGATCAACAACATACTTATGAATTCAACTTTGAACAAGAGCAAGATTACGGTATTTTCTCACTCGGTGATGATAATGATATCTATGGATATGATGTTTTAAATAATTTTTAATTTATTCATAATCTTTAGGAATAACATAGGTTTTTTGTATTGTTTGTATTTTTTCTGTGTCGCAAATCAATAAATTTTGTAACTTTAAATGTTGTTTCTTTTTATATGTTTTACCACCGATTAAAACATTATTTACACGAGATTTTGTGGTTTTTTCAAACATTTGCTGGTGTTCTTGGATGTGGAAATAACATTTGCACAAGATTCACATTATAATTTTGGGTTGGTTGTTGTTCGTCTGAAATGGCGCATATGAATGAAGGGAAATGGCAGGCAATTAAGCAACTAGAATTTTTCAAAGCGCATTGTTTAAAAATTAAATAACGTTTAAAAAAATAAAGGAAAGAAAATAATGCATAACACATTTATGGGAGAAAAAAAAGTACACTAAAAGTATACAATAACTAACTAACAGTGAATAAAATAATTTTAAGTTATGTGTGTGAACAAAATGAAGTGAGCAAAATAAATAATAAAAGTAGAGAGAGAGCAGTTTGTGCATGAAAGGTTATCATCCTCTATTCACAAATCATAAATACCACCTGTGATGAGATTTGTGAATTATTATTTCTTTTGGGTTTCTTTCTAAATAATGGCATCAAAAAGGGCTTACCTCCAAATCCTGCTTTCCACGGACGTGAATTAGCTGCCATAATTCCAGGTTTACCCCTTTGTGAACCTCGCCTGGTTGTAGACCTCACCCAACAAAGTCCAATGGTCATAAATATACAGAGAACCGCACATGCCCCGAAGCAGCCCCAAGCCCAGACAGGAACATGATTTTTTCGTTTGGGATGGCGAGGAAGTTCTTCAGCTTCCTTTAAAATATTTACAATGCGACTTATTAAACTTATTAACACCTGAAAATAGTATTAATTTTTTAATCGAAAACTAAACGATAAAGAGTGAGGAATATACTCACCCGATTAAGAGGATATCCGTCTTGCAAATGATTGTTTTCGCTTTCCACAATGGTTTGAAGTGAATCACTGGGAAGTTTGTTAGAGTGAAATGCTTCCATAGATATAAGCTTTTCATGAACTAATGACCCGTAAGAAAGAAAAATAAATGGTCTCAATTGAATTCCACTTCGAGAAAGGGTTTGTGGACGACGTTGAATAACCAAAACAAGAAAATCTTCATCACATTCGGCCATGTTCCACCTTTCACGAATTATTCGAGCAAAATTTGTACCGTAATTTATTATCGATTCCCTTAAAAATAAGTGGGTTTAATTTAAAGGACCCTGCTCATTTGATCTTTTTTTTAAACACGCGGCTGGATATTCCATCATGCGGCAATATTGCAAACCCCGTAAAGTACAGTAATTTGAGCTACAAATTACGGTCAATTACTGTACTTTACGGGGTTTGCAAAATTGCCGCATGATGGAATATCCAGCCGCGTGTTTAAAAAAAAGATCAAATGAGCAGGGTCCTTTAAGCATCAAAATTTAGAAGAAAAAAAAATTACGGTGTCATTGGTTTGAAAGTTGAAGAATTTCGCGAAAGAGTTGCATTGAAAGGGCAGTGATCATAACTATAATGAAGCATTGTTACTTTTAATTGAATTTCGGATTAAACAAACCTGTGCAAATCCGTTACACCACCTTCAATGGGTGTCAACTCTCTCATAAATGCAAAACCAAATTTAAACCAACATTGTTGACTCTGTAAATGTTAGATTGTGGTATTTATGTTTGTTTGCTTTATCAAAAGAAGCTTACAATTGAATCAGTACATACGCATTTATCTTGTTTGGAGCGATAAATCCTTCGAAGGTTTTCCCCAATTAATTGCACTGAAAAAAATCATTATTTTATTTTATTCAAAAATAATTGAGTTCCCCAAATCAACACACTTTGTCTATAAAAATAATAAGGTTATGTGATGCCCAATAATACATAAATGGATGTGGCACACTTACTTTCTATGTTTGAAAGAGGATATAAGAAAAAGAAGTTCAATAAAAAAAATTCTAAATTCATCTTTTTTTTCGAAAAGCAACAAAGAAATAAAACACAGTAAAAACAAACTCCCGCCTTTTTTGATGCTTTACGCCGCGAAAGGTTGACTTCAAAAAAAAATCGAAAACCAAAAATATTTTTCATCATCACTCTTTTTTGCGACTTTGATTTTTTTACATTCAAACTAATAATCAATCATCGCATCGCTAAATTATGACTGAAGGAAAAGTTGCTGTTGAATTTAAAACCGCTAAAGGTTCTGTAATAGAAGTTTCTGAAGAAGAATTGAAGCAATCACAACAATGGTTTGAAAAAATTATGGCAGAAACTGGAACTTACGACAACGTTAGTGCTGATGATACCGATAATGATGCTTCTTTTGGTTCCATAGAAGACGATGATTCTCAAGATGTGAAAGAAGACTATAAGTAAGTGATATAATTTTACGCGGTTTTATTATAATTGTTATTTCAGGGATGAAAAGTATTATCGTCAAAATGTTGCATCTTCTAGCTCTCCACTTCCTAATATTACTCCTCAGTAACTTTTTTCTTCATTTTTTTCTTCCATTAATTCGATTACTTATTTTCAGATCATTTGCTTATCTTCCATCAACACCAATTCCTTTCAATATAAACTCACCAGCTTTTAAGTAAGTTTTCTCATCGGTTTGAAATATGTAATGTATGCTTTTCAGGCCGTTCAAACCTCCGACAATGAGCAATGAATTAAGACAAGAAATGGTTGCTCGACGTAGCATGGATCGAAAAAGAAAAGCTCCGGATGATTTAAGCGTTCCCAGGTATGATTTTTTTTTGTAATTAAGACTACTAACTTCGTATTTTTTAGCACTCCTGTATCTACTATTTCTCCTATAACTCCTGAACAACGTGAACGAATCCGAAGAAATCGTGAAGCCGCTCTCGCTAAGAGAAAATCATTGCAAGGGAAATAATATATGCCTATGTTAAAGAAATGAACTCCTTGAAGAACCTTTTTTCTGTTGTATTTTTACTGTTATTATATTTTGTATTGATAAATCATCAAATTTTGGATTTTTTTTCTTTCTTACTTTAGTTAATAACGAGAACAGGTCCTTATGAAAAAAGTCCTCAAATTGAAATTTGTACTTAACTAGGAGCCGTTCCACACTTTAAAAAACGTTGCGAGCTTTTTGTGTAAAAGTTTAAAAATAACTCCTTTCTAATACATCAGTAAATATGGTGCTACGAAAAATTAAAAAAGAAAAAGCAAAAAAATTGTGATTTGTAATTAAATGTTTTCATAAAAGTTTTATAATTCGAAGAAAAAGAAAGCAACTTACTTTCAGACATTGAAATTGTGCTATCAGGATCGCAAAAGAATCCATCAAGAAGTGAAAAATTTTGAACTCCACAAGCTTGAGATTCTCGATATATTGGATAAAAACAAGGTGAAACATGTGATATTTTTTGAGAGAAGCATGTTCTAAAACAATTACAAAATTTTAATATTATTCCATAACGATGAGTTTTTTTTTATCATGCACAGATAGGTGCATAATCTATATTTACCGTACCGAAATTTTTGTTTTTACATTATATATTTAATTTTTTGTTCTGTAAAAAGATAGATTCTAAGATTTTTTATCTTGTTTTTATCTGATAAAAAAGACTATATATTTGCATTCAATTTTGCTCTTTCTTTTTTTTATTAAATGGAAAAAGAAAAAAAAATGGGAAATGGCTTTTTCTGGAAACTAATTCGCTTTTTATTTTTCTGCTTATGTCGCAAGCAATCAGGCATCCCAACGTCTTTAATCCTTGCAATGTTGGTTGTTGCCAACAATTAAGTAAGAACATTAACAAGCATCCCAAAATGATAAATTAACGACGACAACAGCAAAAGAATGCGAAGAAAAAAGAAAGAAGTTGAAGCTATATTGATTGCAAGTTTTTTCTTTCTTTGGAAATGCAATGAGCCTTAAAAATTAACGGTCTTTTATAATAAACCTTTTAAAATGACATTTCCGTCGTTTTCCATAAACAGAAAATGTGTAAAAAATGTGCCAACATGCTTACTCTTTTTTTTGTTAATTTGAGAATTCAAAACAAAAAACAGTAAATAAAAATTATGGGCTATTTTAAACCTATATTAAGCTAAGTAATTACCTGAAAATAAAAAGAAGGAAAAATACTGTAAGTTTAATAATCCAAAGATAAAATTTAGAGGAGATCATTAGCGATGTACACGCACATCTCACAAATACATACTCTCACTAACTCTGAAAAAAAAGCAATAATAACAAATATGTTTTTTTTTTATGTTTTTACTTTCTTTTTTTTTTGCAAAAATGATCAAAGTTATAACACGAAAAAAACGAAAGTGAGCTTAAAGGGAGTGTCCCAAACGATGAGAATAATTTTACTACGACGGGTGTTCCTAGCCCGAAAGTTTCATTGTCTCAAAAGCTTACAAAGTGCTACGAATTTTTGTAGCTTTTTGTAGCATTTAGAGAAAATTTCGTAAACTTTTGAAAAAACTTTGTAAAACTTTGTTAGACTTTGAGACAGTGAAGAAAAACTTTCGGGCTAGGAACACCCGCTGTAAGGGTTTTCTCATCGTTTGGGACACTCCCTTTAAGCCATGACATTCGGCATTAATCCAAATGAATGTAAGAAGAAAAAAAACCACAACACGAACAACGTAAGCAGCCGTCAAAAAAAAACATACGAGCTTGGTGGTTTTTTGCCCCCGCCTTTCTTGCCTTATACTCTTTTTTTCTGGGAGTCACAACCAATTTGCCGTTGAATGCTCTAGCTTCTAATGTGACTTTTAAAAAAAGGGAAAATTCCAAAAGAAAAAAAAACACGCGCAAGTGAATGAACCAAAAAAGTATCATCAGTTTCATCAGTTTTTTTTTGAAAGCATAAACTTTCACAGAAACTCATTAATAAAACATAACTTTCTTTTTTGTAAGACGTATGTATAAAAAAAGTTTTTTCATGAAATATAAAACCAATTTTTATTTTTAATATAAAAGAAAATTAATGCAATGCAAAAAAGAAAGAGAAAGAAGTAGACGAATGAGAGATGCCATGAGAGACAGAAGAAGAAAAGAAAAAATGCCATTTAATTAAAATAAGAGAAGAGAATGGAAATCATTATAATTCTTGACGAGCCAGCCTTCTTTTATTCATCTGCAGCTTTTTCCTTCTTTTTCTTTTCATCAGATTTCTTGCCTTTCTTTGTAGCAGATGTTGAATCACTTAAACCAAATGGATAGCACATTCCACACATACTTCCAATGCAAATGATAGCAGCAATCCAATAAATAATCATTGGTACAATCATTACTGAAAAATAATAGATTAGTACTATTTTTAAAATATCAAAAAGTAATAAACATACAAAGTTTGACCGTTTCTGCAATTTCTTTGCGTTTGAGAGCTTTGTTAAAAACTAAAAAATGTATGGTAAATGTTTAATTAATTTTACATTAGTATTTAAAATAAACTTACTTGCTTTTCTGTTCTTTTCATTATTAAGAAATTTGTTTATAGCTTCATCATCAAGAGTTTGGTCTAGAACGGTTGATTCGGTTGCACTTTGGTTCGAAGAATTGTCATCTTTTGAGAGTTTATCCATCAATTGACCAGCAATGCCATCATCAGCACTTAGAAGATTTGCGATTGGCTTGTCACCAAGAAGAGCATTGAGAAAATGTTTATCACCAGTTACAAGATCAACAAAAGTATCCATGTTAACTTTATTGAGGAAAGTTTCATTGTTGACGACAGCTTGAATAAGTTTTGGATTGCTTGAAAGGATTTTGAGATTTTCAGGATCATCCATATTTGTATCATCTTCAAAAACGGTTTTGACGACTTGAGGAACTTTTGAAAAAAGTTCGACTGCAGCTTCTTGCTTGACGAGATTATTGAGAAATGTATCATTATGGCCCATTTGATTTGCAAAGCTTTCGTTGGCAGCAGCTTTAAGAACAAAATCGAAGTTGTTGAAAAGTTTCATGCTGAATTCATCAAACAGTTTATCATTTCCGACCATTGTTTCAAGGAAATCATCTTGTAAAGTTGAGTTGATTTCTAATTGTGTGATAAATCTGAAATAAATGCGAATTAATGATCTTATGTTTAGTGTATAAGTATGGTAACGATAGCACTCCCAAATAAAGGATTAAATAACAATAAATAAAAATACACTTACTGTTGAACAAGTGTTTCATTGGAAGGATCTTGGGCCAAAGCATGATGATTGCTACCAAGCAAAAACGAAATGAAAAAGCAAAGCTTCAAAAGCAAACGCATTCTTGAAAAGTGCGAAATCAGAAAATGAATTTTACAATGTATTCGGCGATCAGGACACCACAAGCAGTAAATTTGAGATGATAGAGATAAACACGACCGATTTATTCCAACAAATTCATAAACACTGATTTTTAAAACGAATAACGACAAAGCTTTTATACAATTTTAGAGGCAAGAGAAATAATGATATGCAAATTATCACGTTCGTCGTGATACCAAGAGGTTTTTTATAAAAAGGAAAGCATACTTTTTGTTTACAAAATTTGCATATTTTCAACACATTTTATGATTGGAAAAATTTTTCATGGTTTTTTTTGTGTTCGCTACTACTAAAAGCTTAAAAATGGCATCAAGTGATTTTGTAAAAAGTTTAATATTTTTAACTGGATTTATTTTTGTTTGTTTTGGTGAATTTGCAGAACAGAATGTTATGGTTTCAGGTATAATATAGTCTCGTGGTTTAATCGTTTTTATTTTAATAATATTCTTTCTTTTAGCTCTATTAAGTGATGACAATTCTACAGTTAATGGATCAACTTCAACTTCTGTACTCTCAACATCGGTAAACCCAGTGAAAGGAACTACACCAAAAGATGCACTATATAAAATAAGTAATGCTACATGTATGTTTTTTGTTTGTTTTAATCTTTTATACCATAACCTTTTCAGGGGCTCTTATTGCAATAACATTAATTTATTGGTTTATTACTTTGATAGTTTCTTTTGTTCTTTGCATCAAATATATGGGAAGTCAAAAACGTCGTGCATTGCCTCATCCTCCGCCTGAAGTGAAACTCAGTGAAAGAGAATATGAAGAATTTAGTGAAGTTCCAAATGAAGCAGGAAATTCAAGGATTCAAGGGTTTAAAAATAAAATAGGACGAGCTGTTAAAAGAAGCGACAAGAAAGAATCCTCTCAACAACAAGAAGATGAATTTGCTATGTGATATTAATAACCTATGTTTGTTGTAATTAATTATAAAATAAAACTTATTTTTCGTGCACAATTATTTCATGAGCTTTAGCACTGGGAATGTCCTCGCTTATAGGCTTCTTTGCTTTGCACTTACACATGATTGTTGTGTCTGTTGCTTGCACTTTTTTGTTGTTGCTTTTACGAGTCATTTAATTTTCAAGAAGATGAAGAAGCAATTGCATTTTCTCTTTTTGCTTAAACATTTTCTCAGTCATCATTATGTCAATTGATGATTGTCATTCAATAAAATAAATATTTTGAACAGAAGAAAAAAAATTTCAATTTCTTTTTGTGGTTCACAACTGCTTATTTTTTGAATTATATAGCCAACTTGAATCTCAGACATTTTTTAACTTTGGTCTTCAAAATTTCTTATCTTTGCCTCTTTTTTTCTTTTACTCGCATTTAACTTTTAAAAGTGTTCGATATTGCTTTTAGTTATGTGCATGATCTTCATTTGCTGCTGCTATCATTATAGCTTTATTCTCTCTTTCATTTGGCTGCAAATAAAAACATTCTTTGATCATCGTTGTTTCTATCATCTTTCTTCTGACAGCAGACGATTTTTAACCAATCACTTTTCTTTTTTTAAACTCCATATCAAAAAATTTTGCACTAATTAAAAGTCTTTTAATTTAGTTCTAATCGTTTGCATTTTTTTTTTGGAACATTGTACATTCATTCATTTATATCAGTCAATCGATGTCTGAAAAAAAAATCGCTCATCTTTTTTTCTTCTTAGTATCATCATTGATATCGCATGATTTTGAGTGTCTTCCCATTATTTGGTGTGATTTTTTATGGTTTTTTTAAAAATGGCTTTTCAATTTAAAGCCAATAAATTTTTATTTCAGCATTCTAACCTTTAAAAGAATTTGTTTATTAAAAATTGTGTTAAATTTAGGCAACACATTTTTCATTGATCAGGTGAAAGAGAGAGAAAGGGAAAGAAATGTCACCGGATGATAATGATACACTTATTGATCTTTTTAATCGAATTGCAAAGTCCAATCGCCGAAATTCAGTTGTTCTTGAAGATTTGGAAAGGAAATGGACTTTAGGAGAGCTTGATGAAATTACTGATAGATTAGCAAAACATTTTGTTTCACGTTTTAATACAAAGAAAGGATCATGCATTGTTATTTATATGAATAAATGCGCTGAATATGTTATTAGTTATATTGCTGCTCTTAAAGCTGGTAAGATTATTCATTAAAGTTAACTGTACATAACTGCATTGTTCTTTCAAATAAGCATTTTGTGTGAAAGTAAAATAGTTTTTTCGCATACATCTTGCTTTTAAAAATTATAAAAAGCTCTTATAAAAAATTTAATTTCAGGAGGTGCATATCTTCCTCTGGATATTAGTTATCCTGAAAATCTTTTAAATTCTGTTCTTGATGAAGTTCAACCAACTGTAGTTTGTACACTTACAAATTATGCTTCTAAACTTCCTTCAACTGTACCATTTTTTGATTTATCTGTACAAACATGGTTTGACGACATCGCCTTAGATGATGATACGCAATTACCAAATGATTTAAATCCAGATGATTTAGCTTATATTGTTTATAGTTCTGGAACAACGGGTAAACCTAAAGGGATTGCTTGCCCACATCGAGGCGCGGTATTATCTTACAAATTTCGTTTCAATCATTATCCATATGAATCTGATGATGTTGTGGCTTGTAATGTTTTCTTTGTTTGGGAATTGCTTCGTCCGATACTTCAAGGGGTTAAAATGACCATAATTCCGGATGATGTCATCTATGATCCGTTACCACTTTGTAAATTTTTGGAAAAATATAATGTTACTCGCATGCTTTTTACTCCATCCCTATTAGAAACGGTACTCGATACTCAAAGTGAAGAAGCAATTCAAAAAAGTTTTAAAAAATTTCGTTTAATTTGGTTGTGCGGTGAAGTTGTTACTTGCGCATTGTTAAATCGAACAATGAAAGTTATGAGCCATATTCAAGTTGTGAATCTTTATTCTATTAGCGAATGTCATGATGTTGCTGTAGAAGATTTAACTGAATTTTATAAACGTGGTGAAGATCGTAAATATGCTCCTGTGGGGAAGGTGATACCTGGAGTGAAGGTTTTAACTCTCGATGCAAATCTTCGAAAAGTTCCCATAGGAGTACCCGGAGAAATATATGTTGCCGGACCAACTCTTGCTAGAGGCTATCTTCATCGACCTGAACTTAATAAAAACCGATTTTTACAAGTTCCAGATGATTATAAAGCAGAAATGGGCACAAGGATGTATCGTACAGGTGATTGGGGCTATCTCCTGGCAAATTCAACTTTGGAAATTTGTGGCCGTTGTGATACTCTTGTAAAAATTCGTGGTTACAGCGTTGAAATCCAAGCAATCGAAAATACTTTATTAAAATTACCTTACATTGCAAGTTGTGCAGTTGCTAGTATCGGCGCAGAAGGGGAAGATAAACAACTTGCAGCTTACATAGTTTTAAATCAATGTGTTTCACGTAAAAATATTCGGGCTGATCTCAAATGCCGCCTTCCTTTTTACATGGTTCCTAATTTCTTTGTTTTTTTGGAAAAGTAAATTTTAACTTTGTAAAAATTTTAAGTTTACTTATTTTTCTCAAACTTAGACTTCCTGTTTTGGCGGCTTCATCCAAAATTGATCGAAAAGCTCTTCCAAATGTTGATTTAGATAAAGATGTAGTCGAAGCTGAAGCTCTTGCTACAACACAAACGGAAAAAAAATTAGCAAAAATTTGGTCAGAAATCTTGCAACAAAAAACTTTGGACATTCAAGAATCCTTTTTCGATTTGGGAGGACATTCTTTGATGGCAGCTAGGCTGCTTGCAAAAGTCAATGCTGAATTTGGAGTGGATCTATCAATGCGAGATCTATTTAGTTCGCCAACAGTTTATGCAATGGCAAGAGTGTTGGATGGAGCGGATCGAAAAAGTCCCGATCAACATGTTGATTTGGATTCTGAAGTTAGCACTCACGATATCAAAGATAATGTGTTAGTTTTAGATATTAAAAAAACAGATAAAGTAATTTTAAATTTAGGATGGACCTTCATTTACGAGCGTTTTGGCGTTCAACAGAATATGGAAATCGATTCTCTCGCTCCACCATTTTACTTACAGGCGTCACGGGATATCTTGGAAGCCATTTACTTTCAAGGCTTTTAACCTCTTCGCAGACGAGAATTGTGTGTATCGTCCGTGAATCTTCTAATGAAACAGTACAAAGCCGTGTTGAAAATTCGTTGAAAAAACATGGACTTTTGACAAAAGCCGCTAAAGAGCAATTAAAGTAAATTAAATCTAAATTTTTTAAGACTTTTCTAAAAAAAATTATTCAGTGAAAGAGTTCGAGCAGTAGCAGCCGATGTTGCACTTTTTCAATTTGGTCTCTCAGATGAACACTATCATTTTTTATCATATGACATAGATGTAGTTATTCATGCGGCAGCTTATGTTAACCTTATCTATCCATATCATGCTTTACATGGAATCAACGTTTTGGGAACTCGAAATGTTCTAGATTTTTGTCACACTAATAAAGTCAAGCCACTTCATTATATCAGCACAGATGCTGTAATCCCAGCTGGGCTCAAAGACGTTGATGAAGATTTTCGAATTGAAGATGTCAAAGAAAAACTTGAAGATGGTTATGGTCAAAGTAAATATGTCGCAGAACAACTTGTGAAACTTTCACAACAAAGAGGACTTCCATCAATAATTTATAGACTTGGAAATCAAGCTGCTTCTACAACAGCTGGATATTGGAATGATCAAGACTTTACTTATCTTCTCCTTCAATCGGTTATTCATACAGGAAAAACACCCGATATTGATTGGATTGTAAGTGATTGTGATTACAGAATACATCTCTCTAAAATTCGATAAAAAAAATTATAAATTTTTTAGGTTGAAATAACACCCGTTGATTTTGCTGCTAAATTCATTATTGAATTAACAACAAATGAATTTTGTCCAAATGTCGGAAAAATCTTCCATTTGATTAATACTTCAGGAAGCACTAAATGGTCAGATTTGATGGATTGGTTGAGACGCATGGGTTATCAAGTTCAAAAAATTGATGTTGCTTCATGGTTGCAATTGTATGTTATTGAAGTCACTATGCACTAAAAAAACCATTTAAAATTTTAGAATTATAAATAGCAATGAAGCAGCTCTTCAACAACTTCAAAAACTTGTTCAAGTTATGGTACGAGATGAAAGTTTCTTTCTTCGACAAACATCTTATTTAAAATCGAATACGGATAAATTTTTACAAGATAAAAAATGGAAATATCCTATCATTGACGAAAGATTAATCAAACATTGGCTTCAACTTCTCATGGAACGGCAGGTTATTACTCGACCGCGGCTTTCTACGGGTTAGTTTTTCACATCCAAAAGCAAAACAAACAAAAAAGAGAAGAAAAAAACGCTTTCTTTCGGTCCATTTAAAATTCAAAAAAACCACTTTTTCTTTCCCATTTTCTCCATCCGGAGATTAACAAAAAGAAAGTACATGCATGTGCTCTCTATTTTTTCTTATGTGTAAAATGTTTTTTTTTGTTTTTAAAACAAAGTTTTTGGAAGATTCCATTTCGGTTTTCTTTTTTTGCGCAAACAAAAAGAAAAGAAACGCGTTTTACTTTGTTAATAATAACAGAAACAAAAAAAAGTGTTTTTTGCAGTTCATTTTGGTCCATAAAAAGTATTTATAATGAGCCTTGCTCCAGGTATTATCATTTTCATTTCTTGAAATACAAAAATGATATTTTAGGTACCGCTTTGGTTGAAAAAGTTTGTATTATTACTGGTGCTTCTGAAGGAATTGGTGAAGCTATTGCTCGAATGCTTGCCATCGATGGAGGTACAATTTTAATTTAATCTTTTTAAATAGTAATTTATAAATTTCTTAAGGAGCTTGTGTGGTCTTGGCTTCCCGCCAAATGGATAAATTAAATGCATTGGCCCAAAGACTTCAAGCAGCTGGATGCTCAGAAACCAATGTTCTTCCAATTCAATGTGATGTCACAAAACGCGAAGATACTCAAACTGTTGTTGACAAAACTTTAGAAAAGTTTGGTAGAATTGATGTTTTAGTTAATTGTGCCGGATTAATGTATTATACTTTAATGAAAAATTGTCAATATGATGCAAGCGTTTTTATAGATATTTGAAAAAAAAACTCAAACCATTTTTTTGTAGGAATGGTCAAATCAAATTGATGTTAATTGTCATGGAACAACAAATATGATTGGAAGTGTTTTGCCACATTTTATTGAAAACAAGCGCGGCCACATCCTCAATATTACTTCCGATGCTGGAAAACGAGGATTCGCTGGTCTTGCAGTTTATTCTGGCACAAAATTCTATATTGAAGGTTTTTGTCAGGCTCTAAGACAAGAACTCATTGAATTTAATGTTCGCATCACAAATGTTCAACCTGGCGACGTTGCAACCAAACTTGCTGGGCGTTCAACCGATCAAGAAGCTCGTGAAAAATTTGATGGATCTAATGCAGGCCATAAAATTTTGGATCCTGAAGACGTCGCTAGAACTATTCTATTTGCTTTAAGTCAACCCATACATGTTGCACTCAATGAAATTCTTATTGAGCCACAAGCGGCACCCATCTAATTTAATATTTTAAATTTAACATATTTTTACTTTTATTTTTTAATGTATTTAATCTTTCTTTTTTCTCTTTTTGCAATAAATAAAATAAAAATTTGTGGTTTATATTTCGAAAAAGAAAGAAAAGTCTTTCCTCTCAAGCTAAGAAATAATGTGGAAAAATGAGGAAAAACAAAATTACATGAAAATGAAAATAACTATGACATCTTTTCACTGAACATTATGGCAACAAATAAAGAAAGGTAGAAAAAACTAAAGGCAATTCGTTAGAGTTATGCTCCAAAATAAACGACAACAAAGTCTATTAGAGTCAAATACATAAATAACAATGTCATAAATAATCGAATGATTCCCACAACGAATTAAGAACAAGATTGATTCAAAATATTTATTGTTAACGTAAAAACAATACAAAAATTAAAGAAATATTTATGTAATTCTCCCTCTAATAAACGCTTTTATAATACTCAAATACCCTCCATTAGATATAATTAACTTAGACTCACTTTTTGAATCACGTGTTTTTAACCATAGCTAAAGTAATAATGTTGCTATAGAAATATCATTAAAAAATGTTTACGACTTATTTTTTAATTCCACGAAAAATATCCTTTGCCATTTTTTTTTAATAAAAATTAAAATCCTTTAGTGCTGGAATGGAGGAAATTGAACCAATCCCTCCGCCACCTATAGAACCCATAATCAATGATCCTGAAGCTGGTCCTTCTCAACGTTTACCAGCGTCATCCCCAATTCATGACAAAAGAGAAAATGAAATACTTGTGAATGCAGACGATGATGATCAATGGAATGAAGGAGGTTTGATTAAAAATTTTATTACTTACATTATGTATTGGAAATAATAATTAAATTGCAGATATTTGTCGAGTCTGTAGAGTCTCCGGAGAAGAATCACCTCTTTTTCATCCATGTTTATGCACAGGTTCCATTAAATATGTTCATCAACATTGTTTATTGGAATGGTTGAAATATAGTAAAAAGAGTGTCTGCGAATTATGTAATCATAAATTTGTCTTTCGACCTATTTATTCTCAAAATATGCCGGTAGGAACTAGTCTTTCTATAATTATTCGATTTGAATTAGCTAAGCTCGGCTATATTTTCAGGTGACATTGCCATTAGTTGAATTAGCTTATGGTAAATTTTACATTATGATTGCTTTATATTTATTTTATTTTTCATTTTAGGTCTTTTTTCAATGACATATCGATACATAAGATTATTTTTAATTTACTGTTTGGCTTTTATTTGCTGGTTGTGTATTGTACCATTGATTGCATGTCGAGTACATCGAATGGTTTTTGAAGGAAGCATTCTAAATTCCTTTAGCACTTTATATTTGTTAAATTGGAGCACACTTGGAACTATATTTTCACCCCATGAAATTATTATGGACATTCTTCGAGGAACAACAATTGTTGCAGTGTTTTTGTGCACATTTATTCTTCTTGTATTTTTGAGAGAACAAATAATTAATGGTGGGCCTCCCGAACTTTTTAATCTCCAACTTCTTGTTGAACCTGTTGTTGATTTGGTTCAACCTTTACCACCACAACAACCACCACCGCCTGCACCCGAACATGACATTGTTGCCCAGCCATTGGTTCCCGAACAAGTCCAACGAAGAAATGCAAGAGATCAAGAACTTTTTGATTTTCTCAACAATCTTGATGCTATGAATATTCCGAATAATAATGAAGAGATTGTTGGAGCTCAAGCAGCAGATTTAAGACAAGAAGTCGCTGCAGTTGCAGAAGCTGATCAAGGAGAAGCTGAAGCTGCTGGTAACGAAGGAGTTGAAGCCGAAAATTGGGGGCGCGATGTCGAAAGAATAGTTGAAGATTTGACATGGCAACGCCTTCTTGGGCTTGATGGTTCCCTTGTGTTTATTGAACATGTTGTATGGATGATATCCCTTAATGTTATATTCATTGTTGTTTGTCGTAAGCTTTTATTTTATATGTGATAATTTAACTTTAAACTTAAATTTTCAGTTTTCTTCCCTTGCAAAATTGGAGAATATACTCTTTATTTCCTTGGAATGCAAACAAAAGGAGTTTACTTTGAAGCAGCTCTCAACTTCTTTGTTGGATATATAAATCTTTTAGTCTCAGTTGTTATTGGTCATCAAGTAATGAAATTCTTGAGAATTAAAGAGTATGTTTACATTCATACGTTTGATTTATTTTAACCTTTTAATTTAATTTTTAGTGCTTATTGGCTTTTTGGTTTCTTCTATTTAATGATGAAAGTTAGCCTTTTGATAGTTTTGGAGGTCTTTGTTTTCCCATCATTTTGTGGATGGTGGTTAGATATATGCTCATTACCTTTGACCGGAGCAACACTCAAACTTCGATTGAAAACCCTAACTTTGTACCCGCTTTCCAGTGTCTTTGTACATTGGCTTGTTGGAATGATTGATGTCTTCTATTCAGCATCTTTTGTGCTTGTTTTACGTGAACTACTTCGACCTGGAGTTTTATGGTTTGTAAGAGATTTAAAGTATGTTATTCTAAATATATCATAACCCTTTAAATTATTTTAACGTTTAGTGATCCTGAATTTCAACCCATACAAGAAATGATAGAACAAGGCTTTGTCAGACACTTTAGAAGTACGTTGATTGATGCTTCATCTTTTTTTTTTATTAACTTTCTAATTATTTTTTTAAGGATTGGTGGCTTCAACAACACTTTTCTTTAGCATAATTTTTGTAATGGTTTACCTTCCACTCAAATTTGTTACTACCCTATTTTCCACAGTTCTACCATATTCTTTCAATCTTGCAACAGAAATGCCTTTGGGTGAATTTTCTTTTGAACTCATTCTTTTACAAGTTATTTTACCAACTGTACTAGAGCAGAGTGTTGCTGCTCAATTTCTTAAAAGCTTTGTAATTCAATGGTGTAAAGTTGTTGGAGGATGGCTTGGCCTTGCTGAATATCTCTTACCCACAAATGTTTTACTTGGAATTCCCACTGATGCTGTTGTTGTTTTACCAAATTTTGATCCTCCTCCAGCAAATGTTGAGGCAAATAATAATGTTGAAGAGGCTAGTGATGATTCAATGTCTGATGAATCAAGTGATGAGGAAGAAGATGAAGATGAAGTTAGAAATGATGCGCCTGAAGCAATCCTTGCAAACGTTGCACCGCCGCTATTACAAAACAATAATAATGGAGATAATTTCATCAAGCCGTCATACTTTGGAATTCGAATTCTTACATTGCTCTTTCTTTTATCGGTTACAGGAGTTTTAATTAGCTTTGCCATGTTTGTATTGCCTGGTAATTTTTTAATTATATACAAAAATATTTTTGTATGTATCTTTTTTTAGTTACTATGGGACGTTATATCGTTTATTTCATGTTGGGTTCTAAAAATCCAAATGATCTTTACACTGTTTCACTTGGCCTTTATATAGTTTGGTTATGCATAAAAGCATGGATTGTTGCTCGAATTTGGGTTCAACAAGGTTGGGGTGTTGTATGCTCAGCAGCTTTATTTTTATCCCGTGTAGTTATTGCTGCTATTCCACTTGTCATTATTATTCCATATCTTATTGGTATTTATTTTCAATTACTCGTTGTTGGCCCTCTTCGGGTTGCATCACATCAAACGCCTCTTTATTTTCCTTTCAAAGATTGGGCGATGGGATTGGTTCATTTTAAATTATTCTGTGCTTCAGTTTTTGTTGGCCCTGAATGGTGGTTGAAAACCGTCTTCGAAAGGGTATGATATATAATTTGACTTTCTTTATTTATAGTAGCAAAATTTTTAGTTATACGAAGATGGCGTAAGAAACTATAACATTGGAACTTTATACATGCAAGTCGTATTCCCTGTAATCATGTTCATTACCTTCCTTATCGCCTTTCCATATGTTCTTGGTTCATTGGTTTCGTTTGTGTTAGGATTAGGCTTGGAAAACCAACTCACGGTTATTCGATACATGTATCCTGGTACTGTATCAGTTTTTCTTGTATCATTATTTATTGCATGGCAATGGTCAAAAATGAAGAAGCTTGCAAATAAAATTAGAGATGACAAGTGAGAATTATAGTTGAAATAATTTTATTACTAAACTATATTTTTTTTAAATTTTAGATATCTTATTGGCACCCAACTGGTTAATTTTTATCGCGAAGGTCAACTCAAATTTAAACAAAATTAAAAAATATGTATATGAAATGATCATTAGTTTTTTTTGCTGGTGAATAAATTTCGGGCTTATTTTTTAAAAATATTTTATCTGTATGTTTTTTCCCTTAAATTTTCTTTGGCACTGTTTATTTTACACATTTACCGAAATGTTTTAGTTTAAAAATGAATAATAAAAACTGAAATTTGTTTATATAAAAAACGCAGAGATCAAATATTTAAAGGTCTTCATGTTTTACATTAAGCATATGTTCGCCATAATTTGTGGCTTCACTTCCAACAAACAAAGTGTAAGCATTTACAATTTCATCAATCGAAAGTTTACCGTCAGCATTGGTGTCTGAGCCTTGAATAAGATGTTCCGCTTCATGCTCAGCTGTTTGGCGGATGTCAGGGACAAGCCAATTTTTGAGTTCATCCCCTGACAGATATCCATCACCATTTTTATCATAATCATGTTTAAATCTATTTTGTTCAGTTACATAATATTCTGATGTGGGCTGATCATAAATGTCGCCGAGATATTCTTTAATGCTAATTCGACCATCCCGATCAATGTCTTTTTCTCTCAAAGTCATCTGAAACCATTAAAAATCTTTATTGAAGCTTGGAAATAAGCCTTTACTTTTGTGAGAATATCATGCATAATGGGATAAAGCTCGGGATTTTGGAAGCGGGAAAATTCTTCTCGGTCTAATTTTCCATCGTGATTTTCGTCCGCTTGATCAAAATACATTCGATCCTCTTCAAAAAGTTTACGGTCTTCGGGATCCATCTTTAGCACATCTATTTTACCCTCCTAAATTCAAGATTAAAAATATGAAAGAAAGATAAATGGAAATTACATCAGATGCACCATAGAAAGCTTCCGTGATATATTCTTCCCATGTAACTTGTCCGTCTTTATCTTAAAAAAGAAACTTTTTCAATCAATTAGAAGGTTGCAAATGAGCTGACTCACTCGTATCCATTTCAACAAATCTTTCATCATTTTCTTCCTTGTCTAAATTTTTAGAAGAATTCTCAATCCAATCTGTAAGTTCACTTTGATTCACGACACCATCCCCGTTGGTATCCATTTTTAATGCGAGCACTCGAAGTCTCTTTTTAGATTCTTCAGGGCTTAAATCATCAAATTCATTAGCAAGCTTTTCAGATCCTTAAAAAAAGAAATCGATATGATTAAACAAAGGAGTTAAAAAATGGCACAAACCAAGAACAATTTTATGGTCTTCATGTGGATTATGAGGTTTGTTGCCCGTAACATGACCATAAAGCACTGATTCCTTATCAGCAAATACGGTAATAAATAAAAAGATAAATATAAAATGCAGTGAAAGCATTTGATAATGAAGTTCTTGCGCACTTACTTATAAAAAAAAGCCGTAAATAAAAACAGACGAAATACATCAAATAAAGCATTTATTACTTGGCCAAATGTCCCTTTGAGAGATAACTAATACATAGAAAGACGGAGATTGAAAAGCAGTAGAGAAGACATTGCGAATCTATTGATGGACTTCTTAAAAAAAATTTAAAAAATGAAATCACTCTTACGTTTATTTAATTTAGAATATTTGTACAAGACTCTATTCTCCCACATATAATAGATGCTGATTTTAATTATTTTAATTAAATCATATTTATTTTAGAATCATTAAAGCAGGAAGATCCATAAAAAAAACTCGAGTTTTTGTATTTTTGAAAATCTTTTACCTTTTTTTTTTTTGTTAACAATACCTTTTTTTCTGGTATTATTTTCTGTTTAGTTCATTTTTTTAACTGTTTCTTTATTTTTTTAGTCAACAATGGCTATGACTGATGGTGAAAAAATTGTTAATTTCTTCAGAAAGGAATATCCTGATGTTTGTTTAACTTAGGCATGGCTGGCTCAAAATGAAGAACTTGTTAACAAAAAACGTGAGCTTGAACACCAATAATTATGTTTGTATTGTGCCCATTCCCACCAATATATTGTATTGTAACGCAAAAAATAAATCAGTTATTTATTTATTTTTATTACACCAAAGTTATATTAGAGAAATTAGAAGCACCGGTGACGAAGAGAAGCGAAACTTCTGAATTACAATAAATCATTTGCTTTGTTCTTTTATATCCGATTTTGAGGCATCAAAAAAACAAACGTTCAAATTTGCATATGATAAATTTTTTCCTTTGAAACTTGAGAAGATTTTATTTTTTAAAGTTTCAAAGCATTTTACATGGCTTTTCAATATGTTTGTTGAGATAACTTTTTAAAGCAAAAGATTTTCCACAATAATGACATTGATATTTCTTTTCGCCTATAAAAACAAAAAAAGTATTATTATTTTGAGTGACGGCAATAATCCTATGATGCGATCTAAGATGGTTCTTGCATATATTTTTTTCTTCTCTCGCATGAATGCCTTTGAACTTGTTGGCGACACTTTTTGAAAGGCTTACTATTGTGTCGCAAAAAAGATGTTAAAAAAACATGATGAAGCTAGTTCACAAATTTTAGAAAAAAATACCGAAAAAAGCAAAACTTATTGTTTATTACATAAAATTTGACGAAAATATGGGTTCTAAATTTCTTTTTGGTTGCACCAAAAAAGTTTTAAATTTTTTATGTATGTTTAGAAAGAAGTATAAAATTAGTTACACGTGTGAGTGTGCATATGAGCACGCAAATTGCTTCGATCCGCAAAAGCTTTCTGACAATGAGCACATCGAAATGGTTTTGATCCAGTATGTGATCTCATATGGCCTTTCAATAACCAAGGTCTTGAAAAAGTTTTATTACAAATATTGCATTGGTGTGAAGCTTCATGAGTTAGCAGATGCATGCTATAATTTAATTGAATTTGATATTCAAAAAAATGCGAAGAATAGCACTTACCTCAACGCTGGCATTGAAACATACACCCGATCGCAATAAGTGCACTTTTTAGCATGTGGGCCATCCAGCGAACGATGAGTTTGTTTGTGTCTTGAAAGATTTGAGCTTGTTGCATAATGGCGCCCACATAAATCGCATTTATATCTTCCATGATTTTGATCCACGGATGACACAGAAGATGAAGCACTTCCTTGAGATTCAGGAGTTTGAAGTCGGCGTTTACAACGGCCATCAGTAAATTGTAAATCCTCCGCTGTGTAATCTATTGTCGAGGGTGATTGTTTGATTTTTACTATAGGTAAAGAATTTGCTGTTGAAGAAGTTCGTAAAAGGTCATCAATGGAAAATGTTGACTTTGTCGGGGAAACTTCCTAAAAGTTTTAATAATGATTTTTATTGAAAGTTACAGTATAAATTTTTTTAAATTCCAATTCAAAGCTATGGTTCTTTTTCTTATTTTTAAGGTTTTTCGCTTCTAAAGGCCTTTCTTACTATATTACCGTAATCTACAAATGCCATTTTAAAACTCCTCAAAAAAAATGTTATCGAAAAAGTAACAAGCTTTTTCTTTTGTTTTTACTTAGAAAAAGCAAGCAAAAAAAGGCTTTGTAAGAATGTCAAAAATATATTTTTTTGACAAATGATTTCCGTAAAAAAAGATCTCGGCGCCATAGGATTAATTGTTGCATTTGACAACAAAATTGGGCTATGTCGGAAATAAGCTTTTTCTTTTTTAAGGAACCATCCGAAAATTACCTTTGGAGATGATGATGGTTGAAAAATGCTTGAAATGGTTGTTTTAGGAATTGATGATGGTGAAGTTGTTAAATGTTGGTGTTGTTGCTGTTGCTGATGTTGAGAAGATGATTGCTTTGCCAAAAGGAAACGAAGTTGGAAGACAGCTGAAAAAATAAAAATGAAGAGGTTGTTGCATAATTTTTTTTGGCCCAAAAAGGATATTTATAACAAGCGATTTCCTGAAATCTCTATTTTTTTTGTTGCTCCACTTTTCTTTAAATTTTAGTTTGTTGCTTAACCAAAATAAAAAAATGCCGACAAGATTTTTAAGTTTTTTAAGTGTTTCTTTGTTGAGAAAGTTTTAGATTGGAATTCAAACACTTGAAGGGCTTTATTGAGTTTTTTTTTTGCAAAAGGAATAAAAGAATTTTTTTAAGATTAAAGATTTAAGGAAACATCAGTAACAAAAACTTACAATACATTGTTTGAAGTTGAGATACATCAAAAATTGGTGGAAGCAACAGAGGTCTTTGAGGAAATTGAAATCCAAAAGCTGCTTCAAAATTTGGATTCATAGGTGTTATGGAAGCAGGCAAAAAAGGGATTTTTTGAGAATTCTGCATGATTCAACAGTCGACAACGACTTGTAGAAAGTTCTTTTGGTTAAAGCAATCTTCACATTTTTTTTCAATACTCTCGACATCGTGCTTCTTCAAGAAAATGGGCGGAGTTTTTTCTAAGATTACTGTGGTTGGTCGAGAACGACCGGGGCAACCATGGTCATCAGCCATTTTGTTTCAGAAGAAGAAAAAAAAGAAGGAAGAAAAAAAATTACGCAACCAAAGCATCTGCGTTTTTTATTTTTGGCGACAGTCTTTCTTCATTGGGTTATGATTGTAAATGGAATTAAAAGTGCCCATCTTCGGGTCAAAATTGCCGCCAATTAGTTACTTACTTTTCATTAATTTTTAATAAAGCAAAAAAAAAAAACCATTTTTATTTTTCCTGAACCAAAACATTTTGTCCAAGATTCTGACAATAAAAAGAGCATGGGATAAGAACCAGGTGAAGTGTTGTGCAACATAGCGCTTATAGCTTAATCCATGAGATTGCAGATGGCTTTTTTTTCCACTCAATTGAATATTTTCGTGGATCGCCTTACAAATCCGATCATTAAGAGGTCAACAGGTCATTCACGCAATCGCAAATTTTCCATCTTCCATAAGAAAAAAAATTAATCGTTGCTAATAAAAATGTGAGAAAACATTCATACAAACATGCATGCATACAATAATGTAATTTAATTCTGACTTTTTTTTGTTTTGTTTTTAACTAAAAGTGCCATTTTCAATAAACTCTTGACCACGCACTTGACTAAAGAAAATACTTTTCGTGAATCAAGATCACGCCAGCTATTTTAATGCTTGAAAATACTCTTATTTAGTTTCTTCATTCATTAAGAAATTACACAATACAATGAAAGCTTTTTATTAGCAAAAAGTAAGGGGCACTTGCAGAACAAAAGAAATATTTTTAAAACGATCGGTCGAAGATTTTTTTTTTGATTGTTTCTTGAAAATATCATGAAAATTTTATTTCATGGAGAACGAAAAATTTTCAAAGTTAATGTTCTCAGTAAGTTAATGGTTTCAAAATACTGTAAAATACAATATAAAATTTAAAAAATATTTATCTTGATTACAATTATTCCTTACTGTAATCAAATGAAACAAAAGCATCTTCCTCCAAGATGCAGATGGTTTTTTAGTTGTCATCATTGGTTCAGCAGGTGCCAAATTGGTTGCATATGAGCTTGTTGGTCACTCTTGCGCAATAAATTTCGGGTCACTTGTATTTTTTCCATCCTTTTCTTTCCATCTCATGTATCTTTTTTTTAGTATTTTAATAATTTGATCTAATTGAGCGAATGTATTAAAAAAATATCCAAATATCAACCATGAAGCTCAATATATCAAAATCTAGCACCAGATTTTTGTGTGCTTCATTAGCGTCCAAAAGCCATATTATGTAAATTAGCGCGGATCTTTTAAAAGAAAAGTTCGCGCAACGGGAGGTCAGCAACATTTGATGAATGCGGCATCATGACATAATCCTTCGCTGCGGACGTAGCTTTGAATCAAAATTATTTCTATCGGTCAAAAATTTCTAAACAATTCGTTAAAACAAAATATATCAAAAAGAAAATTTGCCGCTATGTTTAGCCTTTTTAAGAAAATGAAACATCTTCCCATTATATGTTTTAATACCGTAAATATTTTTGCCTTTCTTCTTGTTTGTCCCTTGAGCATTTATATAAAACTATGACAAAATCATGACAAACCATCAGAGAAAAAAAAAGGAAATGCAGATGGCATTTGACAAAACTTTGTGATTAGATTAGCTGTCAATTAAAAAAAAGTAACTCATAGCTATAGTTTTTATTATTTTTTATTTATACAATTTAAAAATTTTAAACAACCTTTTAAAAGGACGTTTTACAAAATTTTATACAAATAAAAAAAAGCTGTCTAATTTCAAATTGCGAAAAAGCAAGCAAGTCGCCGAGACCCTGATCAAGAGATCCCAACACGAAGGCCTAAATTACAGTAACGTTTGAAAAACGACGACTAAAAAAACTTTTTTTTTCTCTTCTTGCATCTTTTGCATCCAAAAGGCGAAGTATCGCTAATTTGTTGGCTTCTTTTTCATTTCATAATGGTAAGTTGTTATTATTTCTATTTAAGGTTGATATCTATAATCTTTCAAGCATATTTAAGCTTCTTAAGCTTTCTTTAAAAAGTTTTCAAGTTGAAAACGAGTGGTTTTCAATAGATAAAAATCATTATATATATTTAAAGTTACTTATAACTTCTTTTTTTTCAGGCTAAACGTACTAAGAAGGTCGGAATCACTGGTAAATATGGTACCCGATATGGTGCATCACTTCGTAAACAAGTCAAAAAGATGGAAGTCTCCCAGCATTCAAAGTACACTTGTGCATTCTGTGGAAAGGTAAGGTTTACATCTTTTATATCACTTTTTTAACCGTCCTTTTTTAGGAAGCTATGAAAAGAACATGTGTTGGCATCTGGAAATGTGGTAAATGTCATAAGATCGTCGCTGGTGGAGCCTACGTCTACAGCACTACAACCGCTGCCACTGTTCGAAGTACCATTCGTCGTCTTCGTGAAACCAAGGATGTTTAAATTTGTTATTTAATGCAACTGTTGTTTTTTTGGTTTTTATAAATCTTTTGAAAATACATATTTGTTGTCATAATCTTTGTAGAACATTTATTTAAATTTGCATAACATTTTTTTCTCATTTGGGTTTTCGCATTCTGTCAGTGAAAGCTTCATTCAGCACATTTGGATCACTTTGAAAATTTACGAACTCTTCCTTCACAAATCAAGCTTATTTGACGGTTTTGTGCATTTATTGTACTGACTTCCCTCGACCTCATTGAAAATGTTGTCAGAAATGATAAGTCTTCTGTTTACTCTGTTACAACTTCTGCTGGTAGTATCGGCAATTGCTTCTGGAATAGCAGTGTGTGGTGGTGGTAAAAAGGTTTGTTGTCTATTTATGTTTCATCAACTTAATCATCGACGTTTTGTTTAGAAGAAGAAAGGTAAAAAAGGAAAGGGAGGAAAGCCCAAGAAGAAGGTTAAGAAAGAAAGTGGTGAAGAAGTAAATGATGGTGATGAGGAAAATGATGAAAAAGAAGATGATCCAGATTTAAAGAGTCAAGAAAAGCCTAAAGATGGTGCTCCTCGTCCTCCTGCTAAAGGTATTAACTTTTGTTTGATTTTTTTTGTAAAGATGTCTTTAAATTGTTTTAGGCGGAATGGCTGGTACTCATGATCCCAACTATCAAACAATGGCTGGTATTGCAGGTGACGCATTTGGAAAGGATAAAGCAGGAGGTGCTGCTGCTGCTGGTGGTCCCAAAGCTCCTGCCGCTGGTGGTATGACTTTTTGACACTTGCATTGATTAAATTTTTATGTTTAGGAATGGCCGGAACGCATGATCCTAACTATCAAACGCTTGCTGGTATGGGACAAGACTGTTTTGGAGCTGACAAAGCCGGTGGTGGCGGCGCCGGTGCTGCTGCTGGTGGTCCTAAAGCCCCTGCTGCTGGAGGTATGATATTTTAAAAGTAACATTCGCTTAATCATTCATTTTTAGGCATGGCCGGTACCAATGATCCTAATTATCAAACTCTTGCTGCTATTGGAGGTGACGCATTTGGAGCTGATAAGAAGGTCGCAGGTGGTGGTCCTAAACCCGGTGGTGGTGCTGGAGGAATGGCTGGCACGCAGGATCCGAACTATCAAACTCTTGCTGGTATGGGTCAAGATTGCTTTGGAGCTGATAAAGCCGCTGGTGGTGGTGGTGGCGGTGGTGGTCCTAAAGCACCTCAAAATCAACAAGTCAAAGCTGGGACAAACGATCCAAATTAGTATGTTTGTTTTTATTGAATTTAAGTTTTTTACGTTATAGTTTTGTCATTTTAGCCAAACTCTCGCTGGCATTGGTGCAGATTGCTTTGGAGCTGATAAGAAAGCTGGTGGAGGCGGAGGTGGAATCCCTAAAGCACCTCAAAACCAACAAGTCAAAGCTGGAACAAACGATCCGAATTAGTTAGTTTTTAAGTTAGTAGTTTTATTGCTATATTTTTTGTTTTTTTAGTCAAACTCTCGCTGGTATTGGTGGAGATTGCTTCGGTGCCGATAAGAAAGCTGGTGGAGGCGGAGGTGGAATCCCTAAAGCACCTCAAAATCAACAAGTCAAAGCTGGAACAAACGATCCAAATTAGTAAGTGTTTAAATTATTCATAATTAAAGCATAACCTGATTACCTGATTTTTAGCCAAACTCTTGCTGGCATTGGTGGAGATTGCTTTGGTGCGGATAAAAAGAAAAAGTTCTAAAATCCATCTATTCAACAATAAATCTTCATTTCTCACTTCTGTTGTCATCTCATTTGTAATCTAAATAAATCATTTTATCTTACTATATCTTTTTTTTATCATAAAAATTTCTTCGTTCAAGTTGTATAAACACGATATTGATAGTGCAGACATTTAAGCAAATGATTATTTACTACAAAATTTTAGAGTTTTGATTCAACATTTAAATGCTGGGTTCGTTCTCTATCACTTTCCCTCCATTAGTTATTACTTTTTTTAACAATATAATTTAAAAAATTAAGCAGTATGTAAAAATAATGTGTTGATTATTTTCATAATTGAAAACAACCCAGCATTTTTGTATTTTGGTGAAATTAATTGCTTGGTAGGAAAAAAATCAATAATCTTTGAATGGTTAAAACGGTTATTTAAAAAAATAGCTAAACATTTTGTTATTCGCATTTTTGATGGTTTATAAATATTATAATAAAAAGGTGAAAGCTTTGTTACAATATTTTGGGAGACTTTCACCATTATGATGTATGCGTTCACATAAACACATTTTTGAAAGAAAAAAAAACATCGATTCGTTGAAATATGCTTTATTCACTTCAAATTTAAATAATTTAGCGATAAATATTCATTCGAGTTATTAAAAATGCAAATTTTTGTTTGAAAAAGAAAAAAACCTTTTCAAACAATATTTACACTTTCAAAATAATTATTCTCTCAAAATAATGTCAGAAGAAGAAGAACAACTCTCATCATTTGCTCCTGAAGCAGCAATGAGCGCAAATATGCTTACAACGGTTGAATCTCTCCATTATTTTGAACAAGGTTGCTTGGCTCTTTCGGTTGATCGAACTTTAATTCCGTATCAGAATTATGAATTGTGGAAATCTCTTCGTGAAGAATGTTCATCTCTTGGAATCTTTCCTCAAACAACAAAGAATATCAATCATAAAAAATTGGAAAACTTTTGGTTATCTCAATTTGGAAAATTAAATCAAAGCTTTGTTGAAAATGTAATTTTAAAATCAAAAGGTTTGGTGTCTTTTTTATAACTTTGTGCATTCGTTAATGAAATTTATTAATTTTAGGTGACTTCTGTGTTTGGAAAAAAATTGATGACACTTCGATGCTTTCTATCAAAGGTAAAAAAGGTGCATGCTTTCATTTTCGAATTGTAAACAATCATAATGGATTCTTTATTGCTTCCACTTATGGCGTTTATGGTGAAACTTTGTCTGAACTCATTTTAAAGCTGTTTTCAAGTCCAGTAAGTCTTATAAATTAAATTTATTCCAATGAAAAATAAAATTTGTTTAGCTCAATGTTTTAACAACTATTGCTGGAGATAAAGTTTCAATGAAAAATGTTGTTGAGCCTCAAACATTTAGCAAATATTTTGCTACTTCTGATGTTATCAAGAAAGAAAAAGAAGTTATCGTCACTCGTCAAAATAGAGTAAGTGAATTTTACTTCCATTCCATTGGAAGTTTATTTTATATATCGAGCGTAACCATTATTTTACGAGAATATGTTTCACTTATTTAGCCATTTTATTTTTTCAGGTTTATCAAGGATTTTTGGACACTAAAAATGCTATCATCTTTGAATCCATCCATTCTAATGCTAACAATTTTGATGAAATATTTCAAGAACTATTGACTTCTGTATTCTTGACTCAAAACGTCGCAAATGCTTCCTCAATGTTTTATCTTCTCAACTCAGCTCAAACAAATTCTTTACCTTTTCAACGAATCTATCCCAAAACAGCTTATGGCAATTTTCAATCAATCGCGTCGAAGGATGGTATCGCTTTCCAAGATAAACTCAATTGCATTCTTCAAATTTCTCTTGCATTGTCTGAACTTCATCGATTTGAAATTATTCATGGGAACATTAGAACTAAAGTTATTTTTGTTGATCTATGTTCTGATACCAACAATTTGAAATTTCTCTTAGGAGGATTTGAGGAAGCTGTAATTGGAGTTAAAAGCAAACGATGCAATCCATTTATTTTATCACATCTTCGAATGTTAGCACCTGAAATTTTTCAAACTCTTTGCTTTACAAAGGAAACTGATGTCTATGCTTTTGGTGTAACTCTTTGGGAAATCTTCACTGGTCGTAAACACTGTAATGGAGAAGCTGCAAGAAATATCGTTCATAATGCCTTTTTAGGGGATTTAAAACGCTTCGGTAAGCTTTTAATTTCTTATCAAATTGTAGTTAAATATATTTCAGAATATGATGAAGCCGTTCCTACTCGAATCATCGACTTGATCAAACAATGCTGTAAAGTTGATAATTCAAAACGTCCCACAATGAATGGAATTTGGATGACACTTTCTCAATTTCATCATCAATTTTCAAAGAAAAAACATGAACAATAATTTTATTTGTGAATAATAAAAACAAACAATAAATAAATAAACATTTAAGGAGTATATAAAAAGTTAAATCTACTAAGAATTTGTGGAAGACTTGCGATGACTGGACCATAAGCAGCTGAGTTATCAAAAAGTTCGAATAAAGGTGCAGCAACAAGTTTGAAATTTTTTGGAACAGCAAAATAGGCTTTTTCTGGTAATTGAACTAAGAAAAGTTTTGTTTGTTCTTTTGGTTTTGTAACATGAGCTGGTATGTAAGGATACTAAAAAAAAAGAATATTATAAGAATATGATAAATATGAAAAAAAAAAACCCTTGGAGGATCAAAATTTGGACGCCACCAATTTCCAACGCAATCTTCAACGGACCATTGAGTTGGTGGAGTATCATCTCTTCCAAGAGTTTCCGTTAAAATTCTTTGAAGACCAGCAACTTCATTTTCTCCAGGTTGTAATTCACCTCCAGGTCTAAAAGAAAATGAATGTTGATAAAGAAATCAAAAAAGATAAATGCTTACAATTTATAAAATGATGTTCCAATTTGTAATAATAAAACATGAGGTAGCGAATGTTCATGAACCAAAAGAACTCCTTCAACCGAACGTCTCATTCCAATTTTATCATATTCATCCCTCATTCTTTGAAATCGAGCTGCCACTGAATGATCCCGTTCAGCTTGAGGATCTTTAACACCAAATGTGTAATTTGTCAAATGGTATCTGGAATCGTGATTGTAAAAAATGTATGCTACGGTAAATATTTTATAAACTTACAAATTAATAGTTCGATTTATTCCATCATGGAGATTTGTATTGCTTGTTGAGAAATTAGTCGCTTTCGAAGTGGCTATTTGATTATTTGACGATGATGATCCTAAAGGCCATCCTGTTGTTGGACGAGTTGCTGTTGACATAGCTATAAGAAATTATGAAAATTTAAAATATTAGACAGTTGAAGATTTCGCTTGCCTCGTAAGACTTTGCCATTTCAAACCGCGCATTCCTTTTTATAAATAATTCATCGTTTCAAGAACCCTTACTCGCTGTGAAAGAAGAAGCGCCGAAATTTTTGTTAGAACAAAAAAAAAGAAGAGAAATCATTGGAAAAGTCAAACAACCATTTTTAACAAAAAGATCAGAAAATCTAAGCTTGCATTATTAAACTCAAAAATTCAAAATGATCACTCCAAAAATGACGTCTTCAATGAATATAAAGAAATCTCAAAAGTTTTCTAACTCTCAACCAAAGCTTCCTCCATTTGAACGTTCTAAACATGATTATGATCGAGCTGAAAATGAATTTCAACGAAGCATTGCTGAAGCTGAACTTCGATCACGTTCATCATTTTCAAAGTCTGCTGTAAGCTGTTTTTCACCTTTAATTTACAAAACTAATGAAAAAAATTTTAGTTTGGCATGAGTTCTATGATTTATGACGATGATGATCTGTTTGAAGCTGTATCTTTTTCAAAAAGTCTTGCTTGGGTATGCTTATATTATTTTATAATTAAGACTAATACTATGTTTTTAGGGTATTCATGGTGGTAACCAACCTTCTGCTAAATCTTCTGTTAAGCCTGAAAACGACTTTTCTCGTTCTGTTGGTGGTCAACAACAAATTAAATCTGATAATTACAAAACAACTCTTTGCTACCAATGGAAAGATAAGAGAGAGTGTAGTTATGGCGGTTTGTTTTCACTCATTATTTTCAATAATCTGATTGTGCCTTTTGTTTTAGAAAACTGTCGATTTGCGCATGGAGAGCATGAACTCAAGTTACCTCGAACTGTTTGTTTCTTTAATTTGTTTTTCAAATAATTAATACATGTATTTTAGGCAAATCCTCACTACAAAACTGTACTCTGCCATAACTTTGCCTTTTTCGGTGAATGTCCTTATGGTTCTCGTTGTAACTTCATTCATCGTCGAAATGCTTCTCCATCTGATGATATTCCTGAACCAGAATTATCGGTTTCAAGCTCTTCCATGACTGACGGCACAAGTGATTCATGTCCTTGGAGTTATGGTCCACCCTTTTTCAACTCTGAGTCTTCAAATAGCCCTTAACTCATATATTTTTGGTTGTTTCTAACATGTATATTATTTGTTTGACATAGGTTTTTATTGTTGATTTTTTTTAAATGTTTATTTTTGATTGCTTTTTTTTACTGTTTACCATGCAATCATTTTACCGAATATAATTGTATATGCTTTTTTAAATTCTTTAAATTTTCTAGAAAACAACTCATTCCAAGAAAAGAGTAGTTTATTAGTTGATGATCATTAAAGTGCAAAGAACACACATTGTTTGAGGGTTGTAATGCGGCTGGCTGCCATCATCGTGCATCAGTTGCATATTTTCATTTATGTTCATTGTTTTGATATTTTTTATGTGATAGTTTATTTAGTACAAAAATTTTAGAGACAATATTAACAAAGTGAGTGGCGTTTTTTACCATAACAAAAATTTGCATAACCTTCGAATTTATATAAAAGTGATAAATTTTTTTTGATCACAATCAGTATTTTACTGAACTGGATAATGCTGTAAATTAACAAAAGATTAGATTTGGCATATTATTGGGCTTTATATTTTCTGCTTTATTTTAAAGTTATCTCACAACAAGAAAGAAGAAAAACATGAAGGACGTCGATGTAAGTGTTTGAGGAATATAACAATTTTTATTAATATTAATTTTTTAGACATCATCTTCTGAATCAAATACAAATCGTGCTCTTACTTCAATTTTGCCGAGTTTGACTGCTGGCGCCCTTGCTGGTGCAATAGCAAAAACAACAATTGCACCGTTGGATCGAACTAAAATAAATTTTCAAGGTAAAGTTTATTTTTTCAATACATTTTGAAGAAGTTAATAAAAAAAACCATTTTCAGTATCAAGAACAAAACGATATTCTTTTAAAGCTGCTCTAAAATTTGTCAAACTAACTTATCAACAAACTGGGTTCTTTTCATTATTTCGTGGAAATTCAGCAACTATGGCTAGAGTGATTCCTTATGCGGCATTACAATTTTCTGCTCATGAAGAATATAAAATTTTGTTTCATGTTGACAGAAATGGGTAAGGTCTTTACTACATTTTTTTCTCTTACCCTTCTTAATATATTATTTAATAGGGTCAAAACTCCTGTAAGACGCTACATCGCTGGAAGTATGGCTGCTTTAACCGCAACAATAATAACGTATCCATTGGACACTGCCAAAGCATTATTATCAGTTTCATCCAAAGTTGATTATCCAAATTTAACTTCTGTTTTCGCAAAAACGTATCAAGAAAGAGGCTTAATAACATTTTATCGTGGTATTTATCCAACTGTTTTGGGCGTCATTCCTTACGCCGGATCAAGCTTCTTTACATTTGAATCATTGAAAATATTTTATCGAGGTTGGTTTAATTTATAATTAACAGGTATAATAATTAAATACTCCATTTTTAGAAGAAACGGGTAATGAACCACATGCATTTATCAAATTATTTATGGGAGCGTTTGCTGGGTTAATTGGTCAAACATCGTCTTATCCACTTGATATCGTTAGAAGGCGAATGCAAACTGGTCGTATTCCTCAAAATCAAGGTATTCTTGTATCGCTGTATCAAATTTGGAAACATGAAGGTATCAAGAAAGGTCTCTACAAGGGTCTCTCAATGAACTGGGTGAAAGGACCTATTGCGGTTGGAAGTAATTTTTATGGCTTTCAAAGAGTTTCCATAATCACTATTTTTTCAGTATCATTCACTACTTATGATCATGTCTTTCCATTGCTTAAAGAACTTAGTGGTTCATCGAATGCTTCTTCGTCATCAACTTCGTCTAATTCCTCTACTTCTTCATAGAATTCATTCACCAAATCTTTCTTGCATTTGCTCAAAATATTTAGTGAAACTGGTCTATTAAAAATATATATGTGCCTTAATCTTGTATTTTAATGAAAGCTATTTTAAGTGATAAAACTAATACTAACAAATAAATCTTGATATTACTTGTATTGCTTTTCCATAATTATAAAAGGGTTGAATTTCCTTTATTTTGTTACTTTAATATTTAATTAGTTGCAAAAAAACATTCGAAAAAATATATTATTTATTTATGTTCGAATTTAAAAATGATGAAGAGAGTTGAATGTGGCGCGAAGTTGACTGCATTATGCTTACCATATTTATTGAGATGTTTCCTGCTATGGAAACGCATTTACGTTCGAAAAACTTTTCTCTCTCTCGCTATTTTAGCCAATTTTAATTTCATATAATTTTAAATCTTTCGTTATTGCTTTGTATTTACCTTACTTTTTATTACTAAATTTATCAATTTTAGAAGCCATCTATCGTATTTTCTCGTCTAATGCAATGGCTCGAAAATCTGGAGGAAGTTGCAATGCAATTACATGTAAGTTTTATAAATGATATTCAAATTGATTTAGTACTTTATTTTTTATTTCACATTATTCATTAGTGTTAGTTAGTAAAATGTTAGTTACGGCTAAATTTAAGTATTCCACTTTTTGAAATATATTGATTCAAGAATTTGAACGATCAACTTTTCGGTTATCATATTCGTATCTTTTTCTGGCAAGAATTCAACAATTTCGGTTGCTATTAGTCGAGTAACATCCATATCATTTTGAAGATAATGAAGAAATTCTTTTGCAATAATTCCGCCATCTTCAGGTGTTCCAACTGCTGGTGCATCTTGAGTTCTAAATCCATCCAAATCAATACTTATTCCAAAACCATAGGTATCATTTTTCACAATTTGTAAAGCTTCTTCCATAACATCTTTTAAACCACGTTTTTGGATATCTGAATCATAGAAAACTGCGACCTAAAAGATTTTAATATAAAATATATATGAAAAATCAATCAATCGATTACCTTGTTCTTTTCAAGTAAACTTTTTTCATCAGGTTCATAGCTTCGAATTCCAATTAGTGCCAAATTTTGAGGAGGTATTTTAGGTGAAATTCCAAAGATGTTGCTAAGTCGACGATCGCCATATCTAATAAGATGACTAACAGGAGTACCATGAAGATTACCAGTTTCACTTGTAATAGGAGTATGTGAATCCATATGTGCATCAATCCAAAGTAATCCTATCTTTCCTTTATGACGATATGAATGAGATACACCACTCCAAGTTCCAATAGCACAGCTATGATCGCCACCAATTACAGCCAAATCTTTGTTTTTATCAGCAATATCCATAACAGCATTTGCAAGATTTTGTGTCATTGTAACCAAAGCTAAAAAAGAAGGAGAAATTAATGTTGCTGTCCTTTTTTTTTGTTTGACTTACCTGGAAGAGCTTTGAGTTGTCTTTCTTCGATGGATGTACCTTCAATAATTTTACACCATTTTTGATTTAAATTTGATTGCTTGAAGATTTTTGATTCTTTCATAACTTGAACAGCTTTTTCACATCCTAGATATCTTCCACCTGCGCCATTAGTACATCCTATAATGTTGAGTAGTTTAGAATTTTTTAAGAGAATCAGAGAAAGTCGCATTGAGTCAGTGTGTGTGTCAGCTACAATAATGAATAAAAAGTTTTATAAACATTTTGAAAAGCATTCATTTGTTTTTAAGTTTTATTTGCATATTTTTAATTTTTCATTTTTTTTTTCAGCGATTAAGAATGGCGACATTATCTGGGTTCCTTACCGCAAATCTCCAAAATGGCCTGCTGTGGTATTCTTTTTTTTCTTCACAGATTTTTTTAAAATTATTTCCTTTTTAGGTGAAAAATGTGTATCCAAAGAAAATTACATACTTCTTTTTACCTGAACCACAAAATGGCAGACCAGCAACCTTCAAAACCACTCCTAAATCTGCTTCCTTGTTTAAAGAAACAGATACAGTTAGTTTGTTTTTATTTATGGAATTTTTTCCAATTAAAAATATTTTTTTAGCTGCCAGCAAATGCTAATAAAGATTTGGAAGAAGCTTATAAAGCTGCACTTAGAATAATGAGAGGCGAAATTCAACTGCGATGTATTCCCACTAATAATCAACGAAATTCTGAAGCCGATCCTGTTTCTCCATCGACATCAAATACGAGCAGTCTCGCGGATGTTCCTGTTAAAAAACCTCGTCAAATGGCTTCAAATGATGCTCAAAACTTTGTTGAATATACCGTAATCCTCGTTGATTCTAAAAAACGTCCAAATTGGCCTGCTTTAGTATGTTTTTCACTTATTAAAAAAATACAATAAAAAAATAATATTTTAGCTTTTGGAAACTGATACTGAAAATGTTGTTCGACGCTTCCCACTTGCTGAAAATATTCAATCTGAACGCTTCTCACAAAATTCATGTCACAATGTTACTTATGAAAGAATTGAAGATCTTATTGTTACAAATGATCTTAAAGGATGCCCTGATTACGTCCGAGCTTTAGTTGCTGCTCAAGAATTTATTGAAAATCCACAAAATTATTTTACTTTTCCTGATGGATATGAATTTTCTCAGAAACCACGTCCTGCTACGCGGAATGATCGACGACAATCTAAAAATGATGTGAATATGGATGAAGAAAAAGATGTCAAAAATGTATCAAAAAATAGCCAAAATGGTCTCACTCTTTCTAATTGTAAGCATTACACTTGAAAATAATATCTCATATCTAATTAATTTTTAGTATCTCTTTCTTCATCTAAAAATGATATATTTAAAGCTATGCTCTCATATGAAGCTCGTGAACATATCGGTGAAATGTTTGCTGGTCAATATGAAAGTCACCGCAATTCCGAATATCGTCGTGCTGAACAAGCAACTGATGCTTCTTTCTCATATTATTGTGGTATGTTTCCTTATTTTTATATTTTTGAAAGTACGTTTGTCATTATTTTTTTTGCAGGTGATCTTCTTAATTTTGCTGAATTAGAAATGGTTGTATCAGAAATTCATAATTGGATAGCACTTTCTCCAAAACTTCCAAAGATGTCTCTTCTTGGTGAAATGCATTATATTTCGAAAGTAGTATTACCTGAACTTTGCATTTTTGCATTAGCCCGTATCAATCAAGTTACTCCAGCTGAAGCCGAAATAATATATCAACTTGCTGTTAAAAATAACAGCAGTCCAATTTCATCTCCTGCTTCATCAAAACGACAAAATTTACGAACTACATCAGAAACAACTCAACATTCTCCACCTAAAACATCTTTTGAACAATTATTGCGAGCCGTAAGCATTGAACGATCAAATAACTAATATTTAAAAGTTTTTATCATTTTTCTTGTACATTTATTAGATTTCTGTTTGGTTTTTATTTTAGTTTTAATTTCTTTTGTTTCTTTTGCATTTTTGTCTATATAATTCAAAAAACATTATTTGTCATTGTTTATTTTCTATGTTTCTAATAAGCTGTATATCATAATAACCTTTGGCAGCATCTTTTTCTACGTGATGGTCGACTCTAGGGTTGTCGAATTTCCCGGGAAATGGGAAAATGGGGAAATTTCCCGCTACAAACCTTCACAAAGTCTTACAAAGTTTAACAAAGTTATAGCAACTTTTGTAGAACTTTGTTAGACTTTGTGAAACTTTGTAAGGGTTTGTAGCGGGAAATTTCCCAGGAAAAATCGGGAATTTCCCGGGAAATCTTTTTTGACAACCCTAGTCGACTCCATTGTCATAATTTTACAATAAGAAATAGCGTCCGTAGTAAAATGTCTGCCTTTTTATTTGATATGTTCAAATAGAAGCTCGTAAAAATATTTGCTTTTTGTTTGTAAAACCATTCATTCCATTTATTGATGACATAAAAAAATTTATATTCTACCCGTAAGATAATACATTTTAATCAGAATTTGATTGAATATGACGAACATGATTATGACGAATTTCTGCATCTGCTTCACTCTTTTCTTCAAGTAAGGTCAATATCAGAGGCATAACAACGAAGATAAAAATAACAGCAAATATTAAAAGCCAAATATCTAAAAAAAACATTCTAATTAAATGGATTTATTTTAAAGTTAAAGCTTACTTCTCATGGTAGTATCAGGAGAAGTAGCATCAACAAAATGAAATGCTCCGCCTTCTAAACCAGGTGAAGGCAAGTTTCCTCGTACTTGAGCAACATTTGCATCGGTTCTTTCAAGCAGAGCACCAACTTTAGCTCGTCGATTATTTTCATCACTATCTTGATCATTGTCTTCATCCAATAATGGTCGTCGATCATCATTAATTCCTGGTGCAGCAAATTTCGAAGCATGATGACGATAAGCCTCAACCTGATTATCACGTTCAGCAGCTAGTCGATCAGCAAAAAAACGACTCACAGGGATTTTAATGGCAGGTAAAGCAAATATTTCTTGATCATTGACAATATTGTTTGCACGTTTTAAATCAGGAATCTGAAGAAGAAGAAAATATAATACATTTAAAAATTCACAATTTAAATAAGTTACCTGGACAGAATATTGTAAAGCTATTTTATTCAAAGTATCATCAGGTTCAATCTTTCGATCAATTAAAACACGAGTTCCTAACCAAGTTGGAGAAGAAGAATCATCATTCTTTTGATAGTTTCCATTTGCATATCCTTGATTGCGGCCACCTCGGGATCGTAATTCTATCATATCATTGGATTCATCAACACTACTTGAAGCAACGGAATTAACTCGAATTAAATGATCTTTCATTTCTGAAAACATTTTATCATTTCTAACCATACAAAAATAAAAAAAAACCAACTCGGTGGATGCTCGATAATTCAATTATGATTATTTTAGAATATAAAAAGTGAATGGAATAATAAAAAAACAAGAATTAGAAAATTCCACGTCAAATTGACGAGCCTTGTGGTGCTTTTGTTTGACAAAGAAAGAAACTAGTTGAGCAAAGCAATCCAGCTTTCAAATGAATATAAAAAATTATTTTCAAAATTCTTGAAACGAATATTACTGTTGTTGGTGGAAAGCTTTTTTCTTTCAAGCTTGCTTCATTCATTAACTTTACCATCATCGATAAAATTACAATAATTCATAATTATTTTGCATCCGTGTGTTTTTTTTAATAACAAAATTTTGAAAAAATTATTTATCATTTCAGCCATTTGCTTTTTGAAAAAATGCTCAAACGAGGGATTCTGACTCTGTCAGCACGCAATGTTGGCTCCATTTTTCAACGAAATAAACTTTCAACAAATAATGAAATTCGTCGTGTTACAATGATTCCTGGTGACTTTACAATAAATTTCTAATTTCTATTTCATCTTCAAATTTTTTCCAGGGGACGGTATCGGACCTGAGATCTCTGCAGCTGTTCAAAAAATCTTTGAAGTTGCTGAAGTTCCAATCGAATGGGATTATGTTGATGTTACACCAGTCAAAGGTCCTGATGGCACTTTTCGCATTCCATCACGATGTATTGAATTAATGCACACAAATAAAGTTGGCTTAAAAGGTCCATTAGAAACGCCAATCGGAAAAGGTCATCGCTCACTCAATTTGGCTGTTCGAAAGTAATTTTTTTTTAAATGATAGACATAAGATAAAATAAATTATTTTCAGGGAATTCAATCTTTATGCAAACGTCCGCCCTTGCCGTTCTCTCGAAGGACATAAAACACTCTACGACAATGTTGATGTTGTTACTATTCGTGAAAATACTGAAGGTGAATATTCTGGTATTGAACATGAGGTTAGTGTTTTACAATCTTTATTTTATAAAAAGTTTTTTTAGATTGTCGATGGAGTTGTTCAAAGTATTAAGCTTATCACTGAAGATGCATCTCGTCGTGTTTCACGTTATGCATTTGAATATGCTCGTGCTAACAATCGTAAACTTGTTACCGTCGTTCATAAAGCCAATATTATGCGAATGTCAGATGGTCTTTTCTTAAGTATGGCCCGCGAACAAGCATCTCAATTTCCTGACATTAAATTCAAAGAAGCATATCTTGATACTGTGTGCCTTAATGTAAGTTTATAAATTTTTATAATGCAGTTATTATTGCTCTTTTTTTAGATGGTTCAAGATCCTACACAATACGATGTTCTTGTTATGCCTAATCTTTATGGTGATATTCTCTCTGATTTATGCGCTGGTCTCGTTGGTGGTCTTGGTGTTACACCATCTGGTAATATTGGAGCCGATGCAGCTGTTTTTGAATCTGTTCATGGAACTGCTCCTGATATCGCTGGTCAAGTAAGAAATTGGATTTTACGGTTAAACTATTTTTGTTATCGGATAAATAATTTAGGATAAAGCAAACCCAACTGCTCTCCTTCTTTCTGCTATTATGATGCTCCGTTACATGCATTTGGAATCTTACGCAAACCGAATTGAACGTGCCTGCTTTGATGCTATTGCCATTGGTGATCAAAAAACTGGAGATTTGGGTGGAAGTGGAACATGCTCATCATTTACAGCTGATATTTGTGCTCGCCTTCGTAATAGCCAATAAAAACAATTTTTGATATATGTAGTAGGATTATTAATTGTAAAATCCTTTTCTCACTAATTAGCTTTCTTTTTTAATTGTATCGTGCTTTAGTTTAAACTAGAATATTTTCTCATTGATATTCTTGTGTTTATGACACAAGTTTAATAACAAATTTTATTTTTTTTAATCCATTTGAATTTCCGGTTTTTAGTAGTATGTAGAATAAATATTATCTTTTATTTAACGTTATTTACACTGTACATAGTTGCTTGAAAGAGATATAAAAAACAAAAAAAAAAAACATTTTCGATTTATATGATATTCATTTGATATTGTAAAAAGGAGAACCGAGATCATCGTTGTTATAAATTTAGGCAGAGAAATAAGTACATACATAAAAATTTAGTAAACCTTTCAAATACTAAAACACTCTTCAAAGAAATTACTCAATTTATTATAAAGATGCCAACGACTGCCAGCTAAATTATGTGATTCATCAGCATAGATGGCAAGATCAAATTCAACATTTTCGTCGGTTAAAGCTTTAAGAAAAACGGCAGTATTTTGAAAATGAACATTGTCATCTCCGGTTCCATGAACAAGTAAAAATTTAACATCATGAAATGCAGTAACATTTCTCGTAAGATCTGTCGCTTCATAAGCATCTTCAGATGCCGCTCCCATATATCTCTCTGTATAAGTTGCATCATAATATTTGAAATGTGAAACTGGAGCAACTGAAGCGGCACAACGGAAGGTTTGCTTATTATCACGCTCGATTGCTTTTGCCGCAACAAAGCCTTAAAAAATGAAACTTTTGGTGATAATAATAATCATGCATATGATGAAAGCAACAAACCGCCATAGCTCCATCCCCAAATGGCCACCCGTTGTTTATCCATAAACTTATGCTTTGTTAAAAGTCTACGAATGGTTTCAATTTGATCATCAACTTCTACAGTACCAAAATTTCCATAAAGTGGCGCTTTTTGTTTCCATCCTCTATTACTAGAACCTCTTCCATCAATAAATACAATGACATATTTAGGATTCGAAGCAAAATAAATATCGATATTATTTGCAAGCCACTCAGTCGTTACTTTTTGTGTGGAAGGTCCTGCTGAAATTAAGTACATATAATTAAGAGGAATTAAAGGGTAATTAAAAGCGATACCATAAACATCCACAATTACAGGATAGCGTCGATCCACTGAACTTGTTTCAACGCCCGGTGGAATAAGCATTTTTACTTGAGATACTATAAACAATTATTTTATTTCCAAAATATTCAACGTATAAATTTTTTTTACCAAATCCATTACGTAATGTAATATTTTCAAACCGAACTGTTGGTAAAACACCTGGAAAAGTTCCAGCTTTTTCTAAATAAGGGTTTCTACCGTATTCTTCTACTGAAATTAATTTTTTTTCAACAATGAAACAGAAAAAGAAAGAAAAAACAAACAATTTGTAAAATTGCTGGAGACAGACGTTAAAATTACGTGGGGAGTGTTTGGACCTTTACAATTCATAAAAAAATGATCTCCATCATTTGAAAAAGTGCTTTCATGAAAGGTGCAATTTTGAGGCGAGACATTGCATGTTACACATCGGTCTTGGGCTATTATGTTCTAAAATAATGTTTTGTTCATAAAATTTGGGGGAATGGAAGGATAAAAAGTTGTAAACAAACCGGGTTTGCGGAAGCAACATATAAATGTCTTTCAAGAGGGCTTGGAGCTGCAGCGGTGTAATAACTGAAAATTTTAAATTTTTTCCATTCGAACTTTTTTAAAATGTAATTTGCGATAAACATACATTAAATTATTTTTTGCATCAAAATAATTAATTTTATCAACATCATATTCATTCATAGGAATAAACGCAACTTTAGCTGTTGCTAAATTAGGCTAAAAGAATTGATTTTAGTTTTAAAAAAATCCATTTTATAACTCTTACAGTAACAGTAATTTTAGTGATTTGAGTGAAAACATTCCCACTTGATTTTTGACTTGGAAGTAAAAGGAAGAAGCTGGTGTTTGTATGAAATTTAATTTCATAATCTTTTGGTTCAGCGAAGAGTTGCATTCCAGCGATTGTATATCTTTGTTCATAATTCTAAAATCCTCAAAGATATTTACTAAAGATAAATATAGTTTAAAATTCTCACATGGGCGCATTTGCCTGTTTCAAAGGTGCAAAGCGTAATGGTTGTATGATTTTGATATCGATTTCCCCATGCAGCAACCAAAACATTTTTTCCATAAAGGGTTATCCATCGAGCGGAAAAAAGATAAGTGCTAAGTGAAGGTTCTCGTACTTCAATAACCATTTTTTTCTGAGTTTCATCTTTTTTATTCCAAATATTGAGGAAAACTTTTGGAAGATTTTGTGCTCCCGTTTTTGGATATGGAAGCCTCACAGTTTCAGGATATTGCAGTTTTCCATAACGAGGAAATTCAATTTTATCAACCATTGTATCATCGATTGTCAAATATGCAAGCTGACTTCCATCTTTTGACCACCATAAAGCTTTATTGGATTGAAATATTTCTTCTTCATACAGCCAATCAGCCACTCCATGAAGAACTGATTCATTTCCAGTGTTGGTTATTTGTGTAACTGATTTTGTTCCGGGACCATTTTGATAATAAATATTATTTTCATGAACAAAAACCTTTAAAATTAATCAAACCTAATAATTTATGATTTTTTTTAAAGGGGAAAAACTAACAAAATCATTTCCAGCGGGATTCCAAGCAAGAATTTGAATGTTCTCATCACCAGACTTTTTTGGTCCAACATTTTCAAAACTTCTAAAAAATAATTTGCAAATTTTAAAGTTTCAATAATAGAGGCTTACGAATCAGTTACATCGTATATTCTAAAAACGAGTTTACTCGCTTTCTAAAAATAGAAAAAAATTAAAAGATGCAAAAGAATGAGCAACTAACTTTATGTCCACTGTAACCGGCAACAATATATCGAAGACCTGTCGTCACTCCAATAACATTGGGTTTTCCATAACGATACTAAAAAATACTTATATAAAAAATGTCATTTAAAAAATTATTTTATTTAAGTCAGATGTTTTTAAAAAATGGTTCGATGTTGTTTTTTTAAATGAATTCCCCAAAAAACCACTCAAAAATATTAAAAATTTTAATTTTCTCTAAAAGACTTAAATTTTTTTTATTAACTTACTAAAGCTTCAGAATCCAACAAAACTTTGGATTCGGGAGGCGTTTTATTGACATTAAGTAATTCAACATGATCGCCATATCGTATAGATATGTGATTATTGTCAACCCAATCCATGGATTCGATGGGTGACATGAATGTTGGTCCAACGACATCTTTCAATTCCATCGGTGTTCCTTCTAAGATAGAACTGGACCCCACTAAAAAAAGCGATTTTAAACTTCAAACAATAAATTTTTTAACAAACTAGGAGTGAAAATTAAAATAGCGATAAAAATCATTGAACATATAACAAATATTACTAATAATGCTGTAACAATGCCCTTCCAATTTCGTTCTTGTGGTATTCCACCAACAAGTTCCTGAAATAATGCCGAATCTCGGGATAAAAAAGCTTGACTACCAATTCCAACCACTGCTGCCCTCACTAATGCGCTTCCGCCACCTTTCAATGAAGATGGTGATGAAGACGTAGCCACTACTACGCTTTGCCCAGTTGCAGACGTGGCGCGCGCAAACATTTTTGGTTGGTGTCCTCCTTTAAAATGAAACCCATAATCATCAACATCAAAAAAAAAACAATTACATACAATGAAAGTTTGCGAATCGCATTTGAACTTCAATTTATTCCGATCAAAAAAAAAAAGATGGCGACAAAAACAAATATCGTAAAAAAAAAATTTTTATTTGTTTTTAATTTTATTTTTGTATTCAACCTTCAAACATGGGTGCTTGCTTTGATTTTCTCAAAAAAAGAAAAATGTTTCAAATATCATAAAAAAAATTTGAATCAAAATAGTAAAAGTCTCTAGCTCCCAAAAAGGTGGTTTGAATGCAGTAAAATCTTTTGACATCAAATAAATGGAGAATTTTATACTTTGAAAGTAAAATAAATAAGTTTTCTCTGATTTCTTCCTATTGCAAAGAAGGCACTTGAAATAAAAAAAGAGAAGTTGTAGTCGGCAAAAAGAAGATGAATGCCGTATTTTTTCAAGTTTTTTAGAAGCAAGTATATAAGAAGAAGAAAAAAATGGTGAGAAGACGAAGCATAAGACTTTGATCGCATTTGAAGAGAAAAAAGGCAGGCTTGAAAAAAAAACCAAATTGATGATGAATGAATGCGAAAAGGCCAAAAAGCGGATTTTCTGCTTTCCGGCTAATATAAATAAGCGATGAAATAATCTCTTTTCGTATCTATATAATTTTATAAAAATTATCTTATTTTGGTATTTTATACATTACTTTTTACATTAAAAAAATAGAAAAAATGAAAAACCATAATGGAAAAAGTTATGAAAAAAAAAATGAAAATTTTTTTAAACATTTTTTTGTCGCCATTATGACTCCTCCATTTTTTTTTAGAAGACGCATCCTTTTTTGGTTTTAAGTTTCTTTTGTTTTTCATCAGTTTTATATTTCAATTTACTCATGGGACTAAGAGTGGGTCCCATTTTTTGCTTTATAATCAATGTTTGACAAACAAATGAATAAATAAAGTCAAACAAACAACTGCGTATTTTTTTGTTCAATCATTAATTTGTTGTTTTTTTTTCCAACGGAAATGGTTCAATTTTGTTATTGAACCATTATTTGTCTTTTTTTCAATTACATGATTAAGTTAAATGTTCTCTTTTGTTCAAAAAAAATTTCTCACGAGAGAAATAATGCAATGGCAAAATAGCTCTTTTATTTTTTTCAAAGAGGAGGACACCGCCTTAAGCAATTTACTTAAAAGTCAAAAAATGAAGTATGAAGAAAACTAACCTCATCGCCATCAAGTAAATCAACTTCTTTAAGGGTTGACATTGAACAAACATAAATTGGATAAAATATAAATCAAATTGAAAAAAAACGTTATTATTGCCGAAGAAGAATGATGCGCACTCGTGAAATGCGTAATAAACAAAAAAGTGGCAATAATCAGTTGGGCAAACAGTTGCGTTGTTCTCTTTTTTTCTTGCATTTACTTGCTTGCTTTCTCTCAATACATACTTTTTTTAACCCTTCTTCGAGATGTTTTATTGTTGCCACAAGGCAAGGCATTGACTTAGCTTTCTATCTACTCAGTTGTGCTATGCTATTCTTTCATCTCCTTTCTCTCTCAACTCATCTAGACATGAACCACACTCGGACAGACTTTTTTTTTTGCCACACTTCAAAACTTGTCTGCTTTTGGCTTAATACTTAGTTCCTGTTCCAACAAGTCTTGAAAACGTGGGAAAAGCCTTCAACCATTCCATTTCATTGGAAGCGTGTAAAAAAGTGGTTTAATTTTTTAAAGCAAAACATTCGTTAAAATAAATTTTTAAAAAAAGAAATGCAAAAAACATAAGATTATTTTGAAATAATTTTAAAAGTAATAAATGAAAAGCTAAGTGAAAGATAAAATCATAAATTTAAATTTCACGGCCGATCGACGATACTTTTTTTTCTACTGCGTCGTCGGAATACATGTTTAAAAGTGAAATTTTTCTTCCGCGAGAAAGCTTCTCTTTTTTTTCAGGATAAATGAAAAATGAGGGAGAGGAGGATGAAAAACAAGAGTGAGGAAGGATCGACATCCTTAAAATGAGGCCAGTTTGCCGGCGATGGGTCGCGCATTCCCTCATATCTCTATCTTGAATCAGTTATCGCCAGCAGGAATTCATTGTTTCTCCCTCAAACAAGCGCTTTTTAGACGTCTCTTTTAAAATCACTGATTCCAATTAACTTTGTTTTTTCCTCTTTTTTTCTTCCTTAGAATTTTAAGTCGATTTTCGACTTTTGGTTAACTTTTATATTAACGATATCAATGCCTAAGGTTACTTTGGGGTAGTATTATTCATCTATGACCACTCTCATATCACTTCATAGTCTTCTTGCCCTTTGTGTCCTTTTAAGCCTTTTACGCTTTAATGAAGGACAATGGGCAAGACCTCGACCTTTATCTGATGTGGTTTCAAATTTCAACAGACGTGCTGCTTTTGCGGCTCCAAATTATGAAGCCCCAACACCTCCGATGGCGGCTCCATTACCAAATGCAACTCCAAATCCTTATATCCCTCCTGCTCCACAACCAAGACCAGAATTTACTTCTCAACAAACAAATTTTTATCCCTTTGTAAGTTTTTGTTTTATTTTTATTTTTACTTGTCTTGTTTACTTTTTTAAGTTCAATAATTATCCACCACCTCAACCACCGCCGCTTTATAACTTTAATCCTACAACTTCATTTGGAGGTCCTCGGCCTCAAAATAATCGATACGAAGCACCCGCTCAAAGACCAGAAAATCATTATGAAGCCCCATTGCCTCCTAATTATCCTTCTGGTGTAGCTTATTACCAACCAAATGCAAATTCAGCAAACAAACGTCCTGTACTTTTAATTAGCTCATATGCAAATGGTGGTGGTGGAAGTTATGATCAACCTTCAGGTCCTTTCAGGAACCAAAATTATCCAACATCTTTCAATAATTATCCACCACCCAATCCCCCTCCAGCTTCCCCATATGGTTAGTTTTCACTTTCATATTTCAAATGTTTCATCATTTACGAAAATTGTAATATTTTAAAAATTAATTTTTTTTTTCGTTTTCCTTTTCGTTTTTTGCCCTTAGGGCTCATGCTGTGTTTAATTTCAAATGAGAAATTGAAACATGCGTATTGCATTCTTGTAAATGAAAATGATCACAGTGTATGATTAAAAAACGAAGAAAAAATAAATGAAGAAACTAAAAACATCTAACTAAAATTTTTAGGGAACACTGAAGCCCCATCAACAGCAAAACCACAGCAAACTTTGGTTCCACCCGCGGAGGATGTCTATGAAGAAACAGCACCACCTTATGGAGAAGCTGAAAAACCCGAATATCCTGAAGCCCCGAAAACTACAAATTATGGCCCATCATCTCCTGCTCCTCTCCCTCCACAACCAAATTATTCACAAGAGGGTGGACCACCTGAAGGACCCAATCCATATGAACAAAGTCCTCCTTCACCGCGATTTCCAGAGATGCCATCAAAACCTGGGCAGCCTCCATCTCCTTCACCTTTTCCACCTAATATTCCTTCGAGACCACCACCACAACTACCTCCATCATCTGAAACGCCTCCAAATGTTCCTGAAAAACAACCGCCAATTCCTGGTTTTCCAACGTCTCCGCCAATGATTCCATCAAATATTCCTGAAAATCCACAATCGCCTCCACCAGGACCTCCTACACCACAACATCCTCAAATTCCTGGAAGACCTGAATCAGTGCCTGGGCAACCACCACAACATCCCAATGTTCCAGGATTTACGGAGCAACCGCCAACGTCAACAATTTCAAGTATTCCATGGAACCCGTCTCAAGCTACAACTCCAGAAGGACCAACTCCACCAGGAATTTCATTCCAACCTCCAACCCCTGGTTTTCCAAGTCAGCCACCTCAACCTCATATTCCAGGCTTTTCTACACCACCGCCACAACAGCCAACTCCATTGCCAAATATCCCTGGTCAGTCAGAAGTGCCTGGTATGCCATCAATTCCAGGACATTCACAACAACCAAATATACCAGGTTTCACTCCATCTAACGTGCCACAAATCCCTGTAAATCCTCCTGCTTCTCAAACATCACCACCAAATCTTCCACCAGAGATGATGACTCAGCCGCCACCGGGACAACCGCCGAATATCCCTCCAGAAATGACCAAACCAACAGAAAGACCAGGAACTCCTCCACGACCATTAACTCCCGGGTTTCCAACTCAACCACCTCTAGTTCCGGAAAGACCTGATACTTCATCAAATCCTCCTCCACCTAGTTTTACACAAATTCCATCACAACCGCCAACTCTCGAATTTCCGAACCAGCCTCCACAAGTACCAAAGCAACACGAAAATACAGAGCAACCACCTCAATCAACTATTCCTGGACAACCTCAAAGACCCACTTTTCCTAGTCGGCCGCCATTCTCTAATATGCCTCCAAGATTTACAACTCCACCCTTGCCAGATTTTCCACCAAGTTTCCCTAATCAGCAGACTCCATTCCATCCACAACCATTTTCAACACTACCGCCTCTAATTCCTTCATTGCCGCCACAATTCTCTCCACCTACAGCAACTCGTTTTCCTCCATTAGAAACCACAACGAGGCCTTCACCATTCATTCCAGGAAGCCCATTTGTACCACCAGGGCGACCAACGCCTCCTCGAAGACTTGTAACTGCAGGTACTGTACCACCATCGGGATTTCCAACACAACGTCAAACTCCGCCACAATCAACGCCACCGCGTCCAGATATTCCACCAACTCCATTTCCCACAGGTCCAATGATTCCAAATAGAATTCGAGGTTGAAAAAAAAACAAAATTGAAAAATGGCTAAATTTAAATTTTTTTTAGGAAAAGCTCATGTTATTTGTGAAGAAAGTGGAATTGATTTTAATATTAAAACAATCTTTCCATTTACCGGTCAAATTTTTGCACATGATAGAAAACGGGTACCAAAGTATGATCATAAATTACATTTTTTTAAATGTATAAAGTTTTTTTTAGTTGTGTACACACATTTCAAAATGAATGGAATATTAATATTAGCTTTTCATATGCTGAATGTGGAATTAAAAATGCTGGAGATAAGGAATCCCTCCAAACTCAATTCCATCTTCAAATTATTGTTATGTTTGAACAACCTGATGGTACAAGTTCAATTCAATCATTTATGGCTCAATGCTTTCATCAAAAAATAAATTATAATAAGCAAGCCATTCCTAAACGAATTGAAGAAGCGCTTGAAGAATTAAAATTAGTTCCAGCTAAACTTGAACAAAAAGCTCCAGTTCCAATTGCGGAAATGAGAATTGTTAAAGAAGTTGAGCATCATGGGGAAGGTGATGGAGAGGATATTGGAAAAGTGGATGTAGGACAACCATTGAGAATTGAATGGAGTCTTAAACCCGAAACCGATGCATATGGCTTCCATGTAAGAGATTGTTATGTCATTGATGCTGTGGATGGTGCGAGACATCAAGTTATTGATGTCCACGGATGTTCTACGGATATTAATATTTTAGGTATTTTGTATTTAAAAAAAGATAGTTAAAATAATGCAATTGGGTTTATTTAGGTCATCCTCATTATGATACTTATCATGATATTGCAAGAACTCATTGGCATGCATTTAAAGTTCCAGATAATACTGTATTGAGCATTAAATGTAATATTCAAATTTGCACTGATATCCCTGATTCAACAAATGGTTTAACAAGCTGTGATGCAATTCCCACAGTAATCCTTATTTATTATTCTCTTTGATAAGTGAGGTTTATTAATTATAAACTTTTAGCCGCCTTTCTGTCCCGATTTGGTTACATCCCCAACAAATTCAATACTTTTTGATGTTCAAGGTAATGTTGTCAAACGGCATGCCGGCCCACAAAAGAGTTTCTTAACACATGTTCATGCTGATATTTGTTTTGGAAATTCAACCGATGGTTATTGTAATTCTCATGCATTTGAAAAAGCAAGAACACAACATCTTGAAAGAGTTCATAAAGGTGATATTAAATATTTAAATTTTTAACAACTTCTAAATTAATATTTTACAGAAAATGACGACAGAATTTGCACTTCACGATTATGGTTGGCAGCAGTAAGCGGACTGAGTGTTTGGACTATGATTCTTGCCATTGGACTCAATATTGTTTTCATCATACGACATAAATGGGGAAAAACAGATCATTAAAAAAATGCAGGGCTTTCAGGGACTTAATTTAAAGCGAATATTTCTTTCAAATGTCAAAGAAATTTTTTTAATTCTCAAAAACAAGATATCTTTCAATTTTTTCTCTTGTTTTCTTTCTCTTTTTTGTGTATAAAATAATTTATTTATTTTTTTCGTTAGTGAAATAAAATGCGGAGTTTTAATTTGTTGTCAAAAAAATGTTTGACATAGATTTGCAGAATATAATAAAAGAATCCTTTAAAATTAATAAGCAAATTATATATAAAATGTTTATTTCAAAAACAAAAAATATATATAATTCAACAATCAACAACTCAACGAGTTCCCTGAGAAATAATAATAAAAAAACACCTGAGATAAAATTCCTGAGATTATTAAATAAAAGATGCTCCCTGAGTTTTTTGTTTTAGGATTAATTATAGGATGATAATCAAAAGAAGAGAAAAATGAGATAATTAAAATTTAAAAAAAGTAGTCGCGATTATTTAAAGCTTTTAATGTTTATCATCATCGTCGGCTTTTGTTTTACGTTCCGCTTTGCGTTTATAATCTGGGCAATCAGCAAGCAAATGTCCACCTGAATGACAAAAATAGCAAACTTTGCTTTGATCAAATTCCTTTTTACATTTTGCAGCAACATGATATCCAAGTTGACCACATTTGTAGCAACGAATCATTTTATCTTTCTAAAAGGTATCACTTTCAAAAAAATAACCCACGTAAAACAAATATAATACCTTTTTTCCGAGTGGTCGGATTGAGCTGCCTTTTAATGAATCACTAGTACCAGTAACACCAGATGCTTCAAGGCCGCTTTTACCCACGCGTACGGTAAATTTTACGCTTTCACCTTCATCCAAACTTCGAAATCCTGGCATTTGGAGTTCACTCTAAAACACATGCAAATATCCAAAACAATCACGAATGGATAACAAACTTGGTGAACAAAAACGTCATGATCATGGTCATCGGGAACGATGAAACCGAAGCCGCGAGTCACATTGAACCATTTACCTGAAAATTTATGAGATATGAGTCGCGTAAATCAAATCTTTCAACCATAATTGTAAATATTTAAATTTAATATATTATTGGTGCTATCTTTTCTAAACTAATGTACATAGTAAAACCCACACTTTCCGGTCCATTCATGTCCAATAAAGGCATTCATTTCTTCTTTGGAAAGAGTACATTTTGGAAAATCTTCACCTTCAAAATTTGCTGTTGGGCTGTTTCCCTTCTCCATGGCTCGCGGCCCGGTTGTTTTGTTATTTTAAACGTTCTAAAAATTAAACATAATTTAGTAAAGTATAGCATTTTTATTTGATGTCAAAATTCAATCGCATAACTGTAAAAGAGATAAATAACTAAGTTTGAGCCCCGCAATGGAACACAGCTGAGCTTATGAGCAGCATAACATCGCGCCAAGACATTTATCTTATGAACATTAAAGAAAGCCAAATAATAAATGACGACCACCGCTCGCACAAACTACTTGCTTGCTATCTGAGTCGAAAAAAACATAATGATGAACAATAATGTTTGTACGTTTTTCTAAATAACAATCACTTGTATGGGATAAATCTCCTCATTTTAGTTACATGCAATAAGAAAGTAGGAGAAGAAAAAAAAACTATTAGGTACACCGACTCTTTCTCATAACTGAATAAAATCTTCATGAGAATACATAAATAATTATATTGGTAAAAATTGACCAGAGTTACGGTATTTCTCTCGGTTATAAAAAATTGGTGCTTGTCCAAAACCTGACGACCTGAGATTTTGAAAAAAATAAAGCAAAGTAGAATGTCACAAAATTCACGAGTATGTGTTAGAAGAATAATTAATTTGTTCGTATTGTTTGTTATAAAGAGAAAAGCAAAAGTTTTAAAAACATCTAAACTTCATGAAAGAAAAAAATGGAAATGAAAAAGTTTAATTTAAAAAATATGAAGCATCAAAATTATCGAAGAGAAGAAACACATCGATTTATTTAGCCTGATAACAATTCCATAAAAAATGTATGTAAAATTCTGTTATTTATATTGGACAACCAAAAGTTAAATAATTTTGGAATACCTCTTTTCATTATTCGATTCTTTTTGTTTTAAGCTTTAAAAAATTCAGCCGAAATCAGGAAAACATTTATGCATAAAAAGAGCACTTATTAATTATAAATAAATAAAAAATTATAATACCTATTATGCAAGTTCTAAAATATTTAAATTACATACAAAAAAAAAAATAAGAAGAGGCATGCAAAATTTAAAAAAGCCGCAATTTTGGTTCGTCTCATTGCGATTTTCGAAAATAGTACGAAGAAGAGAGAGCCTAAATTGCCGCTTCCAAAAAAAAAAGATCAAAGCTTTGTAAATTTTTTTCTTCATCTTTCACTTTTTCATTTGATTACATTTGAAAACTAGTGTTTTTCGCTATCAAAATGATTGAGATTCCGTATGTTAAAGATTTTTTCAAATCTATCAAAGAAACTTCCATTGATGATCTTGTTGATCGAATCAACTACTATTGGACAACATGGATCTTGACTTTCTTTGCCATAGCTACGGGCGGTAAACAGCTGTTTGGTGAACCGATTCAATGCATGATGCCTGCTGAATATCCGGGTGTGTTTTAATTTTATTGCTTTCTTTTAGTTTATGAGCTTGTTTTTAGGTACATGGAATAACTATGTTCGAGAATTTTGCTATGTCACAAGCACCTATGCTGAACCCATTACTTCAACATCCGGTGTGGCTGAAAAGGAAAAATCCTTGACTCATGGGTATTATCAAGTAAGTTTTTTTTATTACTTTTCATTCACTGTTAATTTTTTCAGTGGGTTCCCTTCATCCTTATCATACAAGCTTTTTTGATGTATCTGCCTCATCTTGTTTGGAAAGCTTTTCAGCGTAATCAATGTAAGCGGATTTTTTCGCTTTGATTTAACGTTATTATCAACTATGTTTTAGCTATTGATTTTCAATATGTCGTTGATCAATCAAAGGCATTACGATTCAACATGGGAGAAGAACGTCAAAAAGTTATGAAGGATATCATCGCCTACCTCAGGCAACGCTTACAATATCAAGGAATTAAACATGGTATGAGCTATGCTGGGTTTGGCCGCAAGTCTTCTCTTCTTCATCTTTTCTCAAAGCTTCTTACTGTCGTCGTAATCCTTTCTCAACTTCATTTTATGAATGCATGCTTTGGTAACGCTGGTGATCCATATTGGGGCCTCACGGTGAGTTATTCACAAGATAAGTGTATGTTGTAATTTTCGATTTTTTTAGATGTTCAAGAATGCTTTAACTGATAATGGTTGGAAAGAAACAGGTGTATTTCCTCGTGTAACTTTCTGTGATTTCAATCAACCCATTATTGGTGGAAATTACCCGTCTCGTACTGTTCAATGCGTCTTGATGGTCAACATGATCAATGAAAAGATCTTTGTTTTCATGTGGTTCTGGCTCGCTTTTGTTCTTGTTCTTTCAATTTTAAACATCTTCTATGTTGCTGCTGCGCTCTTTATACCTTGTTTCCGTCAAATTTCAACACGTTACTATGTTAAAAACGGTTCATCCACCTGCGGTGCAAACACTTCAACCACCGGCAACATGAGTAAGGTTTCATTTTCTTTTTTTCTTTACAAAAAAAATGTTTCAGATGATGATAAAATGATTGAAGACGCTGATCGTGCTCTCGGACCTGATGGAATTCATCTCCTTCATTTCATCCGAACTCATTCTGGTGGCCAAGTTGCAACTGAAATCGCTTGTTCATTTATTGATGATTATTGCAATTCTGATGCTCGTCAACCATCTCAAATGAATGATTCTTTTAATAATGGAATTAACTTCGGTGAAAAGCAAGGGAAATCACATTGTTAATTCATTTTGTCTTAACTTTTTTTTCATTTTTATATCTAACGCTCTTTGTGTAATAACATTGTGAAATTTTAATGAAAGCTTTCTCGAATAAATATGTAAAATTATTTTATAACTTTTACAAATTATTAGTATTTTTTTTGGAGTCATCTTATAAAATAGAGATTCTTTACCATATCCGACCTTTCAATTTCAGAATCGTAATACCAGCTAAAATTCAGTTCTTTAATCATTATTTTTGAACTCCTCATTGTTCGTTAATAAAGACAATAGCGCAAAAAGCGATTTCCTGATCTAAAAAGAAGTTGTAAGATAACATAATGCATTTACAGATGCTATCTTGCCTTTAATATTTTTTACGAAGTGATAATAATGAGAGTTGAATAATTTGATATTTCGAATGAACCAAGCTTTTACATCAAAGTTATGAAGCTTTATGCTGTTATTTTTTTTTCTTCAAAAGATTAGTATTGTTTTATGTTCTACGTTGATCGCGACATTTTTCTTAATTTTTATGTCAAAAATTAATTTTCTTTACGATCTCTAATTGCTTTGGCTGTTTTCCCAAGATTTAAATTTACTTTTTAACTTTATGTAACATCATTAATTTACTGTCTGCCTGGTTGTATCTCTTAAAAGGCTATTGGCAAAGTGGATGCTTCTCCTTTTGTTGTATGTATCTAGATAAAAAAGTAAAACCATTTTTTGTTTGTTCAATCAAGAATCGCTTTCAATCTTTGATTATCTTTCATTTAGTAAAATTAAATTTTTTGAAAGACATGAACAAAGTTTTGAAGTTAAAAGAAAATGATTGGCCGTTGGAATCTCGCAAGAAAGTTATGAGAGCTCTTCCACCAAATATTTCTGATTGTATTCAAAAGGTTAATATTTCTTGTTTTATCGTTTGCATGCTTTTAATTTTTAACACATCGATTTTAGGTTATTGCATTTGCTTCAAAACCAGATGGAAAAGAACCAACAGGACTTCAAACTACGATTGAACAATGCGTCTTCCAAATAAAACCTGACCGAAAATTTCCGATGAATCCATTAATTTATTTTAAAGTTTTAAACGTTATTGCTGCTGCATTCGTTTTTGATTTAAGAACTGAACAATCGAAGAGAAAATTTTTCTCATGCCTATTTCTTAGAAGAGAAGCCAAAGCTGCCGTCGATCCATTAGCACATGATACTCGTATTTCTGCATTGATCAGATTCTCTTCGCTCGCTCTTCAATATCCAATGTCAACATACTTCGATATCCTTGCTGAATGGCTTTTAAAAGATGGAAAATTTGTAAAATATGCATCACCTATCTTTGCTGAAATCTGCAATGGCTACTTACTTCGACCTCAAGAATATGACTTGGTTAGTTTTTTTTAAACCCTTTCGCTTTTATATTATTTTCATTTTAGTATGCCTTTGTCGAACCTTTAGAATCGACATCATTTGAATTTTCTGCTTTGGCTGGTCTATATTTTATCAACAAAGAATATTTCACCGAGCCTCACAACCTTCAACTTATATCCATTATTGGAAAATGGTACAGTAAAAGATGTGTTGATTTTCTCAATTTCTATTCAAAATTTCCTTTTTTAGCGACAGAATTTGCTTTGAAAGTAAGTTTTGAATTTATTTTAAATTTATTTATTATTCCCTTTTTAGCGATTTCCTATAATTCTTGAATATAATTGTAACAATGGAAAGTCAGATCAAGTGCATGAAATGTTTCATACAGCTGTTATCAAATTGATTATTGCATCCAAAGAAAATTTTGTTCAAATTCCATTTGATTTGAATTATCTCATAAATTTATCAAACGATTCAAATGCTGTAAATCAAGATAGAAAAAGTGAATGCATCTTTATAGCTAGCAATGTTGGATTAATACTTCAACAAAAATGATTTAAATTTGTTTTTACTACTTATTTATTGAATAAATTTTTTGTTTGTTTGTATAACTATTTATTATGTTTGAAAATATTTATCAAAAAATTTCCTTCTCACAGAAATCTCGCTTTTCTAAAAGTACATATCTTAATAATTGCAGCAGCATAACCCATTTCGGCTCACACGTCTCTTCCTAACTTTTATTGTGCGCTCTTTTCTTCTTTTTTTTTAAACTTGACATTAATGGTTTTTTATTTTCGCTTTTTAATTATTTATTTTAACACAACCCGATTCCAAATTTAGAGATCGTTTATTTTTAATCCACTTTTCTAATTAAAACTTCGAGGATAAAATTTTGTTTGGTAATTATTTTGAAGGCTTCCACTATAGAATAAAAAAGTTCCATTTTCTTTTGTCAATGAAACCTTCACAAATCCTCCATTGGAAAATCCAAGTTGTGAGAATGGATTCCAAGTTTTTGGATATGAAAAAAGCAAAGATCCTTGAGGAATATTATTTATGTTTCGAGATGATCGATCACTTCTTGAACCGGCGCCAGAAACAATATACATCATTGAAGTGGAATCCGTATCATTTGTGTGTTGGAGGATTTGAACTATAAAAAAAGCATTAGAATGCAATTAAAAAAAGAGAACGCACTATTATGGTCGTGACCCGCGGTATATACAGTAGCATTGTATTTGCGTAGTAATGGATCGAGACGATTCAACAAACATGAATTACTTCCATGTTCGCACATAGAATAAATAGGATAATGCCCAGCGACAAATAAATAATCCGCTCTGAAATGGGATTGAATAGTAATTAATATATAAAATAATGAGAGACAAGGATATAATAAAAGCTTTTATCAGAGAATTTTTTTTATTACTCAGACTACTAACTTTGGTTTTTAATTTAACTTCCTAAAAAATTATAGCCTCATCCTTTTGAAGTTAGCAAAGTTATTTCTCTTTTCTTAAAAACCAAAATAAATATTTTTTTATAAAAACTTACTTCGATTCAGCAAGTTCCTTTTCAATCCATTGCCATTGTTTATCAGCAACAACAGGATCATCAGGTTTATCGGGGACAAGTTTTTTATGCCAAAGCCATGAAAGAATATCGCTGCCATCAACATCGATACAATTTCCACATAATTCAATTGTATCAATCATAATTATTTGAAGTGTTGTATTTGAATTTCCAAAATGATACTTAATTGAATAATATGGAGATGGAAAAGTCCATAAATTGCTTCTTTTTGTATGGAGAACTTGGGCAGATACATTTCCAAGGTGATCATGATTGCCAGCAATCACAAACCATGGAAGCAACGGCTCTTTATAAGGATCCTCGAAGCTTCTCTTAAACCTTTTTTTTATAGAAAAACATATGTAAAGAGGAGGAAATAAATACCCAAAAACGAGAATCATCAAGATTTTGGACACCATTAAAATAAAAATTATCTCCCAAGTTTAAAATGAACTTTGTGTTTGGTGATTCTAATGCAACTTTATTTAGAGCCTCGGCAACTTTGCGTTGAGCAAACGAAGTGTAAAATGGTGGAGGAAGACCTCCAGTATCACCAATAAGGATGAATTCAAGGATGGAATCGGATGTTGAACATCCAGCTGAAGAAGTGCAAGCAAGTCGATTTTCCAATGCTGTTAATTTTTCACTTGAAGAATCAAGACCAACTATAACATAAAAATATGTTAGTAAAAGTATTAAACTAAAATCATATTTTCTTCAATTTCGTCCTTAGAAATAATAATCAGGTTTAATTTATAAACAAATTGATAATTAAAAGTCGCTTTAAATTATTTTAAATAAAGTTTTTTACCTGCAAAAGAAATAAAACAAATACCAAACACCCAAATTCGCATATTGTCAACCTAAAAATGAAATAAAATCTAATAATAAAATCCAAGGGTAAAATAAGGGGAAACAAATTTGCGAACAAATACCATTAATCCTTCATTCAATCTAAACATAAAAAAAATGATGGCTCTAAATAAAAAAAAGAGGTTTTTTATGAAATTGAAAGAAGAGGTCGGAATGACTGACGTCAAATTCTTTCTTCCTCAATCAATTTTGAATCACACTTTTTTCAACGACAAAAAAAAGACAGAGCAAAATTTAATACGAAAAAATCAAAAAACCTCAAATTTCAATGAGGGCAAAACATTTTATAAACAAATTTATAAAAATCTTGAAAAGCGTGAAGTTTGAAAATAAAATAAATTTGCGTGCATACATTCGTTTATTTAACAAACCTTTGACCTCCTCCTCCTCGCTTAATGCTTTATTTTTCATTTTGAAAAATAAGTATGAATCATATTTTAATAACATTGCTCTTTTTTTTAACTTCCGTTGTTGAAAGCGAAATTTATGATGGCAAATTTTTTGATCCTCGAAATTATACTTGTTTGTTTTTAAATTTAAAAAAATATCATCATGAGGCCGAACATTTTCAGATGCTGATTGTATTTTGCTTGATAAACCTTATATTTATATGGGTGAAAAATCAACTGATAAAACAGGAAATCAATGTGAAATATGGAAAACTGTAACAAATTTAAATATGGAAAAGCTTAAAGGATTTAATATATTGTAAGTTCATTTTTAAAAGCAAAGGGTTTTTTTTAATAATTGTTTTTGGTTTAAGCTTTTTTGCAGAAGAATACTTTGAACATAATCATTGCCGAAATATTCCATTGGATGCATATGAACGTAATTCAAAATTCAATAATGCATCAGCTCATTTATATGTTCAAACGAAAGGTTGGAAAAATGGTCCATGGTGTTATGTCAAAGTTCCAGATGAAAGTAATACAATTATTTTTGGAATTAATGATGGTCCAACGCCATTTAATGAAACATCCGAATATGCTCCAATGCCATGTTTTGAGGAATGTAATCCACGACAATTGGAATCAACAACAGGTGAAAAAATTTTATTTTTGTTTTACTTTTGTCATGCAAGATTTTTAGTTCCGCCTCAGATTCCAAGAAAAAAACTTCGTGAATTCCTTTACAATAATGATACAATTACAATTATTTCTAATGCTTTGTATTCAAGTTTTGATCATGGTGACTCAAATTATTACATTTCAGTAAGTTTTTAATTTGCTCATTTCTATAGTACTCGTCTGGTAAACTTTAGCAGCAATATCTCAAAGCCATTTCTTAAATTACATAATTTCAGAAACCATCAACGAAAGTTTTCTCAGCTCATTTTCTAAAAACACGAAAACAATTGGTTTATTATGGAATGCCATTATTTGTTCTTGTAATTGCAAGCATTTTTGCTAAACATTATTATTCAAAATGGAAAGCCAATAAAAAAGCAGCGAAGAAAGAAGAAAAAGATGTCAAAAAAGAAGAAGAGGCTGTAGAAAATAATAACCAAAATGAAAAACCAGAAGCAAAAGAAGAAGCAGCAATGGTAGCACCCGAAAAGGTAATTTTACATACAGAACGAACAACTCAAGCTAGTTTACATAAAATTTATTTCAGATATCTCAAGAAAAGCTTCCGATGCAACAACAACAATCACCACAAAAGAAAAAATTGAGAAAACGTTGATTTTTTGGTTTGAGTTTATTAATTGTTGAGTTTAAATAAAAAAATATTAAAATAATTTCGTCGATAAAATAAAGCTTCACGATTAATTTCCAGCGGTTCGTCCTTCATTCAAAAATTCGAACGCACAAAAAAGTGTCATTGAGTTTGCGCAACTTAGAGAAAAAATTTGGTCAATGTTTTATATAAAATTGTGCGAATTCTTTTTATGTATGTAATTTTTGTTTGTATCATCAATCAAAATAAAAATGATGAAACGATGTTACAATTGTCGACATGATTTAGGTGATAATAATGGTGGCGGCGGCATTCAATGTGATAAGTGCAAGAAAAATGAAGAGAAATATGGAAAAGTGAGTGAAATATTTTTAGTGTAAAAATAATATATGTTTTTTTGTTGCTAAATTTAGCCTGAACGTTGTAAATATTGTCAGCTTCCTGCTGCTTTTATTGCGTCAAAATGTGTTTATTGTACACATTACGAACGAAAATTAGGCTCACCAATACCATGTTCAAAATGCGGATTAAAGTGTGCTTTCAGTAAAGTACGTTTTCGTTAACCAACATCTTAGATATTAAATATAAATGTTTTAGCAACCAACAAAAACAGTGTTTTGCCGAATGTGTAGCACTTCATTAAGTCCAGAAGAAAAAATAAAACTTAAACGTGAATCTCAAACATCCATATTGGTGCCAGATATAGTTGAAAAGAAACCAAGAAAGAGTTCTAACAGCGTATCCTTTGCTTCAGGCTCAAACAATCTTGATCAAGTACAGCAACTAAGAGATCAAATATCAAATTTAAGATCCACTCTCATTCAAAAGGATCAAATTATAACGGAAAAAGACCAACAAGTAATTTTTAATTACTACTAAAGTTTTTAAAAAGGATTGTAAAACCTAGATCGCAAAATTGAAAAACAATTTGATGATGACAGATACTGACCACCGACTAGGAATGAATCAAATCCACAAAAGAAATGAAAGCACTGTTAATACGCTTAAAGAACAAATAAGGGATTTAACAAAACAAAGATTCCGCTAATCTCCATTTTTAAATGCAACACTTGTATACCTCTTATATCTACGCTTTCCTCATTCATAATATCCCAAGAAAAATAAAATATTAAACAACTTTTATTGAAACATAACAATAGTACCAAAAAACAAAATTAGGCTTCGGTATCACTAGCTTCATCTTCTTGGTTAATCTGGAAGTAACGAAGTTCATAGGTATCTTTTGAAGATGCAACAACACGGAGCCAATCACGAAGAGAGTTCTTCTTGAGGTACTTCTTAGTCAAGTATTTGAGATATCGCTTGGAGAATTCACTGTCAGATGTGACAGTAATTTTCGACTTGTCAGCTTCGATCTTGATTCCACCAGCAGCAAGATTACCAAGTTTACCACCGCACTTGACGCGTTCATTGAGGAATTTTTCCTGAAAAAACCAAGCGTAAGGAATTATTAGGGAATTAACCCTAAACCAGACGAAACAATGTCTTAGCAAATTGCAATCGGTAGAGGTATAAAAAAAAGGTAAACTTACAAAGCTAGCAGTCTTCAAAATGCCATCTTCAACAGGGTTCTTGCATTCAATGTGGAAGGTGAAAGAGCGCTTCTTGTTCTTTTTAGTTCCAGTGTTCTTTTTACCAACAACTTTAACAGCTTTCTTTACAGCGGCCATCTTAGAAGTTACCTGAAATCAAAGAAAATAATATTTAAGAGATTTTGATAAAGCAAAAATCTAAAATTTCACGATATATGAAGAAAAAAAAATATGTGCAGGAAATGGGAATAAAAAGGTTCGACGATGATTGGATTTCCCTGCATGGAAATATTCGTGCCAGAAACCAGATATGCGCAATTTTTAAATTGTGCAACGAAATAAAGTTTTTTTTCTTCTCAAAGACGTTGCAATTGCAATCAATCAAGGATTTGATAAAAGCAATCTGATATTCTCAATGTCTTACTTTATACAATACTTTTAAAAATAATTAACCAAAATGACTTGAACGAATAATAAAATAAAAATAGCAATATGTTTATAAAATCGGTATTTGAAAGTAATATGAAAAATTGTAACCATGGAAACTCAAAACATTAAGTTTGCACCAAAAAATAAACTTTTCATTTTTCATTTAACTAGGTTAAGATCCATTTAGCAATGTCATTTATTCCTATAAAAGATGGAGATTTTACAAGTACTATTTATGGAATGGTAAGTTTTTCAATGTCATGTAAGCTTTAAAAATATCATAATTGTAAGATCAAAGAACATCGTTATGCTGAAACCATTCGTATTCTTCAATATGAACTTCAAAGAACCCCAAACAGCCGAGCTGCCCTTTCCCTCTTGGGTTATTGTTATTACACAACACAAGATTTTGTTATGGCGGCTGAATGCTATGATAAGTTAACACAATTAGTTCCCGATCATACTGATTATAAACTTAATCATGCCCAAGCCCTTTATAATGCTTTCATGTTTCCTGAAGCTGTAGCTGTTATGTCGACTATTGATGATCCAAAAATGGAGCCACAAGTTCTTAAACTTGACTCTGCAATCAAATATCGTGAAGAAGACATAAACAATGCAAGAATTTTGGTTGAAAGATATGAACAAGAAGATCCCGATATGGAATTTAATCTTGCTTGTTTGGATTACAAAGATGGTAAATATCCTGAAGCACTTAAAAGATTTGTCACAGCATCAAATATTCATGGTTATATGGCTGATGAATATTATGCCATTGCATTGTGTCATTATAACATGGGAGCTTATGCTCAAGCAAACAAATACATTGGAGAAATTATTGATAGAGGAGTAAAAGATTTTCCAGAATTGGCTGTTGGTTTAGTTACAGAAGGAATGGAAGTTCGTTCAGTTGGTAATAGTTTGTTGTTGCATGAAACTTCTTTGGTTGAAGCATGTAATTTAAAATTTGCTATTGAATACAAAAATAAAGAAAGTATGGTTAAGTTTAACCTGTTCAAACTCAAACAAAAAAATAATTTTCAGTGGATGCTGCCCGTGAAGCTTTAACAGATATGCCACCTCGATCTGAAGAAGAATTGGATCCGGTTACACTTCATAATCAAGCTCTAATCAATATTGAAAATAATTTAGCTGATAGCTTTGCTAAATTACAGTATCTTCTCAGTCAAAATCCATTTCCACCAGAAACTTTTGCCAATTTGCTTTTACTTTATTGCCGATATGAATATTTTGATTTAGCGGCTGATGTTCTTGCAGAAAATGCACATCTTACGTATCGTTATCTCTCACAATATACATATGATTATTTGGACGCTCTCATAAGCCAACAATCATCCCTTGATGAAGCATATCAAAAGTTTGATGCAATGGGAAATGATATGATGAATATTTTAACAAAAATTAAAGAAAAAATTGATGAGAATGAAGAAGATGAGGATAAACTCACTGTAACATTAGAAGAACGTAGTCAATTAATGGAAAGGTTGACAAGGGATTCCAATAAGAATGATAATTTAAAAAAGGTAGTAAATTTTCAGATTTATCCCAGTTATAATGGCTCAAGCTAAAATTGAATGGGAACGTGGTCATTACGAAGCGTTGGAAAAACTTTGGCATCGTTGGAGTGAATATTCAAATAAAGAAGATACGTTCAAATTGAATGTTGCTCATACATTGTTTATGAGAGAAAAATACAAAGATAGCGCAGATTTTTATGAACCCTTAATTGCAGGAAAAGAAGAAACAAATGTATGAATTTTATAAAGCAATAATTATGGAAGTTTAAATTCGAATTTTAGCTTCTAAATGTAAGCGCTATTGTCCTCGCTAATGTTTGCGTATGTTGGGTTATGATCAATCATAATGATCTCGCTGAAGCTTTAATAAATAAAGTAAAGAGAGCAGAAGAATTAGCACCTGAAAAAAAGCAATTTCATACTTGCATTATCCATCTCGTAATAGGCACCTTGTATTGCGCAAAAAGCAATAATGAATTCGGAATTGCAAGAATCATTGAAGCCCTTCAAGATTGTGAAAAGGTTCTTGGAATCGATACATGGTTTTATACCAAGCGATGTGTTTTATCAGTTCTTGAATCTATGACCAAACACATTACTGTAATGCGTGATGATGTTATGGGAATGTTATTAACAACGTTGGAAAATTGTGAAAGTATGTTATAATTTATTTCAGCCTTAAATTTCCACCATAAAATAATTTTAAATTAAATTATTTCAGTTCATGGCAAAGACATTCCAACGGTTGCAGAAGGACCTTTGGTTAGTGGCCAAGTTACGGATGTCAGAAAAACTGTAGCTTATGAAGCTCGGCTTATACGAGCACTCATTCTTAAAATAGTGGGATATTAATGACAACCTTTAAAAATATGTACTAAATGGAAATAAATAAAATTATTTGTAAAAAAATTCTTTGATAATGTTAAAGTAGTTTTGTAAAAATAAAAAATAGCTTGCTTGTTTATTCCAGAAAGCTCTGTTCCGTTACCTAGGATTATTACTAAACTCTCCAATCGTTTAGTTTTAATTTTTAGCAAAATTTACTATGAAATTTTATTGACAGGCTTTATTTGAAACAATGTTACCATAATTTTTTTTTCAAACAAAAATGAATCATTTGTGCGAAACATAATGCTGCTTTATTTTCGCTTCGAGAGGTTTACTTGTAAAATTTGATGATTTTAGATTAGACAAACTTCAATGCTTTCGCTTTTTTATGGTTGTTTCCTTACATCTTTCAATTTATATTCAAAAATCTTTTATTTCCAAGTTTTATTTTTTTGTTTTTTTTAGAACGTGCTTGTAGAACGATGAGTGATCCCAAGAATGCCGGTTCTTCTGCTAAACCTGAAAAGATGGAAGTCGACGGAGAAGTTTGTTTTTATCGCTTTTTGACTTTTTTTATCTTTGTTTTTGTAGGAACCTCTTGACCCAGAAATTCTTAGAATGCCTGCTGATGATATTAAGAGTCGAACGCAATTGATGGAAAATGAAATTCGTATTATGCGAAGTGATGTTCAGCGCATCAACCACAGCGTTCAAGCATTAAAAGAAAAAATCAAAGAAAACAATGAACGTATCAAGGCACGTTTAAGAAACCCATTATTTTCTTTTATAATATAGTTTTCAGGTTAACAAAACTTTGCCATATCTTGTTTCAAACGTAGTTGAATTACTCGAACTTGAAGAATTGCAAGAAGAAGAAGGCGCCAATGTTGATCTTGATGCTCACAAAACACAATGTGCTGTCATTAAAACATCCACTCGTGCTACTTATTTTCTTCCTGTTGTTGGACTCGTTGATCCTACCGAATTGAAGCCTGGCGATTTAGTTGGGGTTAACAAAGTAAGGTTTAATATTTACTTCTTCTTTTAAGCCACTTTTATATTTAGGATTCTTACCTTGTTTTGGAAAAACTTCCCGCTGAATATGATTCTCGTGTCAAAGCCATGGAAGTTGATGAACGTCCAACTGAACAATACAGTGATATCGGTGGATGTGATAAACAAATTCAAGAGCTCATTGAAGCTATCGTTCTTCCTATGACCCATAAAGATCGTTTCATCAATCTTGGCATTCATCCTCCAAAGGGTGTTCTCATGTATGGACCTCCTGGAACTGGCAAAACTATGTTAGCTCGTGCTGTTGCTGCTCAAACTAAATCAACTTTCTTGAAACTTGCGGGCCCTCAACTTGTTCAAATGTTCATTGGTGATGGCGCCAAACTTGTTCGAGATGCATTTGCGTTAGCTAAAGAAAAAGCTCCAACTATTATTTTCATTGATGAATTGGATGCCATTGGCACAAAACGATTTGATAGTGAAAAAGCAGGTGATCGAGAAGTCCAGAGAACTATGTTGGAACTTCTTAACCAATTGGATGGTTTTCAACCTAATGATGATATCAAAGTTATCGCTGCTACAAATCGTGTTGATGTTTTAGATCCTGCTTTACTTCGTTCCGGTCGTCTCGATCGTAAAATTGAATTACCTGTTCCTACTGAAGATGCCCGCGGTCGTATCATGCAAATCCATTCTCGTAAAATGAATGTTCAGTATGTTTTTTTAGAATTTTTTAATTAAAGCAGTCTTAACCTTTCGTATTTAGCAAAGACGTCAACTTTGATGAACTCGCTAGATGTACCGATGATTTCAATGGTGCCCAATGTAAAGCTGTTTGTGTTGAAGCTGGTATGATTGCTCTTCGTCGGGATGCTATTGAAGTTACTCATGAAGATTTTATGGATGCTATTCTTGAAGTGCAAGCAAAGAAAAAGACAAGTCTTAATTATTATGCCTAATTTATTTGTAAAATTGATTTGTTTTTCTTTCATGTCGATATAATTGAACTAATATTTTTTTTTAATAAAGTGATTTGAACTTTAAACTCTTTTGTGCTTGACGAATTGATAATATGGAAATTAAGAGGCAAGATAAAATCTAAGAAGTTATTATCTTATGTTTGAAAAAGCTCGTAAGAAGTAAATCAAATGTTTTAAACAAAAAATAATGAATGAATAAGAAAGAGATCTTGACATGAAATGAGAGGAGTGAATATGTTTCATGCTAACCAATTTCATGAAAGCATGGAGGAATTTCGTAATTTACAACATTTTGGATTGGCATTAATAATTTTCTAAATTTCAAGATGCTTTGAGTTACTATGACGACTTTTAATATTTTTTTATAACAATGCTTTTATTCCCCCTAGATTACTTAATTTTGTTTAAATATTTTTAGCTTACATAAGAAATTTATTATTAAAACTTTAATTATTAACGGTTATAATCTTGGAACGAAAAAAATTGCTAGATTTGTGATCTTTGTAGAATATATTTTTGTTTCAATTGTGTTTACATGAATTTTGCTTGAATTTATAATCATATTCAGATTCGAAATTATATTTTTATTTATTAAAATCAAGTTTTCAATGGAAGCTCAAAGCTTTTTATTATTGTTTGTATGGTAGTCAAAAATATAAGCACTTTTCCCATCATGACTTCTTCTGATACTGATTTTGAAATGGCCTTAGAACAAAAGGTTGGTTAAAAGACTTTGTTTTGTTAGCTAATTTTAAAATTTTAGAAACTACGGATAATTGAATGGGAGCATTTAAATTTATGGAAGTTTTATCCTTTAGCTTTAGCTAGCAGCTTTTCGGTTCGATGTCTTCTTTATCCTATGTCTGTTGTTAAATCACGTCTAGCACTTCAAAAACAAAATAATGTATATAGAGGAATGACACACGCATTTTCACAAATTATTAAAACTGAAGGTGTTTCAGCATTGTATCGAGGAGTAAGCTTTAATACTAAATAATTATTTCTCAACCTTTTGTTTTTTTTAGTATTGGGTGACCATTCCTCAACTATCTGCCTCATTTGTTTATTCGACTGTTTATGAAGGGCTTCGAAATGTTTTTCGACGAACTTTTGATATTTCTTCAGCTCCTTTAGTATCAGCTTTAGCCGGTGGAGCTGCATCATCTACCACTCAACTCATTTTTGTTCCAACCGATATTGTAGCTCAATATATGATGGTTTATAACAATCCTCAATCATTCGTAGGAACTTCAAAGAATGTGGCTATCATTGACATCCTCAAATCTGATGGCTTAGAAAAACGAGTAACTTTAGGCCTCCGTGTTATTAGAGCTGTTTATAAAGGTATACATTAACTTTTTGTCATTCTCATTTGACTAAGGTTTATACAATTTAAGTTGATGGAATTGTTGGATTTTATCGCGGTTTTTTCTCATCTGTATTACTGTATATTCCAAGTTCAATGGTATTTTGGAGCACATATTATAATTCATTGAATTTTCTTACGAATCTTGATAAAAAATTCTCATCTGATCCAACGGGTGAAGGTAATTTGCTCAAACTTCAAGCTATTTCTGGAGCTATTGGTGGCGCAACTGCTGCTGCAACAACCAATCCTTTAGAAGTTCTTCGCATTCGTATTCAGGTAAATTGAAATTTTTAATTTTGAAGATAAAATAGCAACCTTTCGGGTTTTGTAAAGGAGCGAATTAAATCATGAAGATTTAAATTTTTTAAAGGGTACATAAAATTAACACACATTTTAAGGTCCATCGAACTGGATATGTGGAAACTTTTAGAAGATTAATGATATATGAAGGAGCTCGAGTTTTTACTAAAGGATTAGCACCTCGAGTTATTAACAACACTGTGTACTCATTTTTGATAATGTTAGGATACGGTAATTTTGCTCATTGTTAATAGAGTATTAATATTATCAACAAATTTTAGAATCTGTAAAGAGGATCGCAATTAAAGATGAATTACAAGGAGCAATCAAATGGTGATGATTGAATGAAAAAGTTATTTAATTTCTATTAACCTTTTTGTTGTTGTCTTTCTTCTTTTCCAGTGCCAATTTTTTAAAAGGATTTTAAATGCTCATAGATTGCTGCTGCATCCTAATTTTTTTTAAATTAACATGTATGAAGCCTCCATAACTTTTTCTACCGTTCAAAGGTATCACTTCTAGCAAGGATTTTTTTTTGTGGCAGAGTGTCGCAATCCATACAAAAAACGATCGAAATTTGTTTTGCTTCATTCATTTTTTTCTTTATAGGCTGCAGCAGCCAAAAATTGTACATACATTAAATAAAGATTACCTATTTTTTATTTTGTTTAAAAATAATCCAACAGTTTGCTTTCTGCGCCTATTTTATGTGATCCTTTTTTGTTTTTAATTTGTTTAAAGTTTTGTTATTCCAGCTCTTATGGCAGCAACAGGAAGATTTGCTCGAATTCAGCAATGGCTTCAATTTCATCGTCAGTGGCATGTTTTGGACGCCAGTCATCAAGTAAGTAACTTTTTAATATTTTTTTTCTTCGAATTTATCATTAATGTTTTAGGATGTTTATAAACTTGGTGAAAAAGCAGCTGATCATTTATCTGGTAGATACAAACCTATTTGGCATCCTGAAACTGATTGTGGTGATTACGTTGTTATTTATAATTGTAAAGATGTTGCTATGAAAGGATTTGATTGGAAACACATTCATTATCATTTTAATAAAGAATATCCTCGATCAAAAAATGATATACCTGCTTATCAAATGTAAGTGTCCTTTCAAATTTGGAGTTGAGATAGTGGGGTTTCGATTTAACATGAGTTTTACCGATACAAGAAACTCGGTATTCTACAATGGGAAAATAACGTCAATTTTTATATTTACATTTTTATTAAACTTTAAAATAACTTGTGTGATGAAATTATTGAGTTTTTGATATTTTTTACTTGTGTTTTCATCTATTATTCCATTTTCAGCCATGAATATGATCCTTGCCGTGTTATGTTTATGTCAACCTATAGTGGTTTAGGAAACTCTCTTCTCAGAAGACAACATATTCTTCGACTTCATCTTTTTACTGATAATGAAATTCCTGAAACAATTCGAGCAAATATTGGAAATCAAATGGAATTAATTCAAAAAGTTCCTAAAAAATCAACTGAATTTTCGTCAGATGATAGAGAAAAATTCCCGCATTTAATTCATCGCGAAGAGAATTATGTTTTGGATCATGAAGCTCCTGTTACCAGGCCAGAATATATTCGGGATCCAAGAAGAAAAAAGAAGAAGTAAAGAGTGACGTGAATTAGATCATAGTCTTTTAGCTTTATTGTTCGTTGTTTGTTTGTTTTTTGAAATAAATTGTATCCATAAAAAGTTTTCTTGTTTATTACGGTACGTTGCCGTACCATACCGCTTTTTTTATTTTAATTCTTTCTGATTCATTTATCTAACAAACCTTAATCAAACAGATGCTTGCTTCTCTCCGACCAATGTGTTCACATTGGAATGTTCTCCGACGGCCTTTTTCAACATTTCCAGTATCAACGATAAATCAAAATGATTATGAAAGGATTGCTGAAGATACTCTCGAACATCTCTACGATTATTTGGATCAACTTCCAGAACAGGTGGATGTTGAATCCGAATACGATGCTTCATATGCAATGGGAGTTTTAACTACAAAGATATCAAACAAAGTTGGCACTTATGTAATCAATAAACAATCACCAAATCGTCAATTATGGCTTTCATCACCATTTTCTGGTCCGAAACGTTATGATTTTGCTGATAATAAATGGATTTATTCGCACGATGGTAAATCAATGCATTCTTTACTTCAAGATGAATTTGAAAGAATTTTTGGAAAAGATGAAATTAGGATTATTGAATTAGAAAAGAAGTTAGCAAAGATTGTGTAATTTTTAAAAATAATAAATTTATTTAATTATAAAATTTTTCATTGAAATTTTTGTTTGGATAAAAACCATATTTTTTTTTCTCTTCCATAAAAGGCGGTACACTATACATACATATTTTTGCTACAGGTAATCATCATCATGAAAGCTACTGCCATCCGACGTGCCTCTACTAATATCGCAAATACCATGCGTGCATGGATGACTGAACAATATCGTGGACCGTTAGTTTGTAGAGAAATACCTATTCCAACAATAACCAAGCCTAATCAAGTTTTGATTAAAGTTAAGGTAAGTTTTAAATTTTAAAGAAATTTTTAGTATTTTTTCTTTCAGTCAACAAGTATGAATCCTATTGATTGTCGCATGACTGAAGGCTACGGCGACCAAATACTTTCTGCATGGAGTCAATTCGAATTTTTTTCTCTTCAATCTCAATCGCGCTTGCCTCTTATTGCTGGACGAGATTGTTGTGGAGAAGTCATCGCTGTTGGTGGAAGCGTCACTGGAGTTAATGTTGGTGATGAAGTTATGGCCGTTATACCGGGTCCGTGGCAAGGTTCACATGCTGAATATGTTTTAACAAAAGCAGATGCTGTTGCACTGAAACCTTTGAATGTCAATTATCTTGAAGCCACATCTTTGCCATATGTCGCATGCACTTCTTGGGCAGCTTTAGTTTCTGTAAGTTTCATTTTTTTTTCTTCTAGATATAATATTTAAATTATGCTTTTTCAGGTTGCACAAATAAATCCAAATAATGCTTCTGGAATTCGGGTTCTTATTCATGGTGGCAGTGGAGGGATGGGAAGCGCTTCAATTCAAATGCTTAAAGCTTGGGGAGCTGATAAAGTCGTTGCTACGTGTTCACAGAAGAAGTAAGAGTAAACTATTTTCACTAGATTAATATAATTTTTTTTCAGTATGGGTTATGTTTCATCACTTGGAGGAATGGCTGTGGATTATAATAGCAATGATGTTAAAGAACGATTAATTTCTGAAGGTCCGTTTGATGTTATTTTGGATTGCGTGAACAGTGATTTGGCTCGATGGAGTGATAAAATTATGGGTGTTTGGCGCAATAGTGTTCATGTTTCGGTCGTTAGTCCTATGGTAAAATAATTTGTAAATATCAACTATTTAATAACAAAATTTATTTACAGCTTCGTGACACTGACCGATACGGTATTCCATTAGGTCTTATTTCTACAGCTGTGAAGTATTTCCGAAGAAGTTGTCCATCTATTTCAAATGGTCGATGGTTTTCATATGCTTATTTTATGCCAAACTCACAATGTATGAACCAATTGAGTGAATTCATTGATAATGGAAAGGTATGGTAGTTTTTACTTTTTATTTAAACGGTGATAACAATGGTTTGTTTTTAGATTAAAATTCCTCACATTGAAAAGATTTATAAATTTTCTGAAATACCAACCGCTTATGATCGCTGTGCTTTGCTTCACACTCGAGGAAAACTTATTATTGATTTAGCAGAAGAACCTCTTCCACCAAAGATTGATGATGCACCTGTACAACCTAAACTTTCAGCATATCATCCAAGTACCAAAAGTATACCTGTAATTGATCTGAAGCCTCCTCCAATTGGAATAACAGAACCTCCACCGGTTATTGTTTAAAATCTTATTAGGCTTGTTATTATTTTTAACTATGTAGAACAAAGTTTATGGTGATTAATTTAATGATTTGATTGTAAAAAATAAATTGTGTTTTTTCTATAAAGTTCATTAATGTTATTTTTTGTTTTTTGAATTATTATGACCACATACATTTGAGTAACACTTTTTTGATTCTTGGAGTTTCTTCCATAATGTAAAGAAATTGTTGTTAGCTCATTATCAAACAAAAGAAAGGATTGCTCTTTGATGGGTTAACCCTCTTTTTTTCCATTTGTTGTTTATTTCATTTTTACCTCCATTTATTTTCTGTGTACAAAATTTTTTCCATAAAGTTGTTGGTATCTATCACCCGTTCCTTCTAACAAAAAATTAACACAAAAACAACCAGCCTCAACAAAAACACAAAAAAAACAGTGCTGATAATGCATTATTGTTACCTCCACTTTATTGGACCTTTTCAAAAGTTTAAAGTTTTTTTAAATTAACAATTTAAATTATGAAGTTTCACTTAAAAACTCCATCACCATGGCTTTTATTCTCTGTTATAGTTCATGGACTTGTAGGGAGCTTTGGTGAACTTTTAGATATTATGATAAATCGATTATCGATACCATTAAGTCATTTTTACAATGAAAGCATGCACCTTCATTATGATGTTTGGCTTGATGCTCATCAAGCATCAGTCGTTACTTCATATATTGAAAATTTTGCAATTTGTGGATCTATTATTGCTGTAATATTTCTTATTCCTAGAATGGATTCATGGGGTCGTAAAAATATCGCCGTATATATTCGAGCTTCAGTTGGAATTTTTGCTGCTTTATTAATTATTATTGCAAAAAATTTTGAAACCTTTGAATTATTTGCCATTGCTGAATTTTTTTGTGGTTTTATAAGGCCTTTAAAAACTGGTGTTGCTAAAGCTTATATTAGTGAATGTTCTCCTGATGAAACTCGTGGATTTGTAACTCAAGGAATTGCCACTTCAAGTTATATCGTTGTAATTCTTAGTGCAATTCTAACCCTTCCATTTGGATTTGGAAATGATCAACGATGGCATTGGATGGCAGCATTATCGATGGGTTTCGCAATAGCGTTTATAATTTTAGGAAGTTTAATACCTGAATCACCAAAATATTTACATATGCGCGGAAAAGATAAAAAAGTGGTGAAACAAACAATCAAAAAATTTCATCGTAAAAGTGTTGACATAGGTTTTTTTAAAATACAAAACATATGTATGTACATAGTACGGTATGATTAATTTCAGATACAATTATTGATGAATATGAACATGAGTTTCGTGAAACCGCTTCGACGCATACTTCTTATAAAGCTTTATGGAATGATGAAGCACTTCGAGAATCTTTGTATTTGGTAATCGTAGCTGCACTTGTACCTTCAATTGGTCCATTACAAATTTATCATCTTTACTCAATTCCTCTTAAAATTCGTTTTGGTTTCACCAATACTCAAGCATTACTCTTCGATACCGTGCTTTCAATGCTTTACATGCCATTATTGTTTCTATTACCGTATCTTTATGAAAGAATTGGTCGTCGTCCAATTTTTCTTTTGGCAGTAATTTTTGGATCCACAGCAAGCGTACTTTTATTTTTTGCCCAAGCGGTAGTATCCATTCAAGGACCTTCAATTTTAACCATTATTTTAGCCGCATTATTTACAACTTTTATTGGTTTTTCATATGCTTTAGGTGTACCTATTTTCTTTATCATTCTCATCGCAGATTTATTTCCGGCTGGAGCCAAATCCACAGCAACCCAAGCTGTAATTTTACTTCACAACGTTGCATCAATTTTTGTAAACTTTGGTTATGCAAACTTAGAAAAAAGATTAGGAGCTTTTATTTATCTACCTTTTATAATAGCTCAAATTTTCTTCTTCGTTTATTCTTGGAGGAATCTTCCAGAAACTAAACAAAAAGCTGTATATCAAAACTTTGAACTAATTCGATCTCAAGCAACATCAAGGCGACAATCTTTTATTGGGAGGTCGCAAGCATCAACTGTGCATTACGGTACATTGTAAATATTAGTTGGTTGTGTTAATAAATGGTTTTTTTATAATGTTTTATTACCCGCATTCTTAAATTATTCATTCCCAAAACAAAAAATAACGCGTACAAGAGAAATATCATTTATTTATGACAAAAAGCATTAAATGAATATACACAAGATTAAAAAGCTTTAAATTTTACAAAATATTCAAATATACAACAAGGTTAGTTTAGGCTCCAAAAACATTAGTAAACTTGACACTTCGGCTTGGACTATTTGGTGTTCGACTTGGGCTGTTTGGAGCAGGACTTGCGACGAAACTTCGAGATGAACGACGAGGTTTGGGTTGTTCGAAGAAGATTATTTCATTGTCACCTTTTTCTTCAAAGACGTCATTGTTGATTGCCATAGGTTCAATTTTATTCATGGATAGAAGGAGCATATAGCAACGTGAAAGAATGAAAAGAGCATAACCACAGAGGACTCCAACAGTGAGACGGTAAACAGCAAACATGAGAAGACGGCCAACATGAATGTCGTGTTTAATGACGAAAACGAGATAATCATAAGTTTGAAGTCCAAAAATAAGATAAATCCCGGATGTGAAGAAGAGATGAGTTGCAATGAGTGGCAAGAGCATCCATGCTTGATTTCGATGTAAGCCAAATTGTCCAAGAACAACCACAGATAACATGAGAAGGATCAAGCAGAAGAAAGCATTATATTGTAAGTCGGAAGCTTTGTTGGTGTAAAGAATTTCATCCAAGTGACAAATGAAGAATAAATCAATTATTGTGATTATCGCTGCTGCAGCCTAAAATCATCCAGGTATTCCACATAAACTAAAAAAGTAAGAAAGAACTAACCTTAATATGAATTGTTCCAAATAAGCAGCTTTGTTTTTTCAAGGATTCAATAAAAGATTTAGGAGCAACGTTCTTCATCATCTTGATAGATCTGAAAGAAAAAGAAGTAAAAAAAAGTTGATTGCACAAAAAGTCAGCGATAATTTTATTAAAAAAAGTTTTTAATAATTTGAAAAATAACGAGTAAAACGAAGAAAAAGAGGAAATGCCATGTTTGACAACAACAAAAAGAAAATGAGAAATGAGAAAAGAGAGAGAGAGAAAGTGAAAGTGCAAAGAAAATGCATGTCGCGACTCGCGGGTTAAATAATCTTTGTTGACTCGCGTTTATTTTTTTACTGATCCACTTCTGTGAAACTCATGATGATGAAAAAAAGTTATTTTCGGTGATAAACATTCAAAATATAATTCTAAAACTATAGCTATTTATAAAAATCACTTGGGTTTTTACTAGACAAACGCTTGCATTAGCTTTTAACGACCCTTCTATTAAGAGATTTTTACCATCCATTGTAATAGCTTAGAAAACTAATGTAAATAATTACGTGTACTTTTAAAAAATAAGACATTTCCAAAGTTTTATGACATAATTGCATTTGAAGTATTTTTTTATTTGCAATTTTATAGGCATATTTTGTTAATCTTAAATTTTACTTTAACATACATATTTAATAAATATTATTTATTATTGTTTGGGATTTAAAAATAGATTTTGTTGTTGCTGTGGTTGCTGTTGAGGCATGTGATGACCGATATGGGGCATCGTGGATGGCAAAAAACTTTGTTGAGGCATTGAAATGGCCGTGGGTGGTGCATAAATTCTATCCAAATGTTTGAATGATTCATGTACCGTTGAATTTAAAGCATCCAACACTGCCACCAAAGCCAACCCACCGAATCCATGAGTAATCATTGAAAAATGGGTTAAAGGTTTTTGAATCGATGGATCAAGAATAACTTCAGGACGATTTCCACAAATTGGAGATCGATCGGAATTCATTAAATCTGATATTTCTTTTATAAAAAGTCGAACATAATGAAGTAATGTTCTGCGTCGATAAGCATCATCGTCTGTGGCAACATTGCGACAAAGAAAGATTCCAATTTCTTTTGCTGGAAAATCCCTTTCACATGACGAATGAAAATCTTTTGCCATGTGAACTGCTTCTTCTGAAAATTAAATAAATCTATTACATGGATATCCCATATAGTTTTATTAAAGCTTTAAAATTGGCAGAAAAATTTTGTTTATATAAATTTTAAAATTAAAAATGAGCAACTATAACTTGCCTTCAACTAAAGCAGTCCAAGCTGTAACATTAGCGGACTTTCGTCGACCTGCGGGCAATGCAAGTCCGATCCTTTTAAGGGATTCGCGAAGGGCTTTTCCACCGTCTTTTGATTTTGCTTTTCGCAAAATTCCTCCAAGCAATGATGCGTTCAAACATTCAGGTGGAGAGATGCGTCTCTGTATTTCTCCTACTGTGACTTTGTATTTTGTTGTAGACGAGAGTAAACTTGTCCGACCTGGAACCGTGCAAAATGTTTCAAATGGGGAGCGCTGAATAAAAGCTAAATTTTGAGTATTATTGAAATTTGTTTCAGGTAAAAGCTGCGTTGATTTTGAAACAAAGTCATCACATTGAGAAACAGGAGAGCTTGCAGCTGAAGATGAATTGCCACTAAATTCCTAAAATTTGTAACTTTAAGAGAAAACAAAAATATTATAATATGTACTTCTTGTAAATTATTTTGAGAAATTCCAAGAGGATTTGATGCAATATTTTCATTTATTCCTGGGATGGCTGTAGGATATGATAATCCATAGGAAGAAGGATTAGCAAAAAAAGATGCTGAGCCATGTTGATTATATCCATCAGAAAAGTCAGTAGGCCCGGAGAAGGGATAACCAAAATATGAATGAATTGGATATCCTTGAGGTGGCAAGGTCGCAATTTCCAAAGGATGTGTATAATCGAATCTTGGGTGTTCCGATTCTAAAGGATATCCTCCTCCCATTGCATTTTTGGAGCCTTCTTCACTTCCACCACCATCATCATCTTCAGAACTTGATTGAGTTTTTCCTTCCAAAATATTTTCCATATTTTACAAAGAGATAAAAAAAAATAACTTTATGGAAAAGCTTTTAGTCAAAAGAATTTTTAATAAAAATGTTGGCACCAAAAATGAAGAATAAGAAAAAAGATTACCACGAGTGTGATTTGCATTTCATTTCTATCTACCGTAACGCCTTACGGCGTCGGGTAAAGAAAGAGGATTGGACAAAGTTGAAGCTCGTGGGAGCGCCGTAGGCGGGATTACTCAAGGGCAGTTTGCCTTAAGAATAAACTTAATTTAGTTGCTGCATTCATTGCCACAGGCAATAATAATAACTCATCCTCTCGAATAAAATTAATAAAATGCGACACACTTCAATTTTATTTTTTAAACTAATCCTCTCTTTTATTTTCGTGCAAATCTTTGCTCTATTTTTAAAGTTGAGTTTATTTAATCACAAAAAAAATGCCTACAGTATGGCTTTTTTTTTGAAAATGCTGAGCAAATTTTAAAATTACATAATTTATTTTTCACGTCGTTAAAAAGGATAAAAAGTTTTAATTTTACTTACAAAATTGTTTTAAAAAAACTACTAATGCACGATATTAATTTCCTTTCCCATCCATAAAATAATATTGTAAATAACCGTAAATGAAAAGAAGAAATTTAAAAAACCACAAATGTTTTGCATATTTGGACTTCGAATTTTGGTTTTTTTTCTGTTTGAAGAAACCCACCACTGAAGCAAAACAAAAATGGAGAACAAAAAATAATAAGCTTTGACACGCGTCATTTTACTCACTCACTTCGGATAATCCCCGTTTTTTTAATAAGTGAAAATAATTTTTGTGTGGCAATAAATAAAATAAATTAAAAATGTTTCAATCAATTTATATAATTTCTTTGGTGCCAAAATTTATTTGTTGATTTCTTCTTTTATATTTATAGGTTTGCAATTATTCTTACACTATCCATTTCACATTATGTGAATTTAAATGCTCCTAATTGATTATTTTAAAAATAAATTTGTTGGTGATTTCAAATGGCATCGTCAATGAGAAAGAATTATTGATATTTTTTAAAAGATTTTATTACTTATTACTATTTTTATGATTTTTTTAAAACTAAACATTCTCATTTATAATTCAATTAAAATAAATAAAATTGGAGCATTTGAATCGGGATATACTTAAAAGAAAGGGAGGTAAGATTAAAATGTGTGTATGTGCATTTTTTTTTTTGAATTGAAAGACACTGTTTGGTTTAAATCACAGACGCGAAAGACTTGACCGACAATTATTACACATGATGTTATCCAAAGATACTCGTTTTTCATCTTTTTTTAGATGAAAAGAGGAAGAAAATATTATGATTTAATTTCAAGAAGTTTAAGGGATTCATTGAGCCAATTTGAGATAGACAAAATAGAAGCTTGAATTGCAGGAAGGCCAAATCCATGAGTAACAAGGGAAAAATGTGTTAAATGTCTTTGAATATCTGAATCCAAAATGAGTTGAGGTCGGTCCATACACACAGGACTTCGGTCGCTTTCAAGAAGTTCGCGAAGTTCTCCAAGAAGTTGTTTGGATGCAATAATCATATTTTTACGCCTTTGAATTTCATGTTGATCATTTGAACAATGAATTTTATTTAGATAATCAGCGCACGGTGAAATAGGAAACTCGTTTTCACATAAGATCCGAAAATCTTTTGCTAAATTTGCTGCTTCCACTGTAAAAAAAAGAAAATGATTAAATATGGAATCTCTTTTTTTGATGATTAAAAGCTGCATTTCAAAAGGATCGTTAAAAAAGACTGCTGGAAGTTTCGAAAGTAAAAAAATGCAATTTGTGATTTTTTCATTTTTTATAAATTTAAAAAAGGAAACAGAAACAGTTCTAAAGGTTTTTTGGTTCTAAAACTATTTAAAAAAAATTGCATTTATTTTCAAAAAAAAATCCACCGTTTTTAGGTTAAAATAATTAAAAGCTTACATTCTACTAAAGCTGTTAATGAATTAACATTCGCTGCTTTTCGCCGACCAGCAGGTAATGCAACTCCATGAGATTTTAATTGATCTCTAAGAGATTTTCCACCATCTTTTGATTTAGCTCTTCTCAAAATACCTCCCAACACTGAAGCATTTAATGATTCAGGAGGTGAAAGGCGTCGTTGAATTTCTCCAACTGTAACTTTATATTTATTTGCACTGCTTAATAAACTCAATCTCCCAGGAACAGAACAAAATACATCTAATGGGTTATTGGGATGTTGAGTACCTCCACCACCTACAACCATTGGCAACATTCGATTCATCGTTACGAGTTCCTTATGACGAGCCACTTTACGAATAACTCCACTACTTTGATCCGAGCATGATTCATCTGAAGATGGTTCACCATCGAGTTCTTGTTTGAGGGGAATAACGGGAAAATGTTGTGGTGTAGGAGCCATTTGCATACATTGTTGTTGCTGATTCAAATGTTGAAGAAAAGTCTCTTGTGGCGGTATCATCGATGTCAAATATTCATGCCTCGTTTGTTGTTGGTGATAATGATTTTGCATTCGTGTCAATTGCTCTTGCTGTTGTTGCTGCTGCTGTTGTTGATGTGAGCACATACCGTAAGCCTAAATCAAAAAAATATATTTGAGTCAAAAAATAAATCACAAACTTGTTGAGTTTGCAAATATTGATCTGCGACATTATAAGTTGAAAACGCATAAGCTTGTGGAGGAGAAAAATGATCACCATTTACATCTGAAGGATTCCCAGGAATTTGTTGAGTTTGGGCTTGATGAACAATAAGAACACCATGAGGTTGTCCTGTAGCAACTTGATGAAGTTGAAGATTCTAAAATTAAAAGTGGCATTTCGAATAAATGATGGGGGAGTTCAACTCACATTCATAGCTGGCTTCTTTTTTTCACCAACGACGATGCTAACGGCGCACCCTGAGGCAATATTTTGCCGAACACTTCGTCAACGTCCCCCTCAGGCAGTTATTGGTATTTCAATATGACAGAGATCTCACTCAAAAAAGTGAAAATTTGCCTCCGGCACCCACAAAAAAGCCGAAATTCGTGCCGGCGGCTATCCTCACACTAATAAGCTATGAAAAAATAATGATTAAAAAGCAACCGAAGGATAAAACAAAAAAATCGTTGTTAAAGGAAATATCAGCAGCCACCAATGATGCTGCGTAAGAAAAAAAAGGATTTTGCGCTCAAATGCCTAAGGGAATCCAAATTTGGAAAAATAGCTCGGACGCACGATGTTGTCGTCTTCTGTTTTTAACAAGCAGCCAATCCAATAAAATCTAAATCGAAACAAGGCGCGCTGATTCTAATCAGCACGTGAACCGGTCTCTGATGCACTTCAAAGACGTTTGTCCGCTCTCAACACTCAACGCATCGATCCACTCCGCCTCGGCAATATCCTGGAAAAAATGTGAAATATCGAGAAAAAAAAGGAAGTTGTGACTGCGGTTTCTAGGTCGAGAACCATTTTCGGCTGATTTGTCGCATCCACATTTTTTATCCATCCTTTATTAAAAAATCGTTCTAAATTAGACCCCATTTCCCCAACTAAGAAACAAAAATAAATTTATTATATTCACTCTAAAAGTTAGGGCATGATTAAATAAGAAAATAATAATAAAAATATACTTATGCAACCTTATCAATAATATTTATAGTGAAATATCACAATATATATTTCTCCTTTTAATTTACATATGATTGAGATGTTCGCTTCCATTTTTAGAATAACGAAAGAGATTATCGTATTCATCCAATTCAGGATAATTTCTAAAAATATTCTTATTATATCGGTTTGATAAGAAGTAATCAACCTCATATAAATAAAATATTAGAATTTCATTATGGATCAGTTAAAAAGTGTTAAAAAAAGGGACATGAAATAAAGTAGCGATACTTAAAAAACTGCAAAGCATATTTATATTGCGAAAAGGAATATTTTTTAGCATAATTTTAGTTAAAAGGCTTTTAAATATGTATCATATCGAGTCGACTCGACGACCATGCCGGCGTGATTTAAGGATCTTGCATGAAATTGAAGCAGATAACGATTTTATTTGCGGTCTGGGCAGCGGCCATTGTTGAACGCCCAGGAGCATTGCCCATTAATTTCCAGAGTTTGTCATTACAAAAATTAATCAAATTTTTAAAAAATGCTTTGGATTATTAGATTTCCTTGCGGCAAAAAATCTTGTCTTCATTGCGTTCAAAATTAATAGTTTGTCTCTTACGATAATTAACTTTGAAAACAAATTCTTATAAATATCTTAAATTCGTTTATTGCTCGATTTTTAAGCTATGGAATGTTTTTGGATTTCAATGTGTTTAAAAAAACTTTCAAACATTCTATTCATTTATAAAAGAGTCATCCATCCTTATTAGTTTTAACCACATTTTTTAATTCGCTTTTTCGGTCTTTTTTAAATTTTATTCTCTTATTTTTTCCATTTTTTTTGTCGTTTTATAATTCTGTTATTTTGATAACCTTTAAATTTTCTGTTAGTTTAAATATAAAGGCTCAAGAAGATTATGTATAAACGATGAACCAATCAAATCCTTTCCTGTTTTAATTTTTAATATTAAGTTCTATCTTATTTTTGAACTTGACAACATTTATTATTTGTTTACGAAATAGATTACGTAAAGTCAATTATTTATTTTATTAATTTCAAAGATTTATTATATTAACAATTAAATAATAAGTATTTTTTATTTTAATAAGGCCAGTTCCAAGAAAGGATTCTTCGAGTTAAAATAAACATTGCTGAAATTAAAACAGCTGCAGAAAAAAGTTTTGCAATATTGCTTAATGTTGAATTATTATAAAACTCTCCTAAATGACGGGCTTTCTTTTCATCTTGAATTGTTGAAAAACTTTCAGCTGGAATTCCGAAAGCCAATTTGCGTGTTTCAGACATTTTGTAATGTGAAGTTTCTGAAGAAGTGTTGTTGTTCTAAAATATTCGTTCTTTTTAATTGGCTTTTTTTTTAAGTTTTAAGAATATTTGCTATTAACTTGTTTACATTATCATTAGTTTTTATAAAAACAATTTTTTTATAACTCTTCTTTTCTTAAATTAGGTTTCCAAAATAATGACAATCATTATCGTGAAATTTATAAAATAGTATCTAATAAGCCGTTGCGTTAAAATCAACGCAAGTCATAAAATCAAGTAAAGAATTTTTTTAAATGTTTTTTCATTAACTTTTCAATTTTAGCCAAAAAAACTGCAAGAAAGAAAATGAGTATATAAAACTTACAAATGAGTCAGCACCGCTCGCAATTGTGCAACCTAATTCACAATCATCGTTCGATTCTGATTTGGGTTTTTGAGTTCTTTTAAATTTAAAAGAAAGAATTGACGTCATTTTGTTGATTAATTTGGCGCATTTAGAATTATTATTATCAAGCGTTTTATGAGTGGAGCCATTTCGAGACGAATCAATAATTTCTGATGAAGTTGAAGGTGATGATGAAGAATAAGCCGAACAATCGCTGGCTAAATTTTCTGAGAAAAATCCGGTATCACAAGGATGAATCGAAGACATATTAAAATAGATAATAAAAAGAATATACAAAGAACGACTTTTTATTTTATCTCAAAAAAAAAAAGCAAGGCTTTAAAGTCGATTAAAGCATCATTTATTAATCTTCAAAAAACGAACAAAATCCCGCCCCATTAAGCTCAAAGAACTTGAGACTAGCGCTATTGCGTGACCTCAAGATAGTGTCTTATTCATCGAACCCTTAAAATTTATTATGTTATACACTTTTTGTTTGTTAATTTTTAATAAAGACCAAAAGCATCATCATAATTAAAACGCCATAGAGAAACATTACAGTAGCTTTGGTAGTAGTGGTGTTTCATTATTGCTTACAAAAAGAGCATCAAAAAAAGTCATAATAAAATAGAGTAAGAAAAGCAAAATATTATTTATTCTGGGATAAAACTATGCTGACATAGTTATGTTTTCTGAAGGGAACTAGAAGGAATAATAATAAAAAAAAGTTTTAAAAATGTTTGATTAAAATACATATACAAATGAATGACACCAACTAACCAGGTCTCTTTTTTCGGCCCGTCCAGCCCGGGCCGGGCCGGGCCGACTTTTGAACGGGCCAGGCTGGGCCGGGCCGAAAAATAGACGGGCCGGGCCGGGCCTGCAAAAGTCGGCCCGTGGAAGAGGCCTGCAACTAACTCAACAAAAAACAATATAGGATTAAATCAGAACTATGGTTAAGTTTATTGGCATCTGGGTCAAATTTAAGCTGATCGTTTTCAAGCATAAAGGATTATAACAATCAACATTTAACATTATTATCGTTTTTTATGTTACAGAAATTACATTATTTTATCCTATCATTCATATCAAAAACATTATACGAAGAAAATAGCTGATATATGAGATTACAGATTTCTTTCCTCATTTTTTTTAATTCCTAAAAAATATATCATTCATTACATTTTGCTCTGTTATTCCTTTAAAAAAAGGTTTTGTATCCTCATCGATGTGGAATTAATAAACTTGAAAACAATGAATTCATTCGACTTATAAGAATTTTAATTTAAATACCTTTTACATTAAAAATTAATTTTTAAATCAGTTTAGCAAGTTATCGGTGATCAAATATATTTTGCATTGTTTTAATTATAATATCTAATATGTACATGTATCTTATTTCTATAGAATTTTGTGTATGGTGTATATTCAACTTTGAACCTTATTGAAGCCTAATTGATCAGCCAATGCAACCATGTTTTCTTCGTAGTCAGACAAAATCAGTTAAATATTTAAAAAAGTAAAACTTTAAATTCTTTCATATTTTTTTTGTATCTGGAGCTATTGGGTTTTATAGTTTAATCTTTAGTACGTTAAGCTTTACACAACATTTCTTTCAAATAATCTCAAAACATGTTCACCGCCAACAGCTTGTTCGCCCTCAAAGAATCTGTAATAATTTACTTCACAAAAGTTATCAACTTTAGTTCGTTATGTAATTATTTTCCCCATAATCATGATTTTGAAAATACTCAGGCTAGTTCTGCCTGTAAACTCTAATTTTCAATAGGAATCTCCAATTGTTGAGATTTTTTTCATTTGTTAATTCATTAATTAATGGTTAATAAATAAAGTTTTTGTTCTAAATAATGTCTTAGCAATGTTTCCCCACAACGTCTGACATAAAAAAAATGCGTTGAAGCAATCCGTAAAATTCTTAGCGCGATTTTATTTAGTGCCCGATTCTTTTTTGAAAGAACCATTTTTATTTGTTTGGAAATTTTTGCTCTCCTTCTTCCAATTTCATTTCCATCAATTTTTATAACTTTTTTTAGTGAATCTTTTTGTAATAATGTTCGAAGAGGATGAATATAACGATGAAGAACAAGAGCAAGTGGTTGATGACGATGCTATTGAAGGAAATGAAGCTTGGCAGGTATGTATTTCCATAATGAAACTTAATAATAAAAAAACTTATTTTTTTAGGAAGCATGTTGGGCAGTTATTTCTGCTTACTTTGACGAAAAAGGCCTTGTTCGACAGCAATTGGATAGTTTCGATGAATTTGTTCAAATGATTGTTCAAAGGATTGTTGAAGATACTCCTTCGGTTGAATTACAAACTGAAGTGCAACATTATCAAGGTAAGTATGACACTTTTTTTACTTTGTCTCTATTTTTTTCTAACTTTGATATTTTCAGCTGATCTCGATAATCCTAGACAATTTTCACTCAAATTTGGTCAGATTTACCTTTCCAGACCTACTCATTGGGAAAAAGATGGTGCACCTACAGCATTGATGCCAAATGAAGCTCGTCTTCGTAACTTGACATATTCGGCTCCTCTTTATGTGGATGTAACTAAAACAGAAAGATACAATGGTGATACACGAGAACAGACCTTTGAAAAAGCATATGTGGGTAAAATTCCTGTCATGTTGCGATCAAGCTATTGTATGTTAGCTAACATGAGCGATCGAGATTTAGCAGAACTTAATGAATGTCCACTTGATCCTGGTGGCTACTTTATTATCAATGGTTCAGAAAAAGTATTAATTGCACAAGAAAAAATGGCAACCAATACCGTCTATGTCTTCTCTGTTAAAGATGGTAAATATGCTTACAAAACAGAATGCCGCTCTTGTATTGAAAACTCAAGTCGACCAGCATCTACTATCTTTGTGAATATGACTTCTAGAGCAAGTAAGACTCTCAGTAAAACTTCAATGGGTCAACGTATTATTGCAATTTTACCTTATATTAAACAAGTATGATTTTGTTTGTTACTAGCTTCTTTTTATTAAATCTTTCTATTTTAGGAAATTCCTGTGATGATCGTTTTTCGTGCACTTGGTTTTGTTTCTGATCGTGATATTTTGGAGCACATTATTTATGATTTCGATGATTCTGAAATGATGGAGATGGTCAAACCTTCCCTTGATGAAGCTTTCGTCATTCAAGATCAAAATGTTGCTCTAAATTTCATTGGAGCTCGTGGTGCTAAGCCTGGTGTTACTAAAGAACAGCGTATTAAATATGCAAAAGAAATCCTTCAAAAAGAACTTCTTCCTCATGTTGGAATTTCTGATCACTGTGAAACTAAGAAGGCATATTTTATTGGATACATGGTCCATCGTCTCTTGTTAGCTTCACTTGGTCGTCGAGAACTTGATGATCGTGATCACATTGGAAATAAACGTCTGGATTTGGCTGGACCACTTTTAGCTTTCTTGTTCCGTGCTCTCTTCAAAAATTTGATGAAGGAAATTCGTTTAACTGCTCAGAAGTATATCAATAAAAATGGTGATTTTAACATCAATGTATGTATCAAACAAACGACCATCACTCGGGGTTTACAATACTCACTTGCTACTGGAAATTGGGGTGAGTCTTTTATCGTTCATATTGATGTTTATTTATTTTAAATTGTTCATTATAGGGGAACAAAAGAAAGCTCATCAAACTCGGGCCGGTGTCAGTCAAGTTTTAAATCGCTTGACTTATACTGCTACATTATCCCATTTACGTCGTTGTAACTCTCCTATAGGAAGAGAAGGAAAACTCGCTAAGCCTCGTCAGCTTCATAATACTCAATGGGGATTTGTTTGTCCCGCTGAAACTCCTGAAGGTCAAGCTGTTGGTCTCGTAAAAAATCTCGCTTTAATGGCTTATATTTCCGTTGGTAGTTTACCTGAACCTATTTTGGAATTTTTGGAAGAATGGTCAATGGATAATTTGGAAGAAGTTTCACCTTCATCTATTGCTGATGCTACCAAAATCTTTGTTAATGGCGCTTGGGTTGGAATTCATAAGTAAGGTTTAATCTTTTTAATAAAAAATACAACATAAGAACAACAAAAAACTAAGCCAATTTTTTTAGAGATCCCGATCTTCTTATGGGCACTTTGCGGAAGTTACGACGTCAAATGGATATTATTGTCACTGAAGTTTCAATGGTCAGGGATATTCGCGATCGTGAAATTCGAATTTTTACTGATCCTGGACGGGTTTGTCGACCGCTTTTAGTTGTTAACGAAGAAAATGGAACGCTTGCTTTAAAAAAGAAACATATTGAAATGCTTAAAGACAGAGATCGCAGTGAATGTCATTGGTCTGAATTGATGGGAAATGGTGTCGTTGAACTTATTGATGCTTTGTTGGTTTACTTTATTTATTTAATAAAAAAATGTAAAACTATCTTTTAGAGAAGAAGAAACTGTTATGATTGCCATGGTTCCTGAAGATTTAAAAGGTGGTGGATATTGTGACACTTATACTCATTGTGAAATTCACCCTGCTATGATTCTTGGTGTTTGTGCTTCAATCATTCCTTTTCCTGATCACAATCAAAGTCCTCGTAATACTTATCAGAGTGCAATGGGTAAACAAGCTATGGGCGTATATGCTACAAATTTCCATATTCGCATGGATACTTTAGCTCATGTTTTATATTATCCACAGAAGCCACTTGTTCAAACTCGATCAATGGAATATTTGCGATTTAATGAACTTCCAGCTGGTATTAACGCCGTCGTTGCTATCTTATCTTATTCTGGATACAATCAAGAAGATTCTGTTATCATGAACTCATCTGGAATAGACCGTGGACTTTTCCGTTCTGTAAGTTTTCTTGAGTACGGTAGCTACCTTTATTACCTATTTTTCTTCTTCCAGGTCTTTTACCGCTCATACCGTGATGCTGAAGCTAACCTTGATAGTGCAAATGAAGAATTAATTGAAAAACCAAAACGCGAAAATGTTACTGGCATGAGGCACGCTATCTATGATAAACTTGATGACGATGGTATTGTTTCTTTAGGAATGCGCGTATCTGGTGACGACGTTATTATTGGTAAAACTATTGCTATTGCTGATCAAGTGAGCGTCTAAAGAATGGTGCTTAATATATCAAAAATTACTTTTCAGGATGATGAAGGAGAAACAGCGGCTAAAAAATACAAAAAGCGTGATACTTCTACCTTTTTACGTGGCTCTGAAACTGGTATTGTTGATCAAGTTATGCTTTCCCTCGACAATGATGGTTACAAATTCTGCAAGATCCGAGTTAGATCGGTACGCTTTCCTCAAATTGGTGACAAATTTGCATCTCGACATGGTCAAAAGGGTACTATGGGGATTATGTATCGACAAGAAGATATGCCATTTACCTGTGAAGGTATTACACCTGATATTATCATTAATCCACACGCTGTTCCATCTCGTATGACAATTGGACATTTGATCGAATGTTTACAAGGAAAGCTTTCGGCAAACAAAGGGGAAATTGGTGACGCTACACCTTTCAATGATGCTGTAAATGTTCAGAAGATTAGTAGCCTTCTCAAAGCTTATGACTATAATTTGCGTGGAAACGAAGTTATGTATAACGGACATACCGGAAGGAAGCTTACAACCCAAATCTTTATTGGTCCCACATATTATCAACGTTTGAAACATATGGTCGATGACAAAATTCATTCTCGTGCTCGAGGTCCTGTTCAAGGAATGAATCGACAACCCATGGAAGGTCGTGCTCGTGATGGTGGTCTTCGATTTGGTGAAATGGAACGTGATTGTCAAATCTCTCATGGTGCGGCACAATTTTTACGTGAAAGATTGTTTGAAGTTTCTGATCCTTATCATGTTTATGTTTGTAACAACTGTGGGCTCATCGTCGTCGCTAACCTCCGCACGAATGCATTTGAATGTCGGGTGAGTCATTATCTACTCTTTTTTTTTATAACCATTATCAATTTCTTGTTTACAGGCTTGTCAGAACAAAACTCAAGTTTCGGCGATATGTATTCCTTATGCATGCAAGTTACTTTTCCAAGAACTCATGTCTATGTCCATTGCTCCTCGACTCATGGTGAATTGAATAGAATGGAGTTACTTTTTGATTTAATGTATTATTTGTTATCGATTTTGAATTTATTTTTAAATAAAATATTAAAAAACCATTTCATTTGTTTTTTATTAATTCTTTTTTCTTTTGACTTTTCCAGTTTTTTATACATACATAGCTGCTTTTTTATTGAATTTTTTTTATGAACATTGCTAATAACATAGGTTCATTGAATATGTCTTGCGACGAATCGTTTTACATGATACTTTTAAGGTTCACTAATTGATTCGGATTTATTATTATTCTGGATGAAAAAAAAGGAATGAGTCAAGAAATACTTAATGCTTTTGGATGTGAGGATGAAGTTAGCAATGAACAAGTAGATTTCCATATTTCTGAAAGAAGTGGTGGATGCGATAAGGTTCGTTTTAATTCAAAATGTTGCGCTCGAAATTATTTTAAACGTTGACAGGCATCACCGCCTCCTGAATCTTTCTTTTCATCCAAAAGATTGGCGCTTTTTGTGGATGATGAAAAAGGAAGCAATGATTTGCCTGGAAGTTCTTCAACATCTTCCATTTCAAGACAACCGCCAGGGCTTAGTGGGCCTGAATTTATGAGAGCTTTTGATAATCAACTTTCTAAACGTAGTAAGTTGTCTTCAACTTTTTGTTGTAAATATACAATCAAATTGTGATAATTATTGTCTTTAGCTCACTCAGATAAAAAGACTAAAGGAACAATAAAATTAATTATTTCCAATTTGCATGGGCTCAAAACCAAAGTAACCTCATCTTTTCATACAATTGCAAACCTTCCTTGGTTCGTTGTTGTAATTTTTTCTATCTCACATGATTGATAAATTATTTTTTCCATTTCAGGCGTTTAGCTGCAAAAACTGAAAATAGTAAAAGAACCAACAATACGCGATTTTTCTCGTGAGTTTTTTTTTTGCTTGCGTTGCCTCTTTTTTTTTAAACACATGAATCACAAAAATGATTTTTTTTTTTTTGCAATAACAAAAGAAAATATAGCAAAAGAAAAACCATTTAAAGGGCATCATAATACCCATTAATCAGCAAAAAAATGTTAAATTAAAAAAGGCAAAAGATAGAAGGTTTCAGAATATATATTGATTGTAATCCCGAAAATGAAAGTACGATCTGGTCATCGACAGCTATTATCGAATTTAGATTAATTGCCCAAAATCCATGTGGCTCTGATTTTACACGACATGTGAGGAAACAAAACATAAAAACAAAAGATATTAATTTATTATATTTTTTTCAGTTTACAAACACATTCAGCTACAATAGCAATAATTGGGGCTTTCCATCGTTTATAGAATTTTCTGAAATAACTAATCCTGAAAAAGGTTTCATTAAAAATGATAAAGTTGTGATTGAAGCTCATATCTCAGTTCACAATGTTGTTGGAGTTTCACAAGCTCCAGTTTTTGATTTTCTTACAAGCAATAATTTAACTGATGGCATTTTTATTGTGGAAGGAACTCGGCTTTATATTAGCAAGCAAGTAAGTTGATAGTTTGGATACTATAGCATTTTATAATTCTATCGTAGTATCAACATAAACTATGGTGTTTTTATTTGCTTCTTTAAATTATACAACAAATTTTTAGTATCTTGCTCTTTATTCTCCTGTATTTGAAGCCATGTTTTATTCAGGCTTTGTTGAAACAAATAGAAAGGAAATACCCATTGAAGATGTAATTCTTGAAGAGTTTGTTGAATTGCTTAATTGCGTCTATCCAAGTCATAAACCCGTGACAGGTGTGTTTTTTCTTTCTCTCATCTTCATTTTTTTTTTTTGCCTTATCTTTCTTTATTGCTTGTTCCCGTCAATCAAACCACCCAATGTTTAATACCTTTACCACCCATAAGGGAAAAAAGGGCTGTCAATAAATGCAAAAAAGGTAATAAAAATCTTAATTTATTTTTAGCTGAAAATGTTGAATATTTGCTTGAATTGGCTGATAAATTTCAAGTAAGACTCTCATAGATATTTTTTTTGCTTTTTAACTCCGCCTCATCATTTTTTTACAGATACAATTTGTGATGGATAATTGTGAAAAATTCTTAAAGAAAACCGATGATATTAGTTGTATCAATAAACTTTTATGGGCTGATACCTATGCTTTGAGTAACCTTCATGATGCATGTATTCGATCTTTGACTTCAGCAGACGATGTTAAAGCGCTCAAGGCTACAGATGAATATCGAAAATTATCAGACACTTCACGTGCTGCGCTTCTGGAAAAGCTTCTAAAAATAATTTAATCATTATTGATGATTCTTTTTCTTTTCCTAGCTTTCATTTAAAAAAGAAAAGAGGTGGAGACTTTGAAAGCAAAAAATAGAATTTATGCTACAAAAATTTTTTTCTTCGATTCTGTATTTTTTTTCTACAGCAAAATCACCATCCTTAAAAATAACAAAAATGAAACACCCTTTTTCGTTTTTTTTCTTTGTGCATTGACTCTATATTTTTTTTAAACACGTATAAAAATAAACGGTTTTGATTTTATTAAAATGAATTTGAAAAATTTTAAAACCTCTCTAATTCAAGAAAGTCTAATAATTTGAAGAACGTCTTCTTCCGCTTTGTTTTTCGTTTTTATAAAGAAAAACTTTGATTGGGTCAAGAATAAAGAGGGAGAGGGGAAGCACCAACCATGCAATTATTGGTGGTACCTAACAATCAATCAACAAACTTACAAAAAGTTTAGTTCGCTATTTTTTTCGTTCTTCGTCCACTTTTTTTTGCAATCGAGTAAAAGAAAATTCAAAAAATAATTTTTGATATTTTCAGAGATGGGTGCCTTCCTTCAAATCATTTACCCATTTATAAAACCTTTTTCAATACTTTACTTTTGGATTCTTAAGTTTATTTTTAAATTCATTTACCTCTTTCAACGACGTCCATTCGTTCCACGGCCTGAAGATGATTTGTTGCTCATTTCTGCAACGGATGCAGCTTCAATGATTCGTGAACGACAACTTACATCCACTGAACTTATATCTGCTTATATTTCACGTATCAAAGTTGTAAATCCAGTTATAAATGCTGTAGTTGAAGATAATTTTGATGGAGCTTTGAAAGAAGCAAGCGAGGTTGATGCTTATCTTGAAGGAATTGATAAGGAAAGCGGCGAATACAAAGAAGTAAGCTTCTTCGGGTTAATAAATTTTAAAAATATTTGAGAGATACTACAGTAAATCATAAAATAAGAGTTGGGTAATTTTAAATTTATTTTATTGTTTTTAAGTTATCTGAAAGAAAGCCATTATTGGGAGTTCCATTCTCAATTAAAGACACATATGCCGTAAAAGGCTTTCATTTTACTGCAGGCATTGTGGCTAGAAAAGATACCATTGCTGATTATGATGCAGATGTGGTTAAAAATCTAAAAGAAGCTGGAGCTATTCTTCTTGCAATCACTAATGTTCCAGAAGCTGCATTTTGGATTGAATCAAATAATAAAATTTATGGACGAACTAGAAACTCCTACGACCCCAGACGAGGATGTGGTGGAAGTAGTGGTGGAGAAGGAGCTTTAATTGGAGCAGCTGGTTCTGTCATAGGTGTTGGGTCTGATCTTGCCGGCTCAGTTAGAATTCCCTGTCTTTTCAATGGCATTTTTGGTTTGAAGCCTTCTGAAGATGCAATCTCAATTGAGGGTCATCATCCATATTTCAAGCAAGGATATGCAAAGAAAATGGGAAATGTGGGACGTAAGGAATTCCTTTATTTATTAAAGCTATTCGTTAATGGACATTTTTTTCTTCTTCAGCTATGTGCAGATACGCAAAAGATTTGTCTATTTTCTTCCGAGTTATGGCTGGTAATGAAGTAGCTGAAAATCGTTTCCATCTTTCACAGCCTGTTTCCATGAGAAAAATTCGGTTCTTTTACATGGAAGGCTTAAATTCATTTTTGATTGAACCTATCGAAACAAAAATGAAAGCAGCGATGATGAAAAGTGTTAAATATTTTGAAAAAAAATACGATACATCCGTTTATCGAATTGATTTGGCTCGTCTCCACCATGCGGTCGTTCATTGGTGAGTGAAACCATGATAACATAAAAACTATTTTCAAGCCTTTCAATTTCAGGTGTGCAGGAATAACACAAACAAAAGAAGGACCCTTTGCTCATATCATCAAAGATGGCGAAGGCGATGTTAGCCTTATTGTAGAATTTTTCAAAAATATTTTTGGTAAATCCAATCATACTCTTGCAACTTTGCTAATGCTTATGTTGGATAAAATCCCTGAACTTGATTCTGAAACCCGACAATTTGTAAGATTTTTTGTTTGTTTAGAAACGAGTTTTTATCAAATTTACTTTACTTTTTATTTAGAAAAGAAATACAATACTTTTTTTTTAGCTTGAAAGCAGTCGTGACCAATGCCGACGTGAAATCGTTGAATTGTTAAAAGACGATGGAATATTGATTTTCCCAGCATGGGTAACTTTTATTTTTCAAGAAACAAAAAATAATTATATCTTTTTAGCCAACCGTTCCTCCATTCACATATCATCTCCTTGCATCAATGTGGAATATGATGGTAAGTTCTCCAAAATGAATAAAGTTCCTAATCAAATTTTTTTTATAGTACACTGGAGTTTGGAATGCTCTTCGGCTTCCTGCTATTGTTTGTCCTTTAGGGCTTGATAAGTAAGATAATTATTTTATTAAAGCATAATTAAATTTAATAATTTTAAGGGATGGCCTCCCACTCTCAGTCCAAATGATTGCAGGCCCGGATAACGATCGATTGCTTATTGCAGCTGCAAATGATTTAGAAGAGGGTTTCGGTGGATGGCGACCCGCTTTTGCCCCAAAACATCAATATCTTGATTAAATTTTTAACAATTCTTTTTCTTCTTCTTTTATTTTGTAAAATACTTTTATTTTATCAAATTGGTATCTTTTATTGTTCAATAAGTTTTTTTTCAAAATGTCTATTGTTTATTCTTTTATTTTATTCAATATAAACATTTACATACATATTTAATTAACTTTAGCATAAGAAGGTGGTGAAAAACGATGACGAACAAGTTTAAAGATATACAATGGAAGACATGATAATACTGTAATTACACTTGTTTTAACCAAAAATTGCCATGAAAGTACAAATTCTCGATCAAAATAATCATCAAATATCAAAAGAGATCCAATATAAAGGCTAAGAGAGAGACCCTGAAATAAAAATTCGATAAAAGAACATGCATAATAATTCTTACCTCTGCAACAAACATCGACCAATGCCATGTATGAATTGTCATTGCTACCATAATGAGTTCTGTTATAATCAATGCAGAGAAACTAATTGCTACAATATGGATGAAATCATTATCAAAAGCCACGAGAGCGCCATACATTATTACAGATCCTTGATAAATACTGACAAGAATCCAAATACAGAAAGTTTTAAAGGAGAGCGAACGTCCTTTACCAAGTTCTTTATACAATTCAGGATAAGTTAAAGCATTATCAGCAGAAACATCTTGATCCATGACTAATGAAAATACAGGTAACATTGTGTAAGCTGTTGCATATCCGACCATGAGAATACCTTGATAAAGAGATACAGAAGCAAAATAAAAGACGCATGAGAATATTGCTTGAATAATTGAAACAATCAAACCACGATGCATAACGAATTGTGAAAGGGCGCATGATCGCTTGTAACAGAATCGGCCATGAACAAGAAAAAGTCGACAAATATGATGGAATTGAGTAATGGAAAAATCAGCGGCGAGAGAAGCTTGTTTTCCTTCCTAAAAATTAAAGATAATACAAAAAAATAAATATTTTTTAAACCTTACATGAGCATCGATTCCAATACCAACGTGAGCAGCTTGAATCATTGAAACATCATTTCCTCCATCACCGATGGCAGCAATTCTTGCATGTTTCTTGTAACGTTTGAGAAGATTAGCAATTTGGGCTTTTTGTTCAGGTGAACAACGGCAGCAAACAACAGCGGTACATGAACAAACAAGCTCAGCAACTTCGGCTTCATAATATTGTAGACAAATATTCAAAGATGATCCCGTCATAACTAAAGCAATGTCACTTTTCCTATAAAAAAAAACAATAATAAGAATGCATTTTAAATAATAAAAGCAACAAACTTTCTGAGTTGATTTAATTCATCGTGTGCTTCTTTTCGATTTTCAACTTGTGCGAAAACGTGAATGTTATCAGTACGTGAGAAAAGTCCAGATGATTTTGCAATACAAATAGCAGTTTCAAGCTTATCACCAGTCAACATCCAAACTTTAATACCAGCATTTCTTAAAAGTTCGAGAGAAGTTGTGACTTGATCTTGCAATTTGTCTTCAACTCCAGTTAGACACAAAAGTTGGAGATCTGTTTCAAGCCGATGAAGAACAGCAGACATGTGTTTAGTACGATTTGTTACAGTCATTTTAGCAGTATGATATTGTTTCTCAAAATCAGCTAGTTGTTCAGGAGTAAGTGATTTCTTAGCCACTACAAGAGTTCGAAGACCTTCACGAGCCATATTTGAGCATTCTTCTTCCAACCAATCATTGCAACGAACAATGGTCGCCATTACCGTATCAGCTCCTTTCATTAAAAAGTTAACTTCACCAGATGTTTCGTCCTAAAAATGATGAAAATTAAGTATTTTTTATTTTCTCAACTTCTCTTACTCTAATAATAATACCCATACGTTTACTTTCAGAAGTGAATGGAAAAACGTGTAAAATTTTAAAACTTTTACGATTTCCATTATTTAATTGAAGCTCCATGGATGTTAAATCACGAAAAGCAAGTCTAACGCCAATTTGTTCGGTCCATTCCACGAGTGCTATTTCGTCAGGAGATGATGCTTGATATTCTATGTTATCATCTTCTTCAATTGGAGTTACATTATGACATAGAGCGATGGCTTCCACAGCTGTTTGAATTTTCACAAGAAATGAACGTTTATCAAGTTTACCAGAATATGCTGATTCAACGTGCATAGCAACGTCATTAAATTCACCACTAAATGAAACTGAACCAAGATGAATCTGAAATTTTATTTAACGATAACTTTTTCTCTTTTTTTTAAATATGTATAAAAATGCAAACCTTTTTAAATTTCATTTCATTTTTAGTAAGCGTTCCAGTTTTATCAGAAAGTAAATACGAAATACGTCCAAGTTCTTCAGGAATGGTGGAATTTCGAACAACAGTTTCAGGAATATTTTTGTCTCTTCCAATTATCCATGAATAAAATATTTTTGCTAAATCCAAGTTGACTCGAAGAGATATTGGAATAATGTAGGAAAAAAGAAGACCAAAGCGCATCAAATATCGATACCAATTAGAATCAAGACCCTTCATAATAAGCATGACAAAAGCAAGGATGACGACAAAAATGAATAAAACCTTTGTAAGATTGTTTATTTCGAGATCGATGAGACCCACTTTGGATTTAGGTAAAGTTGTATTCATAACCGAACGAGTTTCACGACCAGTATAAACAACAAGACCTATTGCTGTACCAGAAGCAAGCACGGTATTAGCCCATAATACATTTTCAATATTTATACCACCATCGGTAATTCCTTCAGCAGTGTCGACGCGATAAGTTCCAACAAAGGCATGAATATCTTTTTGTGGCTTTTCGGCATAAATTTCACAATTTAAATCAAGTATTTCAGAATCTTCAGCCATGTTTTGTGTATATGGTATAGCAATACGCAATTTCCAATCGGTTTCACCATCAAGTTGATCAGTACGAATAAAACAAGCACCAGATTTTTCAGATGTTCGAAGTAAAATAACATCAGCTGGGATCCGTTTATCTTTGAGAATCATTATCAAATCACCGACTTGATTTTTCCTATAAAACAAAAGAAAGAAAAATGATACAATTTTATTAAGTGATTAAAAACTTACGCGCTTTTAATTTCTTTGAATCCATTTGAAGTTAACTTTCCATATTTTTCGCCATTCATTTCTCTATCACGCCAGAATCGAACAATATCATCCACAGCTTCTCTGATTAATGTAATTGTTAAAACAAAACCCTAAAAAATCTTTAATAACATCTCTAAAAAGTATACAAAAATCCATACCAATGGTCCCCAATAAGTGAATGGAGTTCCAATTTGAATTGCAGGTATGAATTGACTGCATGTCATTAGCAAGAAATATAAATTAAGGAAGAATTTGAATTGTTGAAACAATACCATTGGAACAAAAGTAAATACATTATATTTTTGATTGCAAACAGCATTCTTTGGAAATTTACGACCATGATTATTAATAGGTCCATGTCCAATACGAATTGTTCTTGAATGAAGCCTCTTTCGACGTTGAAAAACATTTCGGAAACATCTGAAAATGTAACAAAAAATTTACAAGTATTACAAAAATTTATGACTTTTTAATAGGTTTAACTATGAGCTACTACTATCAATAATGTCCTTTGACATCCAAAAAACACTATGTTTAAACCATGTAAGTAAATATTTTAAACAAAAAATCATATTCTCTACATAAATCATGAATATACGCTTTAGTTTTAAATCTCAATAAAAGTTGTTGATAAAAGTTTCAAATAAATAAAAATCCTTACTGAGCACATGATTGTTTTTCTTCATTGATAGAAATATTTGAAATTTTAGGTGCACTTAGAGGAGACACTTCAGCAGCTTCGTCATCATTCTTTGTATTAGGAGCATCGGTAGCAGCATTTTTCGAATTAGAAGAATGGGAGCGTTCTTTATTCACCATTGTTCGATGTTAAGCTAAAACTTTACATTAAAATAAATATGTTTTTAAATTTTGATAAAATTTGTTGCAAAATTTGAATATTAGGAATCATGCATAAAAATATACATATTTTATTTTTTTAAGTTTACCAACTTTGAAGAAATAAAGTCAAATTTGGTGAAAAGTTGGAAGTTGTTGGTTGTGCTTCTGTTAAAAAAAAAGTCAATGTCACATCGATCGGAATCTCCTCCTAGTTATCAAGTCTATGAAACAAAAGATGGTCGACTTGTAAGCTTTTTTAATTTTCATACCTAGTTTATTTATTAATCTTTTTTATATACTTGGACTGATTTTATCTTTTTTGCTGTTAATATTTTTTTAGGTTAATCGGATGCTTCAACTTGTATGGCCAGAAAAAGCTCCAGGAAATAAAAAATTATTTGATGGATATGTTGTGAAACAATCTATTGATTTTGAACATACTTCCGGCGCTCCTGATCCTGAAACAACATTTCAAACTTCAATTGCTCGTGATACTCGAAAATTTATTGGTGGGTCAAGTTTTTCTGAAATCAAAAAACAACTTCGCAATAATGATTTCCTCATTTTTTATCCTTTACCTGATATTCAAAAAGGTGATGAGCTTTCATTGAAATTGCCTCTTCTTCTTGGTTATCGTTCATCTCATGGAAAAGTTTATTATCTTCCTATTAAACGTGAACGTCATCGATGGTGTATTCAATTTCCAAATGGTCAATGTCATTTAAAATTTCGTACAATTCAAAGCCTTATCGAATATTATCAAACTTATGGATATATCAGTCAAACGGGAGAAATTGAAATTTTTTGTTTAAATATGCTTGAAAATATTTCTACTGAATGAATAATTTTACTTTTTAATATGTATCGTGAAACTTTGCTTTTTAAATAAAAAACTGAATGAAAATTTTTCATTATTAGCAAACAAAATATCGTTGAAGTTTAGTTGCAAGGGAAAAAAGTATTGGGAAGGTGTGTTATTTACTTCGCATATTGTTGGATATTATATTGCGAAGAGAATTAAATAAAAAAAAACAATTTTTGTATAAAATTAAAGCCACCGAATAAGAAGCACATTTAAGAGAAGACAATGTTTCTTCTTTTTTTTTGAATCCTCATCACATCATTTTCAAATTTCCCTGTTTTGTCCGCGCTCTCAAAGCGGCCAAATCGGTTTCGTGTCTCCTAAAATTTAAAACTTATAATTTTCGGTTTGCGTTTTATCACTTGAATGTTCGAAGTCGCAAAAAATAAATTCTAATTTATTTTTTTTTGTGAACTCAAACTACAATGCCGAACGTATATTCTCGTATTCAACGTCAAAAGCTTCATGCTGCTACAAAGTTATCAAATGTTTGGTGCACCGAGGTAGGCTGTAAACTTGAAATCACACGACGATGTAATGTTTTATTTTTTTGTTCGGCTATTTAACCTTTTTTATGTTTTCAGCATTGAGTGAAGAAGAGGCAGCTGAAGTAAGGAAACTTAATCATAAACCTGAAGAATTGTGTTATGTCTGCGTTTCGTTGGACTACTGCTCGCATGTTTTAACTACTTCAGCTTTTATCGATGCAAAACATGTCGAACAAGGCGTCTTTGTGGTTTGGATCAAGTTTCTATGTGAATGTGCTTTTCTTCCTGATGATGTTCTTGAATCTCCTACTGCTGTCAAACGAACTCTTTCAACTTTAACTGATACGGCAAAAAAGTTCAATTCTTTTAGAAATTCTCTTAAGCTTTGTAAATCACGCGTTTATATTCATATTCTATATTAGGTTGTTTTCAGGTGATCTCAATGACAAGTTGGTTGTAGAGAGCTTTCTTCAGTCGTTTGCTAGTAGACATCGTTCTTTAAGTACCTCCATTTCTGAAGCTAGCTTACTTCCTTCTCATTCAAGCTCATTTGATTCGGATTCTGAAGAGGACGAATTTAAACGGGTTTGGACACCTGGAGAAGTTGCACATTGCTTTATATTGGCTCGAAAAGTTGCTCGCCGCCTCCATTTACAAATGAAGTTTGAAACTCGTATGGTTTTTTTGTCTTCAAATTCCAACTTATTATTTTATTTTAGAATATCTTTATTTCGGAAAAAGCAAGGATAATGATTATGCTCCATTCAACTGTTCTATTGTAAGTTTTCTTAGTATGGTTTTTGACCTTTTTAATTTTTTTTCTTTAGATGATTACCAACTTTTTCCCTCATCATTTTAAAGTTGTTTCTTGTGGTAAAACATTTGAAGAAGCACAAGTTTTTGCTGCCAATGATTTCTGTGAACTTCTTGCAAATAATCATATTATATCTTATTCAATGTTTCAAGCTTGGAATTTACTTGGACGTGGTGCTTCCTTGGCTTTTGATTCTTTTGCCGAAGTCGCTAAACAGAATTTTGAAGAACTTGATAATCATCTTCCAAAAGGTATGTGTCTCTCTTTTACTTATTTTTTATACAATTTATAGGCTTTTTACGCACTTATGGTAACACTCGCCAATACATGGAAATCAAAGAAGCTTTGCATAACTTTGCCATTTCAAAGAAGAAGAACGACGACAAAAGTACTGAATATTTTTTTAAAGTTGCGCAACCTGAACGCTTCAATAAACCTGCTGAAAGAAATGATTTTGGTATAATCCCCAATTTTTCAAACACCAAATTGTTCATGGAAAAACTCAGTTTATGTCGTCAAAATTTTGAAGATGAATTTACTTCATTTGATAAAGAAATAGATGACTTTATTAAAGAACACGAAGAGGTAATTTGTGTTTTTTCTATTCTTCTAATAAATAATATTTTTTTAGCCTCATGAATATCAAGAAAGGAAACACAAGGTTTATTGTATTTTGCAGAACTATCTTCGTTCACGTATGGAAAATGCAATCTTACACATGGTTGGTAGCACTGCTAATGGAACCGCCACTGGTCATGCTGATTTGGATCTTGTTCTTGAGAAAGGAAGTTCACCTGACAGAAATTATTCTCTTGATTGCTTGCGTGATCTCTATCACATTCTTCAAAAAAGTGAATTCGTTTTTGCTCTTGAACTTATTCCAGCTTCGGTTTGTTTTTTATTGTTGTGAGCATTATTCATTTGGTTTTTTTAGGTTCCTATTCTTAAACTTGTTCTCTATCCTCCATTTAAAGATATCACCATTGAAATTTCGTGTAATGCTTTTCATGGAGTTGCGACGACAACTTTAATACAAAAATATGTCAATATTCATGTTATTTGTCGCAATTTGATCATCTTGGTTAAAGAATGGGCTAAAGTTGCTGGCATTTCTCGCTCAAGTGGTGGTGAAATTGGCAGGTTTGCTATAATACGTTTTTCTTTTTTTCTTTTAAAGATTTTCTTATAGCATTGCTCTAATTATCATGGTCATTCACTTCTTGCAGTCTGGTTGTGAACATCCTGTACTACCTAATTTACAAAGCACATCTGATAATCCTCGCTTAGTACGATATGAACACAGAAAGAATGGCTTCTTACATGGTTTGTTTTGTTCTTTGTTCAATATAAATAATACCAGCTCCTTTATAGATTTTCTAAAAACGTATGGTATGCCAGCTTTTTCATGTGGACAATATTTTGTTGCATTTTTTTGAATATTACTCAAAATTCGAATTCGACCAACATGGAATTTCTTTGGAATCCGGTGGTATCTTTAATCGGTAAGTATCTTTCAATATTTTTCGTCCGAATAATTTTATTTAATTTTAGAGACGAATTATCGTTCAATGCTGACACATGGAAGATCTTTATTGAAGAACCTTTTAAGAAGGTTAACATTTTAAGAACAATATGTCAAAAGGAATCTTACGAAAAAATTCAAAAGGCTTTCCGTGATGCACTTATTACGCTTACAAGTGATGATATTGAACATTCTCCTCCGAAGCTTGCCAAACTTATGGTTCAACGTTCTGATAATTATTAGTGTCTTTTTACTTTGTTCACACTTGTATTGCTCTAATTTTGTTCATGCTAATATAAAATGTTTTCGGTAATATCGTTTTTTTTACATGTTTTGAAAGTTTACTCGTTACTTGACATCATTTGAGATCGTATTGGGAAGAACAAGGATCCTTTGTGCACGGTTTTTTTTTTCAAGCCTTAGATATATCTTAAATGTTACAAATTCTTTAATCATTTATGCCCCTTTTTGACACTTTTTACGTGTGGTAAACTCAAAGGAAGCAGATTCAACTTTAATCCAAATTAGAGTAAATACCGAGTTAACTTTAATATACACTTAAACAAATACTTAACATAGGTTATGGGAGAATTATTAATTTTTGAAGTTCTAAATTGTCATACCTTTTGTAGAATGCTTTTAATTTTTTTGTTGATATTTTTTAAGAGCTCTTTTTTTTTGATTTACAAGTTATTTTGACGCACTTTCCCAACTTAACTTCCCTCTTTCATTTCATTCTTGACAAACTGTCTTCTTTTTTTAATATTTTATTGAGCCTCTCTAGTAAAGATCGAATTTCAACAAAAGATCTTTCCTTGATATAACACTATCTTAATTTCGGCGAGAAATTATCTTTAATTTTTGAAAACCAATGAAATCTTTAAAAAAAAACGAAAACGGTTATGCTTGCTGCATTCATTGGTAGCAGCAGGCTTTTAAAAAATGAATCTCCTTTTGATTGTCAATGCTCTAATGAGCAAGTTAGTTAGCTTATTTACTTTGACTATATATATATTTTTAATTTTCGATATAATAATAACTTGTTGCAAGATTTTAAACAATACTGTAGTTACATTCTAAATAGAATTTTTATAAAAGTTTATGGATGGACGAATTCAAGCAAAAAGCAAATGATGAATGTTAGTGAGGAAGAAAGAAGGAAGAGAAAGGAAGCACAAATGCCGCTGGCGCATTTGACAACTAATTACACGATCTCATTTGGGAGAGAAGCTAAAAACCAAAAAGGGGAGAAGAAGATGTGGCGGTGGACAATCTCCCAAAGAAAGTCGCATTCATTTTCTTTTTTTTGGGCGGTGCTTGTCTAAAATAAAAAAGTGAGGAGGTTTTTCGGTGTCAATGACTCACAAAGATAGTGTTGTGGCAGTTACACCAAGAAGAACGTTTGTTGGAGTGCCTTGAGGCATCAAACTTCTTTTTTTAATAATGAAAATTCATTCATTGAAGGTGCTGCTGCTTAAAAAAGGAAAATCTCTTCTTTGGAAAAGAAAATCAAATTCAAAGTCTCTTGACCTTATAAAAAAAAATGCAGTGAAGAAAAGGAGATTTTTAAGAAATAATTTGTGCGCCAAAAATTAAACATAAAAGAGGGAAGCAAACGTGAAAGTAATTGAAGCGCAATTGACGCCACCGCCGTCATCATTTTCCCTCTTTTTCTTCTTTCCCCACGTTTAATACGGCGACAACAGCCTTCATTCATTTATTCATTTTCGCGATATATAATAAATGTAATTTTGTTTTTCTTTTTTTTTGCCATTAGAAAAGGCATAAATGAACGAGCTTGGGATGTTGATTCCCGGACATGTCCTTCTCTCCTGTCAAAATGGGAACTCTGTGTTTTTTTTTCTTATTCTCATTTTTTACATTTTCTTACTTTGTTATTCGTAAATTTGGCGGCGTCCATCCTCGCACCTCAAAAAGGCTCTTCTTTTATTTTAGTCTTTTTTTTCTTTTTTGCAAAACAGGAAGGAAAAGAGACTCCACCAAGTCGTCGAAGTAAAAACACGCGCAAGCGCGAGAAAGGAGCGCCCAATCGGTGGTTTCTTTATTTTATTTTTTTCTACGGAAACGAATGTTGTTGGAGTAGTATTCAACAACAAAAGACGCTTGGATGCGCCTTTTAACAACCTCCACGCCAACTTGAAAAATGGACGGCGACCCCAATGAGTTAAAATGAAGAAAAAAAATGAGGGAGAGTTTCCCGCATTTGCCTCTTTTTTTGAAGAAAATTTTTCTTGCGCACCTTCTTTTGAATCGTTTTTCTTTTATTTTTTTTTTATTTCGACAATCATCAACTCGAAAATGAGGCCATTCCGTCCTTTACCTCAAATAACTCAAAGCAGACTGTCATCATGACGCGTGTCCATTTGTAGGATTTGACTATCTTCCGGTCATACGGTAACCCTTTAGGCTGCTTTGATCAACATTTTTTTAGAATAGAATCCCGTCGCTTACACCATCAATCTTATTTTTAAAAATGCAGACAAAGGAAAAACTCCCACACTTTATTTCGAGAAAAGTCCTTTAATTTTTTTCCGTCAACAACATCAACTACAAAATTTTCACTTTTGCAATTTTCTATTTTCACACTGATAACACCACCTCGTTTTTCTTCTTCTTTTTTTCTGAAATTTTTTGGGCAGAAAGAAATTATTTTTCCACTTTTCCAAAGTGGGACAAAAGCTATTCGACTTTTCCCATCAGCGCTTTCCACTTTTTGTCGTGGGAAAATTCGTGAGCTCTCCCTGCCCCTTCTTCTTCTTATTCGAAAAATGTTAAAAACTCTTTGACTTTCTTTTGTGCTAAAATGCTTTGCTTTTTTTCCTTGCTTCCATCGTTTTGGTGTCCTCCTCTTTCTTCAAACTAAAAAACACTGTGAAACTTTGAAGGTATTGTCTTGGATGATTCCCTCCCTTTTTTTCTTCTTTCTATCTTGTTTTTAACGCTTTCAGTAAGCAAGATTTCAAAAAACTGCATTCATTTGTTTTTCTTTTAGAAATACAGTAACCTACTTCTTTCTCTATTCCAATCATTTCTTTTACATTTTTTACATTTGAAAGTAATATTTATTTTTTTGTAAAATAAAACTCTTCGCCTCCGCTCCCGAAGGAATCTTTTTTGTTGGATATAGCTAAATTAAGCCCATTTTCTATCGCATTTTTTTTGACGTCGTTGCTTCTTCGTTTTTGGCTTTCTAAATCAAGACGACTTAATTTCGAACTGTTTGCTTTTGTTTTATTCCTTCTTTCTCATGTGTTTGTTGCTTCCGGGAGAAGGCAAAAAGTAAAAAGAAACCTTCATAGCTCTTTAAATTTCCCATGGGAAATATATCTCAAAAGGAGGCAACGACATTTAAATGAAGAAAAAAAATCGGTGAAAGCTTTATGTTTTCTTTTGGCACCCTACAAAGGTGCGCCATTTTTTTTTTTTTTTGCATCCTTTCAGAATATTTTCTACTACGCTGTCTTAAGCCACATTCCCGCTCTTAGATTCCCCACATCTCTTGAGAAAGAAGATTACGTTTTTTGTTTCCTCATGTTTACTTTTGGCTTTCTTTTTTAATGAAAATTCAAATTTAGGAAAAAGTCTCAATTTTCTAGGATGAAAGGAGACCACCATATTCGCCATCTTCAAATCCCCACAAATAATGATCGACGTCGAGTTCTTGCTCCTAGAACATCAGAGGAGGAGGCACTTTTCATTGCGAGAAAATACCTTGAAAATAAAGCAATCCTTGAAGCTAAACTTGCTAATGCTGTTAATGGTGGAAGATTTTTACGCCAGAATATGCTTGGTAAAAAAATTTTCCCTTATTGCTTTAGGCTATTTTTATTTTTTTTAAGATGTCGTAGCTGCCGAACTTTCTGCAAAATTTAATGTTGCAACAAGAAATCGAAAATATGTTGAACAAAAATTGCGGGATATGAAAAAAGAAGCAAGAAAGTACCTCAATATGGCCAAGGTCAGTTTCTTTCTTCTTTTCCCTTCATTTAAGAAAATATTCTAAAGTGTGCCTTATTTTTAAGTCGACGAAGGTACTTGAAACAGGAGAAATAGTTAAAAGTATTCCAAGGAATCCACCCGAGCCTATTCGTGTTATGATTGAAGCGTTGGCGGAAGATAATCTCTCATTTTGCGGTGCTGATGCTTCATGGGCCGAACTTGATTTTTCGGATACGGTAATTGAGTAGTTTTTAAGAAGGTTAATAAATTAAGATTTTTTAGACAAGTAAAGCCGAAGGAAGTGAAGCAGAGGAAGATTATGGCAGCAAATCGCCTAATGGCGTCAATTCCGATTCGGTTGCATCGACTTCAAGTAGTTCATCCATCGATTTAGGAACTCTGGCTTCTTCATCGAACGTCCTCGGCATTGATTCAATATTGGGAGCATATTTTAATCAACCCATGTTTGCTGCAATGGCAAATTTATCCAATGTTTGTTCCTCCTCCGCGATGAAAGATGAAAAAGAAAAAATGGTTGCAGAATCATTACCTTCGAATACTCCCGTATCTGCTGCGCCAGTGCCAATGATGGCTCCAAGAAGATTACCAATGCGATTTCGACGACGCCAACCTCGACTTCTTTCTCGGCATTCTAAAAGTCACATACTTGCAGCTGAATCATTTCGAAAACTGTGTGATACACTTTTGGAAATTGTTCCTAGAGCGGCAAAAAGCTTTGAAGAAGCTTGCAAACTTCAAAGTGAATATTTTGAACAACTTCGGCTTCAAGTTTCTTTGGCATCCTTTGCTTCCCAAGTTCATCAAACGAACAATTTTCGATCACTAAGCTAATCACATCTATGGACTACTTTTTACCTTCAAACAAACTTCTTTTCATTAAACTTTCAGTTGAATCCTCCCTTTTCAGGACCCAACTTCTTCGATTCGAAAACAAACCAAAAGCTTTAAATTAATTTAAAAAATTCTCTGATCTCGCTTTTTTTATTTATGAAGTTTATTGTATTTTAATACTTTCAAAAATATTGCTGCATTTCTTTCCATATCATTTTTTTCTTTCTTTTTATGATTTTGTACATACATAAGTTCAATTTTGTCTAAAACGGTGGTGGTCAAAGTTTTAATTTTAAAAAAATGTCAAAGCAGCTAATCGTAATAAAAGCATTGTAACAAATACAAAAATTAATAAAGTTGTAAAAAACTTCAGCCGATTAAAAATCCATAAATGTTTCTGTAAAATCAATTTATAAAACGATTGAATTCCATTTATTTATACTTATAAAATAAGTTTTCTGATTTTTTACTTTATGAACGTTCATAGCCGAACACTTAAATTAAATAAAGAATATTTTAATTTTTTTTATTGATATGAAAAAGAGATATGATTGTGAATGAAACTCAACTACCAATATTATCGTTATTTACATATATCCCGCAAACTAATTATCACAAGTTGAAATATATTTGGAAAGTAAAATCCTTATTAAAAGTAGTGTATCTCATTGTTATTTTAAAATAAAATCTACTTTAATTATTATGAAATTTTCCATTTCACCGTATTGTATTTTTTTTAAATAAAAAATTATGATATAGAACCTTTCACAAAAAATATTATTGCTATTTACGTTATTTTTGCATTTTCGACAATTTAAATATTTCTGAACATTCAAAAAAGCTTTCATGGAAGCAAGCTTTCACAAAATTAATAGGGGAAAATAATGTTCCTTCCTTTAAAGGTATTTGACGGCGACGACACATTCCTAGACAAATTATTAAAATTAAAATTAATTCAGGAAAAGTTATGAGAGAATGTTAAAGTTCTTTTTCTTTAATCTTTAATATTTTTTATAGTATAAAATCAAATTATTAATAATGTTAAAATTTTCAAAAAAAATTTATTACGCTATTTTTTGATGAGCAAAAAGCGGAAGGCCATTTTTTTAATATTTATTATTCTTTATTTATTTTTTTGTTGGTGCCCCCGTATTTTTTAAAGCCATTTTGGGAATTTGAAACTTTAAAAAAATTTCCTTTTTTAGCGTTTATAAGCAAAAAATAGTAATTATTTTTAAAGTATTACTTTTGCAACAAAAAATAAAATAGGAGAAGATGATGAACGATGGCTTGCTTGTTTGAATAAAGAGTCTTTCATTGAGAAGCGAGCATTTAATGATGAAAGAAAAAACATTCCTATTTCAGCCGAGCTCCTCTAACAACTAAAAAAAGAAGAAGCCTCCTTTTCTATTCATTCTTCGTCGACCAACCAACAACTTTTTTTTAAACTTTGCTTCAGAAGGCTGTTGTCGTTTTTTTCTCGCGCATTTGATTATAAAATTTAAAAGCAAAGTCTTTGGCACAATTTATTTTCTCAAGTTTATAAGTTATGGGAAAAGCTTTTCGTTTTCCCATGCATTACGTAATGAATGTTACACAAAGTTTTTGAAGCAACAAAAAAGTTTTAAAAATGTTAAAAAGCAGGCGGGCAAAATGAGGGCGTTATTTTTGGGACATTTGCACTTTATGTCGTCGTCTTCTATCGTCACCTGTTTTTTCTTTTCCTTTGATTTTTGGGTAATGTCTTTTTTTTTGTCCAACTGTTTCTACTCTACCCATCAAACACATTTTTTTCATTTCTTGATCACGCGAGTTGAGGGGGAAACATTATATCTTTTCTTCTTCTTCCAATGATCTCGCTCAGCTCAATCCATTATTTCTTTTTTTTTTGTCGTCTCCGTTGACGAAAGCGAAAACACCAGTTACATATTTTTTTATTCAATTAGCTTTTAGTTTCCCCTTTCATATTGCTTGCCACTTTGAGAAAAAGATAATCTAGTGTTGCTTTTTATGCAGTAAAAATTCGCCACTACTATTTTTAAACGACAATCCGGTAAAAAGATAATCGCTAAAAAAATGAAGGGAGGCGAAAGAGAAAGTCAAAACCACCTATTTATTTCCTGCGCAAGTAAAAAAAAAAACACTATTTACTTTTCTCTTAGCCAGCTATTTTCCTGATTTTTTTCACTCTTTATCCGTACATTAGCTTTTTGAGCGGTTTTGTCATTTTCTCAAAGTTAAAAAAAAGAAAACAGGTGGATAATGGAAAAAAAGAAGAGAAAAAAGGAAGGAAAAGCGGCTTTTGTCGTTACCACAGCTGCTACTACTTGCTGGCTGCCACAAACACATTTTTCTCATTTTTATCCACCACAAATATTTTGTTTTCCGTGTCCTTTTAAAAGTAAAAATTTTCTTAGCAAAAATGGCATTCATTTTTAATTGAATAAAATTAAACCATATCTTTTCATTCAAAAATAACGACAGCGTATAGCTCTAGCAAGCAGCCGTTTGAAACGTTAATATCATTAATCATTGTGAAATAAAAAATGATACTATTGAGTCTCCCTCACTTCCGGTAATAGCTATTTGAGACAATGACTTTGACTCAATTGAATGATTCCCTTTCTCATCCATCTAAGGCTTCTCTTTACTTTTCAAGCTATTCATCTCATTCACGTTGTTTTCATCATTCTCCACACATTTTATTTACTTCGTTTTTTTATTTATTGCGCAACAGTTTGTCTCTTTGCTGCTATTATTTTTCTCGTATGCTTGCTTTTTTTTTTACGAAGCAACAATTTTATTCCCATTTTTGTGTCTTATTTTTCACAAGCTTTTTTTTTTGCCTTCACTGCCTCCTGCTGTTAATTAGTTTTTGACGTCGATGTAAAAGAAAAAAAATAAGTTAGCTTTTTTGAAGCAAAGTTGATGTCAACAAAACGTGCCAATTAAATGCTAATTTTCAATATATTTTTTTTTTTACTTTCTTTGACAATTTTATTTTTTTCTTCTCAGAAAAAGTATGAGTCCCATAGGTAAAAGAGAAGAAGCAAAGAGCTTTTACGAAGTTTAATGCTTTAATATTTGATTAAATTTATCTATCTTTTTCTGTGTGTGTTGTTGAAAGCAGACAACGACATTGTATTCATGAATATTTCCGCTGCGCTTAACGTAGTTTTTATTTTGACTTTTATATATTTATTTAACTTTTTTTTATTGTGTTCACAAATGCGTATAAAAAAAGGGAAAATTTTGTGACATTAGGACTATTTGCGGAAAAAGAGAATAAAAAAAGTTGGCGACAAATCGAATTTAGTCGTAGCACAAAGTGTTGAGGACCGCTTAATTTTTGTTTTTTGGAAAAAAGCAAAAAAAACGTTTCATTTTAGTTTTGTTCATTCCTGTGCAGTTTATGTCACTTGAGGCAATATTTACGGCTGTTTTTCATTTTCTCTTTGAGTATAAAAAGTGTAACTCATTCTTTCTTGATCAATGTTTTAAAAAAATCTTTCTCATAGATTATTTGAGTGATCTCTCAACAACAGCCATATCCTTAAAAATTCACGTGAATTTTACCTTTGTCAAGAATGGAGAAGGATGGATGCTTTGGACTTTTTCTTTGTGGTGTCAAACAGGCATCATTTGTCGTTCTTGTTGCTGCTTTTTATTATTATTTGTTTAACGCATATATTTTTTGATATTTTCGCAAAAGAAAATGTGATAGTTTTTAAAAAAAACCTTCATTTTTCCATTTTTTTTAAAACCAAACAGAAGAAAAAAAATGTGGGAATAAATGCGTTTTTATTTTATTCTTCCGGAAAAAAAATCATCATAAAAAATCATTCGGTCTCTTACATGTGTCATTGCTTTTGCCCCCTTCATCGATGACGGAATAATTCCACTTTGATTACGTTTTTCTCTATCGCTTTTGTAATTGACGATGGAGGAAAAACCTGTTTGGAACCTCGAGAATAAAACGATGATCATCACTTTCTTTTTTTCTCTCCTCCATCTCCTTCCTCTTCGTCAGTGAAGTAGAGAGGTCGGTCGACATCGATGAGTGTGGTTGGCCATGGCCGTGGTAAAAACTTGGAAACACAACTCCCATTAACCACATTTCGTTAACACGAATTGGCTTTGACTGTTAATATTGCCCAAGCCAACAGCGACTTTCGTTCTTTTTTTTTCTTTCACCATTATTTTTTTTTGGTTTTTGCCTAAGGCCAAAAAATGAAACTTTTTCCAATTTTTTTTGCAACAATAATTGCAGCAAACCTATACAAAAAAAATTAAAGGTTGCTCATTGGAGTTTTTTTCTTTGCTACTTTCACTTGAGTGATCTTCTTTAAAAACGCATCAAAAAATGAAATAATTTTTTTGGTTGCTTATTTTTCTTTTTTTCTGGCAACTCATGATGTCTGAAAGTTTGTATGCTTTAGCGAGCTTGAATTGTTTTGCTTGAATAATTCACGCGATTTTTGTTCATTCAAATGCTGTTGCGCGTGCCATTACCATCCGGCTTCAAAAAAGCTTTTTTTGGAACAAAACTTTCTTCGTTTTTTTTGATTTCTAAAAACGTTGCCTCTAATTGAATTTACGACATTGCCGCTCGTTCACAAAAAGTCACAACAGAAAAATACTTTTTATGTTGAAGCTTTTTTCTTATGTTATTGTCCCAACTGAAGAATTTGTAACCAAAAAATTGCTCAAGTGCTTTAACTTTTTCTTTTGTTTTTTATTTCTTCAAAGAGCAACAAATGAAAGCAACAGCGGGAATTCCCCTTTTTTTCGTATGTACATCACCGCCTGGGGAGTTTACTGCTTTCACAAACTTATTCATTTTCCCTATTCATAATATCTCATGCCGTGCCGGTTTTTTCATCATGTTTTTTTTTAATTACAAGAATGTTTTTTTTACCTGTTATTTTATAATTTTTTTTAGTATTTAGTTCATCATGTCTCGTATAGGCCTTTTTGGACAAATATCTGAGATCAATGATCATCTTTATCTTTCGGGTGCAGGAGTATTAAAACCAGAAAAGTTGAGAGATAAAAAAATTACTTGTATTGTAAGTCAGGAATTCCAAATTACTGCTTTACTCCTTTTTGTTTTTTACAGGTGAATGCAACAACTGAAGAACCAACTTTGTATCTTCCTGGAATAGATTGTCTTAGAATCAGAATAGAAGATAATCCTTTTGCTGTAAGTTGTTATCATCTTTAATAAAAGATACTTAGCGTTTATCCAAGAATTTTTTTGTACCGCTTTTTACTTAATTGAAAATAAACTAAAAATAACTTTAATCTTGAATTATCGTATCACAAATGACGTTGTTGGGTTTTAAATATGAAAACAATTTTTCAGAATCTTAATCATTATTTTGATACGGTAGCAGATAAAATTAAAGCAATTAAAGATCGTGGTGGAAAAACTTTAGTGCACTGTGTTGCTGGAGTAAGTCGATCAGCTTCTCTTTGCATTGTATACCTTGTAAAATATGAACGAATGACCCTTAGACAAGCTTACCATTATGTTAAATCAGCAAGGTAAAGATTAAATAAATAAGCGAAATAAAGAAATCATTTACTTAAATTAAAACTATTCCAGAGCGATTATAAGACCAAATGTAGGTTTTTGGAAGCAAATGGTTGATTATGAGCGAAGACTTCGAGGTCATGCTACCATAACCATGATCAAGACAGACTTATGTGACATGCCTATTCCTGATATTTATACACAAGAAATTAAAAAACACATGATTGCCAAAGCCGCAGCAGCATCGGCTGAAGAAGCTCAAGCAGCAAGAAACAAAGCAGCTGCACCAGTTATTTCAGGAGATTACAGTAAACGACGAGGATTATCAACAAGTGCTATGGATTCTTTGAGATCTCGTTCAGCAGCAGGAACAAATGGGCAACGATATAATTCTAGCGGGTATACTCCTTGGAGACATGCAGCTTCGTTGGCTCTTGTAAGCCCAGCACCTGCAAGAAGACGACAAGAAAATCTTTTTGGAAATATTTATAATTCAAGTCGAGAAGCCTTTTTCTCAGCTTTTTAATTACAAAATTTAATGCTTTTTCTTATTGATAGGATCTCGTTCGTCCATTAAACGAGTGCATTCCTTTTTTATTATAAATATTTTTGTTTTATTAAATTTGACATGATTGCGAAAATTTTCAAGCTCATTTTTTCTCACATTTTTCAAAATTATTTTGTTGTGGTATTTTTTTTTTAAATTAAAATATAAAAGAAAATTAGAAACTAATAAAAGTTGTACAGGTCTCAACGTTTTTTTAAATTCAATAAACATTAAACAATCAAAACTTGTTTTTTATTTTCAATGTTGTCTCTCGAAAACCCGTAAATTTTAAATTGCATAGTTCAAAATGAAAAAACAAATGAAAAGTTTTTTAAATTTAAACCAAAAATTTGGTTTTACAGAATAAACAAACGAGTTTAAGCGGTTAAAAAGAAAAAAACCAAAGATTGCATTAAAAACAAATTTAAAAAAGTTTACAGTAATAAGACTTTTAGAAATTACGATAAACGCGCTTATTTTTTATAAAGTTCATTTTAGTAAACAAGAGTTTTGACGTAATAAATTCGTATTGCAGTCTTTAAAAATGGCTCTTGTTCTAATAGTTTTAATATGTAATTGTGGTTAAAATAATTACATAAAGTAAATTAAAAAGATTCAGCAAAAATATCAAACGCTCGTTTACACACAAAAAAGAAATTCGGCAAGACCATAAAGTATGAAGGAGGTAGGAAAGATGGGTTCCCCATTACACTTGTTTGCAGTTAAAAATGAAAATTAATTTATAACAATATTTAATGAATCTAGGTTGCTGAAGAAAAAGCCCCTTTTGAGTGCAAAAAAAAAATGCCGATGGCTTTTTATTGCCCACAAAATAGACGAGCTGCAATGTTGGTTGCATTCTGCATTCCCTCATCGTCCATCAGCTTCGCCACGCGTTTATTTTCTCTTTTTTCTGATACTTACAAACAGCTTACATATTTCGCTTCTTCTTCCATCTCGATTCTATTTTTATTCTGAAGCTGAAAACTGGCTTTCAATTAATTCATTGATTCGATATCTGTATTGTATTGAATGCTTTAATACCCAATTAAAAGGTATTCTGTTTTACTCGTTATTTATCCAACAAGATTTTAATTTATTTTTAAATATTTATTATTTGCCGCATTAATAATGTAAGCATATTATATTAGTTTGTTATTAACATTTTGATCATTTTCAGCAATGGCTAGTCCGCGTACACGCCGAGTTTTAAAAGAATTAAGACCAACTGAAGAAAATAATGTAAGGTTTTTTTTTCTTAAACTTTATCCACGTTGTTTATTTCCTTTTTTAGTTTTGCTTTGAATGTGGTACAAGTAATCCTCAATGGGCGAGTGTATCTTATGGTATTTGGATTTGCTTAGAATGCTCTGGTAAACATAGAGGACTTGGTGTTCATGTTAGGTGAGAGTTTAATTTTTGATAATTAATCTTTACAAGTCTCTTACAGTTTTGTTCGATCAATTACAATGGATAAATGGAAAGATAAAGAGCTTCAAAAAATGAAAGTTGGTGGAAATAAGCGAGCGAAAGAATTCTTTGAATCTCAACCAGACCATAATCCAAATTGGAATATTCACGACAAGTATAATTCAAGAGCAGCCGCACTTTTACGTGATAAAGTTAATACAGAAGCTGATGGACAAGTTTGGTCAATGGATAAATCATCTGCAAAAGATTATAAACCATCAACTGTTGGAGGAACTTCGATTCATAATATAAAGACTTCAAAACCAATCAAAAGTGAATTCGATCTGAATAAATCTTATTATGGTGATAATAATGGATATGAAGGTGGATTTCAAAACTCATCTTCGGGAAGTTACAATAATGGTGCACAAACGTAAGTTTAAAGATATATTTAATTTTTAACTAGCAATGATTTTTAGGGATTCTCGATATCAAGGTTTTGGTAATCCTGAATATCAGCGAAGAGACAATGATCAACCTGATCTTCTCAGTGGTGCAATGTCTTCACTTTCTGTTGGTTGGGGTTTTTTGAGTAAAGGTGCCACTACTGCTGCTCAACTCGCTAAAGATGTTACTTCACAAGCTGGTGCTAAAGCAGCCGAACTTAGCAGTAATATAAACACAAATGAAGGCGGTCTTCTTGGATCTTTGACTTCGAAAGCATCTGAAGTTGGAAAAACATCTTGGGGAGGATTACAGAACTTTGTCAAATCACCATCGTTGCAAGGATTTACTGGAGCTTTCAAAGGAGGTCAATATGAAGATATTGGATTGCCGAATGCTAACACCATTTCACCTATGCATCCTCAAAGCAGTCCATCACTTTCAAGTCAATATCATGGTGAAATTGATTCTTATTCATCAACGTAAGATTTTTTCGATGTTCTCTTCTAAACCTACAGTAATCATTTTTAGGAATAAACTTGCACCATCATCTGAAAAATCACGTAAGAAATCGCCTACAACGAAGAAAACGAGAAGCAAACATAACAGTTCAAACACTGACGAAGAATCATCATCTTCTGCGCCACGTAAAAGCAAATCAAAATCAAAGCCATCATCTTCTCCTGCTCCTCCTCCACCAGAATTAGATGATGATGAAGATCTTATGATTTTTACAGATTCTCCACGAATTCAAACTAAGAAATCCGAAGCTCAAAAAGAAAAGTCTGAAAAGCCAGCTGAAAAAGAAAAAGCTTGGGATGATGATGCTTGGGCGCTACTCAACCAATAATTACTTGTTTCATCGAAGCAAAAATTCAATCCAAAAGTTTTATTATTTATTTTTTTCTATCCTGTGATTGTTAAGAACATTTCATAATTTAAAAAATGCTAATTTATTTTCTTCGTTTTCATGTGCTATAAAAAGTAACCCTCTTGGGATATTCAAATAAAGTTTGATTTAGTTAAATTATACTTGTTAAAAGTTTGGCTAACAAATATACTTACATCAAGCTTTAAATGGGTAAATACTACTCTTGCTTGGCTTCTACGTTTTTTTTTTACTAGTTGTTGTGAGCCATGGCAACGCTCGGTGGCGCAAGTGGTTAACTTTTGTCATCGTTATACCACTTTTTAATGCATTTTTAACACCAAAAAAGCGGTTAATTTTAAAAGAAAGGTATTACTATTATTTTTTCTACCTTAGATTCTTTGGATTTTTGCATCCGCCTTCAAAGTAAATGTATTACATAATATTTGAGAAATCTTCTTCTTAATTTATTTGAAATACAATGTTGCCTGTTTTGATAGCATTTTGTTCATTTATTGTTGTATTATCATTAATGCTTTTTATACGATTTCTTAAGCGAAGTGTTGTTGAAAGACAGGTGAGTTCAGAAAAAAACATTTTGATATGTAAAATAAAAAAAACAAATCAGCTGATTATTTATAAAGCAAGGTAGATTATTGACAAATTTTTTTGAAATCTCATTTCTTTCTTAATTGTCATCATTGCGGTTAAAAAAACATGGGAACCTTGAACCTCAATTTTAAATGGTCGAAATTTTTGCCATAAAACTATAAAATATTGTATAAGAAAAATTTTTTACAAGTCATCTCGATCCAAATTTTTTGTTAATAAGCATCATGAAATTGATACCATTCATGGATGGCAATATTCTCATGTGAACGCATTTGAGATTGTTGAATTCCAAATCGCATAACATTAGTACTGTATCTTTCAATACCGAAAAAAACTAAAATCATTTAGTAATTTTAAGAAATTTTAGAGGCTTGCAACCGCTGCAGCTTTAGCTCGCCATTTACCTGGTGGAGGTTATGGATTTTCAAATCAAGTTATTTTAACAAATGGTATTGCTCTTGGTAACCCAAATTCAGCTATAATTCTTCGGCATCCTCCTATGGAAAATGCTAAACCAGTATTCTATGACCCTCCGCCACCTTATGATGCTGACTCACCACAACCTTCTGCTCCGCCAGCTTATGATGATCTTAATCTCTTGCCTGGTTCAATACCTTCTGGAAGTATTCAACTCCATGAACCGCCCTCACGTTTACAACCGCATGCGTTACCACAAAAACGTTGAGATAAAACAAAAACAAATATATTTGCACTATGTACAAAACATGATAATAAAACATAAACATTGCAAACAAAAACATAAAAACGCAAAATAAAACATAACAGTTACAAAAAAATAAAATAACATTAAATGTTATTAATCATAGCCGTAAACCAGCTATCATCAAGGGAGCAAGTATCACTATGTTCTTCACGATCATGGATCATAGAAACAGATTGCTTTGCTTTTGGGGTTGAAGTGGCGAAACCAACATCGAAACCAGGTGGAGGAAGAAGAAGTGTAGCAGCAGGTCCCATGAAGTTAGGTTGGCGATAGGTATGAATGAATTGGCAGCGAGCTCCGAATTTACAATAACCATCAATAGCGAAATTTCGACAGAGCATCGTCTTGTATTTAGGATGTTGCTAAAATGATAAGCATGATTATTAAAGGTTATCTAAAAAAGAAACTTACAGCTTTAGGTAAACGAAGTTGTTCATGTGAATGAGCAAATCTGCAACCAGGACCATATAGGCAAAAACGATTCTTATCAAAAAATTTGCATAAAGCAGTTTTATATGAAGCATCACGACGTTGACGACGTTGATAAACAGCACGTTCTTCATCAGAAAGCATTCGCCATTGTTGAGCAGGCAACGGAGAATTTGAAGCAGCTTCAAAATGAAGACGAGCAAGGTTAAGAGCCATTTTGGTTTACAAATAATTAATCAACCAAATAGATTCAATCAACAGGAAAGTGTTATAAAATTTTACAAAAACCGAAAGAAAAAGATGCATTTCTTCGATTGATGAAGAGAGCGGGAAGAACATGGGAAAGTTACCGTCATATGTGAAAGTTTCAAAACCGCCATTTCAAATATTTGGCATTGTGAGAAAATATACGTAACGTGACATAGCCATTCGTTGAATCTTTTCAAGTTCCACATATAAACATCCACAAATTTTTAAACTTTATTTTGATTAAATTTTTAATTCAAATGGGTTCAATATTTGGTAAACCGAAACATAATCCTCAAACAATAGTTACGGAGCATGACCGTGCAATTTTGGTATGGTTTTATATCCTTTTTTTCTTTTAATTTCAGTGTTTTTAGAGTTTGAAAGTTCAAAGGGACAAAATGAAGCAAGCTTGTCGTCGATATGAAAATAATTTAACTAAAGAAAAAGAAATGGCAAAGGAATTGCTGAAACAAGGAAGAAAAGAGTTTGTTTTTTCAATTTTCAAAACCATTATACTCATAATACTTTTTAGTCGAGCATTATTAATGTTAAAAAGAAAACGATATCAAGAATCAATTATGGAAAGAATTACTGAACAAATGTATCAAATTGATTCAATGGTTTCTAATCTTGAAACAGCTCAATTGAATAAAGAAGTATTTGAAAAGTTGAAACAAGGAAATGATGCTTTACAACTCATAAATCAAACATTTTCAATTGAGGATGCTGAAAGGATTATGGAGGATACTCAAGAAGCTGCAGAATATCAAGATGTAAGAATTTAACTATTATATGCATACAATAAAATATGAAACTTTTTTTAGGAAATTTCTAAAATTTTGGCAGGACAATTATCAAGTACAGATATTGCTGAAGTCGAAGAAGAACTTGAAAAGCTTGCACGTGAACAATTATTACCTGATGTTCCTAATCATGATCTACCTGAAGCAAATAAAACTACTGTTAAAAAAGGTCGATTTTTTTTCTCTTCTTTTTATCATATTAATGGTCGTTTATTTCAGAAAAACAAAAGGAAAAACGGGTTGCATTGGAAGCTTAAATCATCACTTTATTTTATTCACATTTACATAACATGTTTATATTTTTTTATGTTTAAATTCAAATAAATATAATTTTTAAAGTAAATGGCAGTTATTATTATGTGCAACTTAATATTCTTCTTCATAGCCATCACCTGAATCGAGGCCCTAAAGACGATATTTAGTAGTTTTGATTTTGATGTATCAAACTTACGACTTCCTCATAATCTTTTTCCAAGGCAGCAAGGTCTTCTCTAGCTTCACTAAATTCTCCTTCTTCCATTCCTTCTCCAACATACCAATGAACGAAAGCTCGCTTTGAATAAAGTAAATCAAATTTGTAATCCAGGCGAGCCCATGCTTCAGCAATGGAAGTTGTATTTGAAAGCATACACACAGCCCTTTGAAGTTTAGCTAAATCCCCGCCGGGTACAACAGTAGGTGGTTGATAATTAATTCCAACTTTAAATCCTGTGGGGCACCAATCCACAAATTGCACTGAACGACGTGTTTTTATAGCAGCAATAGCTGAATTAACATCCTTTGGAACTACATCACCACGAAACAACATGCAACAGGCCATAAATTTTCCTTGTCTGGGATCGCACATAACCAATTGGTTTCCAGGTTCGAAGCACATATTTGCAATTTCAGCAACACTTAATTGTTCATGAAATGCTCGATCACTGAAAATAATAAAGTTTGTTTTGTAAGCTGATATATTTTATTAAAGATCGACATGATTTTTGTGTCATGAAAAAAAGGAAAGGTAATTAAACCTTTTTGGGAAGTTCGTTCTTATTTATTTTTGAATCCCATGTTTTTTATTTCTTACTTGCTAATAATGGGAGCATAAGTTGCCAAAGGGAAATGAATTCTTGGATAAGGGACTAAATTTGTTTGGAATTCAGTTAAATCAACATTGAGTGCGCCATCGAATCGCAATGAAGCGGTGATTGATGAAACTATTTGAGCGAGCAATCGGTTTAAAGAAGTATACGTCGGGCTGAAAATGTACCATTCAATCCTTTATTTCGTAACGTTTGTGACTGACTGACCGAGTTATGGTAAGATTTTTTCTGCCTAAAAATTATGTTTTTGGATTAAAAGATGTGAGAATATGGGCTTACAAATTTCATAAATAGCTTCATTGTCAACCATAAAACTACAATCAGAATGTTCCAATGTTGTATGAGTAGTTAAAATAGAATTATAAGGTTCAACGACGGCTGTGCTAATTCGAGGTGCTAAACCACTTTGTTATAAAAAAAAAAGAAAAAAAAAACAACGGAGGAATTACCAGGATAAATGCTAAACTCCAGTTTGGACTTTTTACCGTAATCCATTGAAAGACGTTCCATCAATAGAGCGGAAAAGCCCGAGCCAGTTCCACCTCCAAATGAATGAAAAATGAGAAAACCTTGTAAACCGGCGCAAATTTCACACATTCCTTTAAAAAAATTATTCTACCATAACTTAATAACACTTTTATGTATCTTACTTCTTACTCGATCCATACAAACATCAATAATTTCTTTTCCAATAGTATAATGGCCACGAGCATAATTATTAGCTGCATCTTCTTTACCTGTGATTAATTGCTCGGGATGGAATAAGGATTTGTAAGTTCCTGTACGAACTTCATCAATAACGGTGGGTTCAAGATCAATAAAAATGGCTCTTGGAACATGTTTTCCCATTTGAGTTTCCGCAAAAAATGTATTAAATGAATCATCATCGACATCACCGCCATCAATTAGCTCACCATCAGGCATAATTCCGTGCTCCAAACAGAACAATTCCCAGCATGCATTTCCAATTTGAACTCCAGCTTGCCCAACATGGATTGAAATTACTTCACGCTAAATTTTTTGTTTATTATCAAACATTTGTTTACTTAAATTAAAGTAAACTTACTCCATATTTTCCCATTTTTTTAAAATGTTTTAGAATAAAATTCGGCACTTATTTTCTCAAACAAAGAATGATTCAGGCCGAAGAAGGATGAAAGCTTTATGAAGGTGCAATTATCTTGTCGATGCATGGCAAATGGAGAAACAACAATAGAAAAGCAATAGAAAAGCAAAATAAAAATTGCAGGGGTTCCTTTTCAAATTTATTTTCAATGCTTCCGGTGGCAAAGGAAGAAGGATCGTTTGAACTTTGAAAAAAGCGACATTACTCTTTTCCACACACCAATTCCTTAAAGTTTTAGCGTTTTCAAAGCAAAGCTCTAAATTTTTAGCTTGTTAAAAAAATCAATTACTATGTAATGTTGTTTATTTTGATATAGTATTTATTGAATAAACAAAAAACAAAAAAAGTGAGTTAAAAAAAATGTACATAAAAGTGGAGGATACAGTTATTCAAAAAGATAACAAGCTTTCGTTAATGCCCTTAATGCAATGGTTGATTTGGGGCTAATCAATGGAAAAAGATTATTTTCAAGGAATGTTGAAGAAAAATCAATCTCTAATGAGAAAAGAATCGCAACAAAATAGCGTAATCATCATTATAGAAAAACTCCGAAGTGAAAATAAGTACAAAAAGCACGTAAAACTAGTGCACGATCAAAAGCTTCAAATGCTCGGACAAACAAAAAACCACGTGGTTACTATCGATGCCTTGATTGTGGTTCAATTTTACAATCAATTACGGCTATGAAACAACATATGAATAAGCTACATGATAAAAAGTTAAGGATTACAAAATAAGTGAAGAACCATTGGAAAAAAAGCAAGGGAATACAAATATCCAGTTGCTGAGTGCGGTAAATGTTATACACACCCAAATAATTTGCAAGCTCACGATGACTAAACATGATGGTAAAAAAATGACTAAATAAGAAGCAATAGTAACAAAAGATTAGTGAAAACACTTCTTAATAAATTTATTTATAATCTTATATTTGTCATTTTTTTATTATAATAATTTTTGTGCTGAATAACTGCGTTGTATCATTTCTCTCTGGTTTCTAAAACAATCCACACAACAAATCTTATTACAACTATCAAGTACGGTGTGTTCTTTGCACTTTAATGATCATCAACTAATAACTCATTCTTTTATTGGAACGAGTTGTTTTCATGAAAAATCAAAGAGTTTAAAAAAGCGTGTACAATTTTATTCGGTAAAATGATTGCATGGTAAACAGTAAAAAAAAACATACAATAAATCTTCAAAAGCAATCAAAAATAAACATTAAAAAACAACAAATAAAAATCTATGTCCAAAAAATATTATACATGTTAAAAACAATCAAAAATGAATGAGTTAAGGGCTATTTGAAGTTTCGGCGTTGTAGAATGGTGGACCAGATGTGAAGAATTGTTGACCATAAATCCATTGGCAAAATTCACTTGTTCTTTGAGTCATAGAAGTGCTTGAAACAGAGAATTCTGGTTTAGGAATATCATCAGATGGAGATGTATATTGACGATGGATAAATTGGCACCTAGCTCCATAACGGCATTGACCACTAAGAGCATAACTACGACAGAGAACAGTTTTATGCTTTGGATGAGGCTAAAAATGAATCATAGAATACATAACTCTATAAAATTTAGACTTACTGCAGGAGGAGCACGAAGTTCATCATTTGAATGAGCAAAACGACAATTATCTCCATATGAACAACCTCCAGTTTCACGATAAAGTCGGCATATTGCTGTTTTGAAAGCTGCTTCTCTTCGGCGTTTACGTTGATATTCAGCTCGATCTTCATCAGATAAGGCTCTCCATTTTTCCACAGGCATACCATGGATAAATCCTTCTGTTGATGTTGTTGATGATGCAGCCATGCTAAAAAAAATATTTCTAATAATACATTTTATAATAAAATTAAATAAAAACTTACATTTTGAAAACAAAAATGAGCAGAAAGTATTGAAGATTTGATGAAGTTACCACAAGAGAAATCTTTTTGTCGTAATGAAATGATACAGTAATGAAATGATTTATAACAAAAAAACGATCATTCCTTTTCAAAAATGGTGTAATAATCAGTTGAACCTCAAAGGCATAAATTCTTTTCAGCTTTCAATAAAAAAGGTCATCAAATGAAAAAAGATTCCGCGCTTTTTTTCATTGTCGATAGATATCGTTCAAAGAGAAAAAACAAAGAGCGCGAAAACAAACAATTTTATAAAGTTTACATTCAAAGTATTACATTATGTATTTATTCTAAAAAAGAGACACCTTTTCAATCCAAAATGGTGAAAGAAAAATTACTAATTTAAAGTAAAGTCGCTGTTCATACTAAGACGAAATCAAAGCTAAATATTTTTGATAAAACATTCAAGAATTGTTTTTATGATTCTTTAATTGACTTTTCAGCAATTTTTATTTGATACGAGATATGTTTCAAAAAACACTTAGAAATTACTATCATAAGCAATGTAAACATATGTATGTATGTAGGGCTATCATATTTACATTTGCTAGCTAAATTAAAAGTTCGTTTTACAATAATCACACGTTAAAGGCAATCAGTAACTCTGCTCTTGTTTTATATCATTGTTTTATGCATGTGTAATCTTTTGTTATTAAAAATTTAAGCATTTATATTTTTCAATTATCAAATAGGCAAGATTCGTTCTAATATTAATGCTATCGTAGTTATAAATAAATAATAAACCCGCCAAAAACTATCATAAACTTTTATAGTAAGATCTCCCAATTTTCGATTTATGCTTGGTCGATATTTTTTTTGTGCAATCGTTGAAGGTCCATCAATCGTGATAATAGTATTATTATTATGAAAGGTGGTTTGATAAAATTTTCTTGAAGGTGATGGAAGAGGAGCTTCATGGCTGTTTGATGTCAATTCTGGTAATCCTTCTATAGATTTTGATTAAAAGTTTAAAATTAAAAATTAAATGAAAAACCATACCAATTCGAAGTTCACTTATAGTTGTTCCTTCATCGGTTGCGGGTCGTGGAGTATCCTCCAAACCTGCTTCTTCTCTAATCGATCGAACAAGTTCATTCATGGAAGCATATTGTTGCGTATCCTCCACTCTCGAAGTTCTTGCTGTCGCAAATACTTCACTTCGATTGGTTTCCAAATTTTTGGAATTATTAAAATATTTTGCACTTGAAGGAGTTGAAATTACAATTTTCGGGATTATTTCAGTCAAATTTCCTTGTGAAGTTGATGATGTACTAGGCTCGAATAATTTTGTTTCATTCTATAAAAAGGAATCAATGAGATGACCAAAAATGAAAAGTGATAAATGATTTTTAAGCAGTGACTTATTTTCTTATTGACAAACAAAACATCTTTCGCCTTTTTTTAAAGAAATTTATTTTTTGTTTGTTCGACGAAAAAAGACAAAGAATTAAAAGATGTGTTTTTTTAAGAGAATAATTTTTTATTAAAGAAGTCTAAATTTGGGATTGATAAAAATACGGAAGCTTAATTTATTTTTTAACAAAAAGTAAAGTAATTTTTATTTCTTTTTTTTGTTAACAATTAGCTCCACCTACTGTAAATCTCAATAAGTAAAAAAGAAGCTAAAAATGGGTTGAAAGGTTGAAAAATTTATTCAAAAACATATGGACTCGTCTAAAAATTTTTATAGCATTTTCAGTACACCTTTTCAATCGAAAATGAAAAGCTCGGATTTTTTTCATGCATTTTTAAAATCAAAACATTTACTTTTAGTCTAAGATACTGTGAGGAAAAGAAAGTTAAACTTACAATTTCATTTATTCGTCGTTTTTTATTTCCAAATCTGCAGCATCCACAAAGCAAAGAATTTTGTGATTCCGTATCCGGTGATACGGTCATTTTTAGAACTAAAATGTCTAAATTTTTATTGTGGGCTTGTAAACTTTTTTAAAACAAAAAAAAACAAATCGCAAAGAGACTGTGAAATTTTCTAAAGACTTTGCTAAATTTTAAACAAGAAGAAAAAAAGCAATTTTTCACATAGCCTTCAAATTTTATTTGACGCCGATAGCGATTGAGGCCCAAAAGGAACAACAACAATAATAATAATTTTAGACGGCGACGACAACGACGATGCTTGGTGTCAAAAAATCTTCGTCATGTTATCTATCGCTTTCGGGAAAAACACGAGGGTCATATTTTTTGATTTTTATGAGTCTTCGTTTTTACGTTTTCTTCCTTTCATTTTTTCCATAAAAAAAAGGAAAAGAATTAAAAGAATACATTACGATGGTTGAGAAAAAAATATTTTTTTAATGAGATGCACGATCGCGACCAATTTCTGTTTTTTAATTTCCTGCTTTTTTACATTTTTTTATTTGAGCGGAAATCACGCGGTGAATCATTTTGCACAGAAAAGTCAAAAAACAAGGTGTCAAAAAATAAATCAACAAAAGTAATGCAAGAAATAAGTTTTTTTTGTACAAACAGTTTTTCTCTTCATCAATAACAGAGCCGCTTTCTCGTATTGCAAGAACTTGATGCGAGGTTTATTAAAAATCTTAAAATTACCAGAAAACGTAAAATTAATTGAATTCAGCAGCGTCTCTTTCAAACTAAATATATCTAAAATAATTTTTCACTTTCCAATATTTTTTCTTTTAAATGTTTAAGTTTCTATTTTTCTTGCGCAGGTTAAAAAAAAGATGTAAAAAATAATATGAAAAAAGGAGACAGGTTTTTTATTTTCATCAACTTTGGTCGCCTTTGGCAACGATGCTGTCCAAACCAACCAAAAAAAAACAACAAGGCGCAGCATATTATTTATCTTTTAATAACCAACCATTTTGTCACAATTCTTTTATACGATTAAAAGAATTACTTTTCTCCGAAAAAAGTTTTTAATATCATTAACGCTTTTAAAAAACCATAGAAGCAAAAAGTTTTTTAAATGGAAGGTTTTTTTATATGAGTTATGGATGCAAGGTGAAAAGAGAGAAAGAGAGTCATGAAAGAAAAGTTTAAATAAAAAAGCGAGTAAAAAGAAATATTTACTTAACTTCGGATTAAAAAATAAAAATGAAGTAAGGCATAAATGTAAAAAAAATATTTGTTTTTCAAACTATTGGGTGTTATCGAAATGGGTAAATAAATAATATTAGTGTTTTAAAATGATTTTAATGAATGAGCCCCAACCAATATTTCTCTAATCGTAAATTATTATTCGATGTCGTAGTAGTAAAATAAAAACTTTTGGGGGAATTGGTAAAGCTATAAAAGGTTTTTATAATGACCCATTCCAATTTCTTACTTACTCTTTTTTTATTGATAATTCCACCAACGTAAAAAGGGCGCATAAATGCTTTTAAAATTAAAATCTACAGTAATTTTTGTACAAAGGTACAGGGAAAGTAAAATTTTAGTAAGTGTGAAATTTCAACTTATAATTTAACTACTGTAAGTATCTTTTAAAGCTTCTTAATTTATTTGGAACACAAATGTATAGCCAAGGTTTGTTTTGAATAAATGACGGATGGCTTATTTGAAAAGCGTTCATAGATGGTAATTAAAATACTGGGGAAAATACAAATGAGTTAAATGGCAAACCAAAATCTTTAAGGCAAATCAAATTTTAAATTTCGACTCATCATAATTAATGATAAACCATTGTTATCAAAACCTTAATGCTCTAATTCTTTTAAAATGCTTTCACTTTAGTATATTGAAAAAAAATGCACCATGGATTATTGTTTTATTCATTTAGTATTTTTAAAAAGTTATATGTTTAAAAGCTGTCGAACATTTCTTCTTTCCATTTTTTTAACAACAAGGACTCATCTCTTTATTTTCTTTTACACACAAAGTTTAAAACGACATTTTATAGAAAAAACAAAGCTTCTCCAAAAAAAAATAATACATTGAAAGAATAATTTCTTAGACTCATTAAAACAATTAATTCGTAAGATCAAGAAGCCATGTGAAGGGTGAAAAGCAGCTTTAATTGAGATACTTCATCATTATCGACGGAAAGCAGATCGTTTCCCGAATCTTATGTAATCGTAACTTGAGCTAGCTTTTTTTGTTTGTCTTTCAGGAGATCGGCCAAATCTAATAAAGTCATATCCTCGCTTGTCTAAAAGTTGAAGCGATGTAAGAAGTTTGTATTCTTGTTGAAGCTTACTTTGATTATGAGGAATTTCACCACCAGTTGCAAGCTTATTAGCAATTAAAGGATCTAAGCCAGCAAAGAAATCCTGAGTGGGTTGAAAATGATTCAAATAGCGAGGTGAAGCAATAGATTTTTGGCATAAGATATGATCGATTCTTGAATGAAAGCACAAATCAGCGAAAGTAATCAGTGCCATAGTTTGTTGAGAAAAAAACATTAAAGCAATAAGAAAGGTACAACGCAAAACCACCATCTTTCTTCTTTTTTTGGTAAGGAAAAAAGCCAACCGTCGACAGAAGTAACTGATTATAAAGACTGACACTAAAGTAAAATAATAATAAAGTAAAGTAAGTTTTTCTTATTTCAAAAACTGCAGATGTTTTTAAAAAAATATATAATATGGTTGGTAGATACAGAATTGAGATTTAAAGTGTTAAGAAAATGCAGGCACCGCCCAAAAGAAAGTGAAAAATCACCTGTCAAGAATCTTTCGTTTCTTCTGATGAAGTAATTTCAGCGGTTAATATTCTTGAAAAAGGTCATTTAACGAAATTAACTTTTTGAGACTAAAATAATTAAAGAAAAATGAAGCAAACTAATGTTCTTTTTGTTACCACAAAAAAAATGGAGAAAGTAATTGTTTGAAGTTATTTCGTGGAAGTATCCGAGTATGTTAAAAGTTTCTTACATACATAGTTTTACACCAAAATGAAAAGCAGTAATCCATGCCTTTAGGGAATTCATAGGCAAAATGGGAGTAGAGAAAACAGCTGCACTTTGAAATCCCACATTTTGAACACAGGTGGAATCTTTAAAAAGGCCATAAAAATAATATACGTCAAACGTAAAATATTCGTCACATTCGACATATCAATTTCCTTGACATCAATTTGCTTTTGCGCAATGTTTCACAAAATGCTTTTCATTTTTATGCATTTTTAAGCGACGAACAAAGAGTTTCCTTATGTTCATATGCTTTTATAATAAATCATTTTACACATTATTTATTTGTTTTATCAAACATAAGACCTATGAACGTATTTTCAAATACAATTAAAAAATAGAAAATACAATCAATCAGTAAAAAATAGACACTAATTTCAGCAACTTTCACTATGATAGCAGAAGATGAACATCCTAAAAATAAAGATAGAATAGCTCTTTGAATATAGAAAGCTTACAATACAAAGCCATTATTTCTTCCAGCGGTTATTTTCATAATCATAGTCTTTAGCAGGACCCAAGAATTGACCCTTTTCAAGAACAAGTTGACGTTCCATTGCAGCTTCTTTGTATTCATTATCAAATGTTGGTGGAAGTGGAGGATAGACAAAGCGGTTAAGGAAGATTGCATAGAAGGTAGCGCATGAAATGACAAAGAAGACAATTGATGTAATAACCTTCCAATAACCAGTAGGAGCTTCAAATTCAGCAAGAGTTTGACGATAACTGTATCGATAAAGCAATTTCTTTTCTTCATCGCTCATATTTTTCCAATCATTCTTTTCTTTTTCACGTAATGGCTTGGAGATATCATCTTCAACGCGGAATCTGATGGCAGGATACCAGTAATCATATCGATCTTGATAACACTAAAAGTTTTGGTTTGGGATATATAAACATCAATGATAAAGTAAAAAACTTACAGGTTCGCCAGAAATACCATGACCGACAACTTCCCGACCAGCAGCTTTTTCGTGACCCCACCAGTATTCGATATGATGACCGCTAAGAAGAGGAGCGGAAGATGAAATAGCACGGATGACAACAGGAACAACCTTCAAGCGAGGAAACAAAAGGTTTTTAGAAAGTGACATCCTAAAACATAGATTTATTACTAAAATGTTAATCACCAAAACATTGCTACTATACAATTGAAGCGATATAAAAAAAGGGAAGAAAAAACACGAAAAAATAAGCTAATTTACATGAGATCATTCATCAAAAGCAATAAATACGCGTGCACAAGCTAAACTTTTTTTGCGATCAATCTATTGCTTGTTATGACAAACAAATTCTTGGCGCGAATGTCCCTGCATTTTTTTAAGGGTATGTATGTAAAATGCTACCGATTTTGAAATTCGCTATATGTAAATTTCCATATTCCTTTAGATATTATTTCTAGTCTTATAAATCTCAACAAGAAATGTCCCAAGATAGGCAACGTACTCGAGAAGTTGTTAATTTAGTCAAAGACTTTTACAACAAGTATCAAAATGCATTAGATAGCCAGCGCTCCTCTGTTGATAAATTCTATCATAATGATGGTCATGTTTTATTTGATGGAAAAACTTATAAATCGCCTTATTCTGCTAAAATGTTCTGGGTGAATCTTCCCACAAGCATTCATTCTTATCGCAATCTAAATCACAATGTTCACGCAATGACTCCAACCAAAAATATTCTTATTATTTGCGCGACCGGCAATGTCACATTTGGTGAAAACGAACACCATTACTCTCAAACCCTTACATGTAATTTGGAGGATGGTGAAGTAAAGATATATTCAGATGATTATCGACTTATGACCTGATGATCTCCGCATCTCATAAATAACTCCTGACATGTTTAAAAAAATGTTATTCTTGTTTTGAACAATATGTTGTAAATTTTAATAATAAAACAAATTTATGATAACAAAACAATTTCATTATACCATCAGCAATTAAATCATTCTTCAGAATCAACATTAACGGTTGTCAAAGTTTTGAAGCTGGTGACGGCAACGTGAGTAACGAGAGTGTAGAGTTTGTGTGGAGAATCTTCATCATCATTACGACGGCGAGAAAGACGAACACGTACGCGGAAAGGAACATTACTAAAAAAAATAGAATATAAAAAGAAGACAATGTAAAAAGATAAAACATACCGAATACCCTTTGACCAGACAAATTTGTTCAAACGAGTATCAACACGAACATCAGGAGTTCCCATTTGTTGTACAGCGAATTTTCGGATTTCATCGATGGCACGAGGAGCACGTTTTTTGAAGCCGCTAAAAATAAACAATAATTAAGTAAGTTATAGAAAAAAAATATATGCTTAAAGGAAAATGAAGTAATAGTGAACACACTTACATTCCATGAATACGTCTATGAAGATGGATGGTATATTCTCGAGTAACAACTTTGTTAAGAGCACTCTTCGATTTACGTTCTGGCTTGTTGGAAGGCATGGTGGTTACCTGAAAACAAAAATATCTTTAAAAAATAAACAAATAACACGAGTTTTTATATTTTCACGCAAAATGAACTCGATTTCATACACGTTTCAATATTAGCAAACAAAATTACAGAAAATTTGACAAAAAAAAGCTAATTCATTGGAAAAATCTTTTAGAAAGTCGTAAAATCGACGAAAAGGGTATAGCAAAAAAAGCTTCTTTTTTGGTTGCTTTGTTTACAGTATGATTAGACAATCGCGTTAGGAACAATGTTACGTTTGAATCGTCACTAATTTTACTTGCTTGCATTATTTTTTTTTTCAAAATTGAATTGGACAGAAAAAATGTTTGTTTGATTCTTTATTTTATACATAAAAATCTTTTTATTTTTATTTTGTTAATTCAAAAGTGAAAGTCATATGAATAATATAAAACAATGATAAATATGAACATATTTTTACAATTAATTTTTTGCTCGAGGAGGCAAACCCAAAGTTTTACGAACCAGGTTATCAGCAATGCGTTCAAATTGAGCTCTATCTTCTCTCCACATTTTTGCAGCATTAACATTAGCAGCACTTTCATCATTTGGAGCCGCAATCATACTAACAACAGATAAAAGTATCTTTTCGACTGATTGAACCGGAGACCATCGTTCATTGCTAGATTCATAACCTATAATAAAAATTAATTTTGTTAGGTAATTTTTGTTTGTATGTTGGGATATATAATAAATACCAGTTGGATCATCACCGGGAGAATGAAGAATTGAAATACAAACTCTTCCATCGGGATAAATATTAGGATGGAAAAGATCACACGTGAATCTCATTTTTGGTGGACTGAGAGGATAATCCTGAAAAAAATATTTCATTTCCCTTTTGTCTTTTTATTAAACCTCATTAAAAATTATTTTAGCAGGAAATACACCATATTCAAAACATGTTCCTTCTGGGCCTAAAAAATGTTTTTTAGTATTTCAACAAATGTGAATATTGAAAGCTAACCAACGATCACGCAATCCCATTCAAAGAAATTTTCTTCATCCGCAGGACCAGCTATGATGCCGTCAGGATGATTAGCCATTAACTCTGAAAACATAACCATAGAAAAGTTTTTCAAGTAAAATATTACATACGTTTGAATTCCGTCATGAGACGTTTAAGTGCAAAACCGGCCATGCTATCTAATAACAAATGTTTATTAATTATATTTCTTGATTTAAAAGAAAAGTATCAAAAGCGATTCAACGCCATATGTATGTGTATGCTTTTATAAACAATATCACTAAAAATTACATTTATTACAAAAATTCTAATAAATATAAAAAAGCGAATTAATAGTTAATAATAAAAATAAACGAAAACACGTTTCATTATTTATTGTCTACTGAAAGCTATATTATTCTGCGAGAAGGATCTAAGATGATTCTTTAATAAAATTGATGAGACCATTGGTGCTGGCATCATGACTGTTAATGGGATTCTTACCAGAGAGTTCGTTCTGAATTACTTTAGCCAATTGTTTGCCAAGTTCAACACTAAAAATAATTTTTTTATTGTTTAAATCTTAAAGTTTTATTATTTGTAAAAGATAATACCCCCATTGATCAAAAGAATTAATATTCCAAATAATTCCTTGAACAAAAATTTTATGCTCATAAGCAGCAACCAAAGCTCCAAGAGTGAATGGAGTAACTTTAGGTAAAACGATACTGTTGGTAGGACGGTTACCACAAAAAACTTTATGAGGAACAATAAGTTTAACATTTTTATCATCCATTCCAGAATCTCGTAATTCTTTTTCAGCTTCAGCTGAAGTTTTACCTTTCATAAGGGCTTCAGTTTGAGCTAAGAAATTAGCGAGAAGGATAGTATGATGAAGACCTTTTCGAATGGGATTGAGAGTGTGAACGGGAGCAATAAAATCAGCAGGAATGAGGCGAGTTCCTTGATGGATGAGTTGATAAAATGCATGTTGTCCATTGGTACCAGGTTCGCCCCAAACAATTGGGCCCGTTGCATAATCAACCCGTGATCCATCTCGAGTAATATATTTACCATTACTTTCCATATCACCTTGTTGGAAATAAGCAGCAAATCGATGAAGATATTGATCATATGGAAGAAGGGCATGAGTTTCAGTACCAAAGAAATTTATGTACCAAACACCTACGAGAGCCATAATCATAGGGATCTAAAAATGTTCTAATTTTGTTGGGAAATATGTTATGAGAAACAAACATTAGCTTCAAGGGGAGTTTCAAGGAAGTGAGTATCCATGAAATGAGCGCCTTCGAGGAGGCTTTCAAAATTTTCAAATCCAATGAAAACAGCAATTGAGAGACCAATGGCTGACCATAAAGAATAACGCCCTGAAATTTGCGATTGAATACAAAAATTAAAAAGAGTAATTCCAAATACTCGCCTCCAACCCAGTCCCAAAATTCAAACATATTTGCTTCATCAATACCAAATTCTCGAACTTTAGGCCCATTAGTTGAAAGAGCAACAAAATGTTTAGCAACAGTGGAAGGATCTTTTGCTGTTTGTAAGAACCATTCTTTTGCTGATTCAGCATTGGTGATTGTCTCTTGAGTTGTAAAAGTTTTTGAAGCAATAATGAAGAGAGTGGTTTCAGGCTTGACTCTTTTTAAAACTTCAACAATATGTGTTCCATCGACATTGGAAACAAAATGAACATGAGGTCCAATTTGATAGTGCCGAAGAGCTTCAGTAACCATTAATGGACCCTGTAATTTTAGCATGTGTGAAAAACTTAAAAGCATTTAGTATAGTGTAATAAATTATTTGAATGTCTTAGTTTAAAATACTAAAGTGTTAAACTATGAATGCCCTGATTAATAAAACCATAACTAACCAAATCAGAGCCGCCAATACCAATATTAACAACATCGGTAATTTTTTGTCCCGTATATCCAGTCCATTGACCAGAAATGACTTTACCACAAAAATCTTTCATATGATGTAAAACTGCTGAAACTTTAGGTGCAACATCTTCACCATCAACTTGAATGGGGCGATTGCTCCGATTTCGAAGAGCCACATGGAGGACAGCTCGATTTTCGGTGAAGTTAATTTTTTCACCATTAAACATGGCATCACGATATTTTTCAACTTCACGAGATTTTGCCAATTGAATTAATCCTTGAAAAACTTCATCGTTGATAAGATTTTTAGAAAAATCAAATAGCATTGTTCCATCAGGAGTTTTGAGATTTTTGCTATAAATGTAAGAAAGTTTTAGGAATGTCGGGACAAGATTTTAAATAAACCTGTATTTTTGGAAGCGATCTGAATCATTTTCAAATAATTTTAAAAGGTTTAGATCTCGTGCACCGCCATCGAATAAACTTTGAAGGCGTTGAAAAGCGGGATCTTCACGAAGGGACATTTTTTGAAGATGAAAAATGAATTAACTCAAGAACCTAAAATTTAAATCTTTATACTTCAATAATTTAGCTTAAAATACATTTAAAAACGCGACAAAAAAAATAACGGAAAAAATAAAAACAAAAGTGGAATGTTATCATATTTTTACAATATCAAGAATATAACTAGAAAAAAAGGCGAGATCAAAAATGGATGATAAGCAGCAGGAGAACTATAAACAAAACAAAAAATGTGACGCAATGCAATTATTATAAGAAAAATTGGAATTATTTTTTTAATTTAAAAATCATAAAATTACAACCATTTCTAAAGAGATCAAAATGAAATTGAGTTCAAAAAAGTGAGAAGAAGGAATATTAAACAAATGGGAGCCAATTAACATGCAGGAGAGTTCCAATCGTAAAAAATCCAAGTAAATATGCAAGCATAAAAAATCTTATTGGTTTTACAAACGCATAATTAAACAAAAATGGAAGCGCAAATGGTTCAAGAAGATCATCGGGAACTTTAATTTTTGGAGTTTGACGAGACATTATTCGAGCAAGTGTGAGATAAATAAATGGGGTTGAAGAATAAATAAGTCGAATGGAAACTTCAATATTGTAAACAAAAATTCCACAAAATGCGAGAAATAATGTATGGAGTGCATATGGTATTGGATGTTTTCGATCAGTTAAAACATGATTTATCCTAAAATTGAATAACATAGGATATTTGCTAGAATTGTAAAAACATACATTCTTTTATCATAAAGAATTTCATTAAAAAGTTTATAAACTCCATAAAAAACAAATCCAAGGGTTGGTGATGTCATAATAAAAAGTAGCACTTTTCTTATTTTCCAATATTTAAAAAACCCAACATCCCAATATTTTTCTTGAACTGCAGCATAATATGGTGGCATTAAAAGTGAAATTAAATTAGTTTTACCATAATTTGGATTACACCATGACAGATTTCCCAACATTCCAGGTAGCACTACACCTGGCGCACTTTGAGAATATTCAAGCAACCAAGGATTGGAATAGTTTGCAACATTATGGCAAAATTTCTCTTCCATTGCAAAACTAAATATTCTCATAGGCAAAATCATGATAAAAACATAAAAAAGCAGCAATGGAAGTTTTAAAAGTGCCTAAAATTAAAATTATAATATTATTTTCAAATATAACGAGTTTTACTTTTGTAAGCAATGCTCCATCGAAAGATATATGTTGATATTTGCCTCTAATTTTTTTAAACGCAATTTCAATGAGTAAAGCAAAAGCGATGTAACCAATATTGAGAAATCCATTCGACCGGGTCATAAAAGCTAAGGAAAAAATTAATGCAGCTAAAATTTGATTTATTCGATTGGTAGATGATTGTTCAAGAAGGAACATTCCAGAAAACGTTAGCAAGGAATAAATTGATTCTGTGTAAAGATTTGAAAAAAATATACTCGCTGGATTCCAACAAAATACATATACAGCGATAAGAGATTCTTTTAAACTTCCAGTAATTTTTTGAATCAGATGAAAGAGAACATAACCTGCGGCAATGAAAGCTACATTATTAATTAATACACCGGCAATAATCATAGAGTATCGGAATGAGATCAAAGGGATAAATGCATGAATAAAGCTTCCAAAAATTCTAAGAATCATGGGAAAAAGAGGAAAGAAAGCTAATTCACTTTCCCAAGTATAACCAAATTCCCCGATATGAAGAAAATGACGAGAATCCCAATTAGCGAGACCTCCGATCGCAAAATTAACAATACCATCCAGTGGTTCTGCAAAGTTTTATCGGTTAATTCAAAACACGAAAAGCGCAACCTGTTGGTGTTTGTAATCCTTTAAAAGCATCCGTTGTCCAATCAAACATTATCCAATTAATGCAACATTGGAAAATTAAAAGTACACATCGACTAAAAATTAATTGATGCAGAACAAATTCTTCCACTATAACTTCCGGAGTTATGTTGTCATTGTTATTCTATAATTATTTCTTCAAAATTTTAAGATAAATAACAACACCTAAACAAACATTTTCATTGATTTCATCGATTCTCTCATTTGCATCATCATCAGCTTCATTCAAAGCTTCAGCTTTACATGATCGCGACAAACTTCGACGACGAGTCAATATTCCATTGTGAGTATGTCTACGCCCTGACATTAAACTATTTTTGATTAAAGTTAATTAATCAATTTTTGACATCAAACAAACAACAACGCAAAAGGCGTGTCTTTTTGAACATTTTTTTAAAAGATAATCAACAACCATTTTTTCGCCATAGGACATATTTTTTTTTATTAATATAAAATAAAAAACTTCTTAATTTTTATTTATTGAAAATCAATCTATGTACAATAAACTTTTTCTAATTTATTTTATCCTAAATTGATAAACATTAAGCAAAGAGTAAAGAAAACATAATTTCCTTTGACATTTGAAGAATTTATGAAAGTTGTTGGATTTTCTTCCATTCATTGTGTTACAAAGTATGTATGTGCATATAAAGTTTGTTGTTGATATCATTTTGCGTAGTAACAAATCCATATTTGCCTGAATCACTTTTCCAAATATACTTCTCTTGAAATATAAAATTAATAATGAAATGAAATCAAACCAATAATATCTACAGAAAATTAAATTTTTTCAAGCCCGTTTCAGCTTCGAATATTGTAACATTTTAATATCTTTATTCACATCAAGAAATGTGGAAACTTGAAATACAATTTAATGATATTTCACCAAAGTATACACTCATAAAATAATTTATTTTGTTTTTTTTATATCTCGCTTATTAGTAGCTTGTTTGATGTTTGTTGAAATTCCAATAACAAGAAAAACAGCAAAATAAAAAAAAACAAAATATTTAGGAAACTTCCATTTTTAAACAATTTCTTCAACCAAAATATTTGTTATTAATAAAATCCGACAATTTTTTTTTTTTTTGTAATTTATTTATGTTTAAGTTGATTAGCGTATAGTAAGATTCAAGAAATAAATTTTTGCCTATGACTCTTTTCTTATTGTTTTTTTTAAAATCAAATTTATTTTTAAATCTTTTTTTGTTACATTCCTTAAATAATTCTAAAGTTCAAATCTTCTTTTTTTTCTAAATTACTATGAACTTCTAAATTTTTAAAAAACATTTGAATTTCTAAAACATTTTGGCGAAGCGGTTTGTTTTTTAATGATCAAGAATCGAAAGTTTTTTTTCTTTTTACACAGACGTACGTACGACGCTGCTCTGTAGTAGCACATTTTGTCTATGCGCAAATTGACAACGTGGAATTCCCTTTAGGGGTTAACAGATTTAACACAAAATAAAATTTGTTTTTTTTCACTTTCTGATATTCCACAATTAAACAAACGTTTGTGTTCTTTCATGATTTTAAAAAGAAGTGTGTTGTCTTTACATACACGTTGATAACTTGTGACTACATATTTTTTTTGCCGGGAGGCGCGCTTGTTCATCCTCATAGTTTTTGTTGCTGCTATTGCCCCTGTGGTTTTGTTGATTGACATCGAGCTACTCCTTTTTTCGTCTTAATCGACATATAAAAAAAGAGCGGAAGCACACTGAGCGCAATGGACCAAAGTGGCGGCGGTTGGGTCTATTCTTCTGCTCAAAATAAAGCTCTTCCTGGAACGTATGTTTTCTTTTCTTATTAAAATAATTAAAAAAGATATATATAAATTGGTATTTTCAGTGTACGACAAGTAATTGGCGCTCAATATCCTCCCCTTCAATCGCGATATCCTTCTCTTTCATCAGAAATGCCTTCATCAAAATCAGAATTAAAATTTCAAGATTATGAAAGCAGGTTTGTTTTAATAAATCAAAGATATAATAAACTTTTTATATAATTAATTTCTTTAGTGTTTCCGATGTATGGGATAGTAAAATCACAGTTGATAGTTCTTTAGCAGATTCTTCAGCTGAAAAGGTTATTAGAATGCATGCAACTGGTAACACTAAAAATGATTTGGTAATGCTTAATTGCAATCCAATTCCTTCAAAAAATAACAAAGTTCGAGCAATGCAACTTTTGGCCACTCAAAGAGATCCTATTTTGACATCTTCCAATTTATCTCAATCAACACCTTTGCCAGCATCAGGAATATATCCGCGATTACCTGAAGCTGGACCTTCAACCAGAACAAATAATTCTTCAACATCCCCACCAAGACAACTTGAAAGTATGGATTTTGTATTTTAAAAAAAATTTAAATCAGCAACTTGTCTCGTAAAAAGCATTTAGTGTGTGTGTCTATGATTTGTTAGAGTTATTATATTAGTAAGCCAATATAATGGTTAGGATATATCTCGTTTTGAAAAAATTAATCTAAAAATTAGGTAAAAAGGGCAAATAACTTTCTCGAAGCATTTCAGATTACATTAGGTTCATAAGCGTTTTCATTTACTGTTTTTATATAAAATTCCACAGCTTTCCTCTAAAAAAAGAACTTTAAAAATACCTAAAAAAAGCTTTATCAAAATTTTTTCGTTTCCGTTTTTCATTTTTCTTACCACGGAAATTACATTTCCACTGCTTCCAATTACTTTACTTCGATAATTTTGTTTTGCTTTATTGTTTTTGTAATCAGAAGCGTAGCCTCTCTTAGACGATGTTAAAAAATTGTTGCACAAAATGAATAGTTGGAGTTTTTTCCCTATGAATGGATGTATGTCACATAAATGGATAGATTGGTGGTGGATAAAAGTTAAATAAATTTTTAGGCGCTGATTTTTCACGATTTCAAAGGCTTCAACGCATGCTAAATCAAGATGAAGTAATCGATATGGAGCAATTAAGAAAAAATTGTTGGATGGGAATACCTCACAGTCTTAGACCAAATGCATGGAGAATTCTAAGTGGTTATGTTCCAACTCATGCTGCACGTCGAGAAGTTGCATTGACGAAAAAAAGAGAAGAATATTGGCATTTTATTGAACAATACTTTCACACTCGCTACGATGAACAACACAATCAAACATTGTAAGTGTTTTAAATTTCGGAACATAAACTATATGATCACAATTTTTTAGCCATCAAATCAGTATTGATGTTCCTCGAATGTCTCCTTTAATTCCTTTGTTTCAACAAAAACCTGTACAAGAAATTTTTGAAAGAATATTGTATATTTGGGCTGTACGACATCCTGCAAGTGGTTATGTTCAAGGCATCAATGATCTTGTTACTCCTTTCTTTGTTGTATTTTTATCAGAATATATTTCTCCTGGTAAGCTTCATGTAGTATGATGTCTTTTAAAATAATCTTTCTAATTCAGATATTGATGTTGGAAGTTTCGATGTTGCTCAATTACCTAAAAAACAGCTTGATGTCGTAGAAGCCGATAGCTTTTGGTGCGTTAGTTCTCTTCTCGACACTATTCAAGACAATTATACTTTTGCTCAACCTGGTATTCAAAAGAAAGTGGCAGATCTTAAAGATTTGATGAGTCGAGCTGATCGTAAGTTTAAAGAACATAATGTTTTATTTATTTTTAAGAGATTCTTTTTTTAGCTGCTTTGTATAAACATTTTGAATATAATCAAGTGGAATTTTTACAATTTGCATTTCGATGGATGAACAATCTTCTTATGCGAGAAATACCTTTACGTGCTACAGTAAGATTATGGGATACTTATTTAAGCGAACGATATGGCTTTCCGGAATTTCATACATATGTTTGTGCTGCATTTTTGAGATTATGGTCCAAGAATATTTTAAACGAACATGACTTTCAAGTAATTTTTTTTCTATTTTTTTTCTTTTGTAATTGTCAAATTTCAGGGAATTATGCTATTTTTACAGAGCCTTCCTACACAAGGCTGGACGGATAAACAAATTTGTGAATTGACTGCAGATGCTTACTCTCTAATGCAAGTATTTCATGGAGCTAAAAATCATCTTAACAATGCTATTTCTTGATTTCACCTGTAAATATAGTTTTATTTAATTGTGTATGTTTAAAGAATTCTAAGCTATTGAATAAACTATTTTCTCTTTAAAAAACATCACAATATCATCTTCGTTTTTGTAATACATCGATGAAAAAAGAATTTATTTATACACCTTACTCTTCCAAGATTATTTGCTTTTGTAATGATGTAAGAACTCAATGTTTATCTAAACGAATTATATAACAAAAACTTAAGCTAAAATTGTGCAAAGTTTTTTTTAATAATATTTTATCATAAAATGTTTAAACACCGATTTTGAACTCTAATAATAATACTTTTTTTTTCTCTACGGCTTTTCTCATTCTCATCTTTATTTATTTTTTGTGGCATTGGTTTTAAATGGAATGAGGATTGTTATTTTAAATTGCGCTAAGACAGCTGAATCATAGCATTTATTATTTTGTGTTTGAATAATTAACTTTTTTATTTTATTTGATTTAATTTTCAATATTATAAACCATGGAACCCGATGAAAGTTATAAATTTCTCACAAGCTTTTTCGATAATATTCGATCTCAAAAATTTAATGAGGTTGACATTGCAGATATATGCAGTATGTTATTGTTTATTTTAATAAGGATCAGTTTTAAAATAAATTATTTTAGAGGAAACATTTAAGGATTTGCAAGAAAATCCTAGTGAAGCAACGATTGATCGAGCCGAATCTTTAGTCGTTACTGGAGTAAGTTAATCGCTTTAGCTACTTACTTTTTAAAATAGTTTATTCTAGCTTTTGCACGAGCAAACCTTATTAACGTCATATACCTTTAAATATAAAAATTGGCATAATTCTGAAGCAGTGATTGCAACATGTAAAAGAATTCGTGAAATCTTTGATTTTATTACTTGCGATTACACCAATGCTCTTGAAAGATACAAAATGGCCGCTAGGACTTTTGATTTTTTTGCTTGGATGTTGGATGGAATTCGATATAGTTTAGTTGCTTTGGATCCCCAAACTCCTGGAATTCAAGCAAGTATTAAATTTTTAACTAAAACAATGGAAAATTTTGTGTCTAAACCATTTTTTCATTTATTGATTTATACTTATATTCATTATAGTCAAAGAAAAAGTAAGATTTCTTCTTTATATTTTTCAATCATAAACATTACATAATTAATTTATAGTTAATAAAGCCATTCTTTTAAAGCATGCAAAAGCAATCGTTGAAATGAAAGCAAAATTAATAAATTCGGAAGAAGAAGACGAACCATTATTAAATTTTCTTGATAAAATTCCGGAACTAACTCAAAAAGTTATTGATGGACCTCGAGCTCCTGTGATTAAATCAAATTATTGCACCCTACCTGAAAATCACCCCGGAATTTTAACACTTGGAACCATTTATTCATGCTTTAATTTAACTGAAAGCGATTTAGAAGTTGCTCAAACCTTAATTTTATTTTCACATACAATAGGAATATCAAGAACTGAAATGTTATTTGATCTATTTCGAGTTGGTCCATTAATTCAATTAAAAGAGAATAATTCTCAAAGAAATTCTCTTGTTGAAATTTTTGTTTATTTACGTCTTCCAAATATTATTAAACTTTTGGTTGAAGAGCTTCATCTCAAAAAAGTTTGCCTTATTAATGCTTTAAAACTATTTATAAATCTTAAAAGCTTGTTAAATGCGGTGGATTTAAAAACCATGTCACATTCAATTCAACATTTACTTAATTCTTTGCTTGAACATAATCTTATTACTGTTGATGAATGCAATGAATTGGTTGAAATTCGAAATGCTGAAATGAATCTTCGTTCTCAACTTGCATTTTTATTTTCGGAACCACAAAGAAGAGAATCAAGTTTAAAGCAAGTCAATCTCTCGGAACAAATAGTTTCTCTTATTAGAAAATGTATGAAAAGTGGAGATGAAAAGTTTTTAACGGTGGTTGAGCGACTTATTTTAACCACGGATGGTACTATGGAGCGTGCATGTGCCGTTATGGCTGCAACGGATGAATTGAGAGATTTTGCATTGAGATTAGCAAAGGTGATGCATCTTCCAGAGCAGCTACAAGCAGTTTACTATAACCATCGTATTGGAATTTTAGATTAATCAGACATGTGAAACTCATACACTTGAAATGTCAAGCTCAAGAAATTCACGAATGGCTGTATTTGACCTCACCTTTCTTCTTCTCATAAGAATTAAATACGTTTTTAAAGATTTGGTATAAAAAAAACTATATTTATTTTGTGGCTATCTGGTAATAAATTATTTTTAGAGAATCACGTTAACTCATCCTGAACTTGAACAATCCCGTTTCTTTTCATGGTGGGATGTTTATGAGAAAGGTTTACTTGAAAAATCACCTTTGACTACGGTTTGCGAAAATAAAGATATCTTTATAACCCAATACAATATTCTCAAACAAAGTAAACCATTTTGGAATGATACGTATGTGATTTAAAAAAAAGTTATGTGATTTTCTTATAATAAGTTTTTAGAGATGAAGTGGGATCCATAATTGATAATATTCCTGGAATAGGTGATTTAATACTTGAAGATTTTCGTCGGGGTTGGCCTGGAATTGATACGGCAATAGAAAATTGTTTAACAGCTTTTCAACAACTTCCTTGCATTTTTGTTTGCTTTGTTCAATGGCTGGAAACTCAAACCCCAATCACTGATAATATTCGAGATTTTAGTCGAAAAGTGTATTCAATTTGTTTGCGATCTCTTTCAACTGAACAAAAATCATGGGCTTTTGCCATTTATGCCGCAGATCCAGCATTGCAACATTTGATAAGCAGATCGCCTGACAGCCCATATCATGCTTTTCTTATTACGGTGGCACATCAAACAGTACCAAAAATTCATTATATGCAAACACCAGATGAATTAATGCTCAAAGATGCATATTCAATTGCAAGTTGGTTTTTTATAAAAAAAAAATATAATTTATTAAGAAAACAAAAAATCATAATTTACAACAAGCTTTTTTCGAGGTGGTTATCTTTTTTGTATTAAATTTAATTTTTAGTTAATCAAGGATGGGCGAGCCCTGATGTTCTAGAACTTTGTAAGAATGCAGCACAAACAGGAAGTTATAAAAAAGTTATAATTTGTTGGATTCAACAATTATTAAAAAATAGTTGCACGGATGAATTGATTGCTGCTGCAGAGCTTATCCTTGCAACAGCCTTTCTAATTCCCACTTCAGCTTTAGCCGAATTAAGTCAACAAGTGATTCATGGGATGTTGGAAATGTCTCGAGCTGCCATCTCTCAAACTCCCAATCAAACTTGCAGTCGAGTGATGGCATGGCTCGTCGTTCGGGCCCAAACTTTATTAATTTATGCAGAACAAATTCGAAGAGAAAAGGATAATTATAAAAAAGCTTTAAAAAAGCAAAGCCAACAAAAAATTGAAGAAGAAGATAGCGGTGAACCTCCATCAAAAATATCTCGACGAATGGATGAAGGAGAGACTATGCTTAAAATGATTCTTGATGCATTTGAACGTGATCAATCAACATTAATATTTGATGATGACAAAAGTGGTGAAATTCGACAAGATTTTGAATTGGATGATGAACCATTGCCTCAAGGGAATGAATGGCAATTGCCACGAAAAATTCATAAAATTTATGAAAATGCATTCTTAAATTTATCGAATATTATGGCTGATCCAATGACCACGACCATTCATAGCATCAGCTTGGCTTTTCGAGTTTTGGAAAAACAATTGTAAGTAATTTTATATGTTTAAATATATAAAATAAATATAACTAATATATGAGAAAATATTCATTCGCTGACCTGAGTGAGAAACGGCATTTATTATATTTTATTTATTTAATCATGAATTTTATAGGAAAATTCCTGTTTTACGAGCAACAATAATATTTTCTATTCATGTCGCTCGCGAACTTGCCCGAGTCCCTAGATCTCGATTTTGGTATAAACTTGTTTATGTTCTTGCCAAACCCCAATTTGTAAGTCTTTTATTTTTTAATAACATTATATGCACTGAAATTTTGGAAAGCTGCTTGGAAAAAAGAAATATGGCAAATAAAAATAAAGTTTCTAAAATCATACATAATTCCTTTTCAAAAGTCTTTCTTTATCTTGTTTCTTTATTTGGAAACTTTAAACTTAGATAGCCCAAAAACATTTTATTTTATTTTTTAGTTTCAAAATTTAGCTCGAATTGAACCCTTTGCACTTCCTCTAGAAGAGAAGCTTCGACTATACGATATTCGAGATCCAGCACAACTTGAACATCTTGTATATTATGCTTGTTTACTTCGTCGATTTGGAGCTCAATAAATAAAAAACTTTATTATAATTTTTTTCTACACAGAAATATTTTAAAAATAAATGTACAGAATTGGTGAAAAATTTCTAAATAATGAATTTGATTGATTAATTGTGTATGTAGTATATACAATATATTTTGAGGTTTAAATTTGAGCGGATTTGGTGATTATTACAAACAAGAGAAAAACGGGGAAAAAATATATGGGTTTAAATATAAATGAGGTATTCAACAACAATAAAAAAGAAAGAGAGGTGTGACAATAAAAAAACATTGTTTTACAATGAATTAGTTACCATTTTTAATCAAAAATTCAGGAAAGCAGAAAGATGGAAGAAAGATACTTAAAATTAGAGGAGAAAAGAGGGAGAGAGACCGAAATGAATGAACAAAAAATAATGATGATAACAAAACAGTGAGTGGACTGGTTGAAAATGGAAAAAAGTTCAAACACATAGTTACAGTAATTTAAATAAAAAATGAACCATTATTAAACTTATATTGTAAAAAACAGAGCTTTTATGCTCTGCGAAGCGTAAAAATAGCAAAAAAATAGGTATCTTAAGGCTTGATATAAATGATGAACTCGGCCAAATGAAAAGCAATTCGATGAAGAATTTTTTAATATTCATCAAAATTTGAAAATAAATTTTTTTCTGTAAACGAACATTTAAAAGATGTTACTTGAGATTCGTTTTTAAAATAAATTTTATGTTATGAAAGAACGGGCAGTTGTCAAAGACTTCAAATTGAGCGAGAGCATCATTTTTTGAAAAATCAAAAGCTAAAAGATAGCAAAACAGAAAGAAAAAAAAGTTATGGAACAAGAGTTGCCGGTGACGAATTATTTGATTCTAAAACAGAATGCGATTGTCGACAATCTTGAAGGCGATGATTAAAAATTGAATGAGATTTTTTATTTGGTGAGATAACATCTTCAACAAGTGAAACACTGCCAGAACGAGACGCTTGATGAATAGTTGGTAAAATCGGGAATATAATACTATTATTTGCCACAGCTGCATTTGATGAATGATGTTCATCATAAACAATACCAGAATCAGCTAAATTTGGTAAAGATGATGCAGGTGGTGGATATTTATTATTATCCGTTTTAAGATTATTTCCTGTTATACGACGATGATGATGATGCGATGGCGGCGGAGTTTCCATCAACGCTTTTTTTGCGCCCGACATGATGGTTGGCCGCTTTCGGGGAAAAAACCGACGATATATTGCAACTGAATATGATCGAGGTGAAAGCTAGAAAAAATAAAAATAAAAAAGAGAAAATTTACAAAATAATAATACTTACACCTTCTGAAGGTTGATTGAGCTCTGTCATAGAAGTGGAGGCAGGATATTTACGTGAATTTCCGTCATCGGAATAAGCATCGTCATGCAATGAAGGATTCGGCGTGAGCCTGGCGTGCTCCATAAAGCTAGTTTCAGCAATGTTTTGAAACTTTATAGGTTGTCTCTTCTTTTTTTTTCCAGTCCGACGACGCTTTTGAATATCATGCTTTTCCTTTTCAACAATTTCATGAAATCGACGATCTTCATCACATTGAAGATGTTGGTAACATTCGTCTCTCGTTCCTGGTGGCAAACCAAGTCCTGTTGGATCACGATTTAGTTGAATCATTTTTTCTCGAAAATCTTCATCATGCATCATTTTATAAAATTTTCGATTTCCCAATGGTCGTGGACCTCCTGCTGGCCCTTTAGTATCATGCGAACAAAGATTCTCAATCATATTTGGAGGATCAGATGGAATTCGAAGAAGTGGAATTTCAACGACAATTGCCATAGGTGGTACTTCAATATCATCATCATTTTGAAGGGTTAAAGCCGAGGAAGCATTTGAATGAGCTCTTTGTAATGCCTAAAAATAAACTATGTTATTGAAAGTAATGATTTATTTTAAAACAAACAAACCTCTCTTCGTTGTTGCTTTTTCCATCGCCAAAGAGGCATACAACAACAAAAATAAATTAAAGCAATGCTTAATAAAATGAGTAAAATGCAAGAAAGTGCTAATGTTACAATAATAAATGTTTGAAGAACATCAGGATCCCGATAAAAAGATGGTGGATGGGTTGATGCTTCCATAAGATCATCAAATGCAGCTGACATAGCTGGAGGTAAACGAATAAATAATGATGGACTTTTAGCAGGTGAATTTTCAAATGTTTGTGATCGAGAAACGATATAAGCTTGATATAAAGGTTTAGGCTCAAGTCCTCCAATAATATAAAAAGATGATTGAGCCCCTAAAAGAATTATTATAAATCACTAAGGTCATGAGAAATAGAGAGAGATAAGGAAAAAAAAGACGAACCAGGAATAAATATGGGTAAAAATGGTTTATTATCGGGTTGCCAAAATATTGTATAGCCCGAAATTTTTGCTGCTTGTTCACCTTGTGGAAATGGAATCCATGAAAGTTTAACATGAGTGGCATTGATAAAAGTATATTGAAAGTTTTTAGGTGGTGGCAATGGTGAAGTTGGAGGTGTTAGGCATGTAAAAAATGTTCCATCCACTGAGTCTTTTATTTGATTTCGACTTTCTATCATTATTCGATAACTTGTGTTTGGCAAAATAGGTGGCAACTCAACAAAAAGATCTCCATCATTTGCTGGCCTAAATTTTATTAATTTGGTTTGATTTTTTTTCTCTGTTAATGTGATACTATAGTATTAAAAAAAACTTACAGTTCGTATTCTTTGCTGCTTGCATCAGTTTCGTTAAAAGTATAATGAACAATGTAATTTATTATGGGCTTGGGTTCACCCTCTCTCCCTCTCGGCTGTGGTTCATTCCATTCAATTCTCATTCCACCTTCATTAATTTTTGAGGGTTTACAACGGCAATTATCTAAAATCATAAAATTGGGAATGTCTTTTTAACAGTCTTTGTTTATTTAATTTTTATCAAAACAAATACAAAAAAGTCTTACCACTTTCACAAATAACAGCTGGAGGTAAAAGTAATCGATTGCTTGCTTCTTTATAAGTTGTAAATATTAAAGTATTTGCATTGGTTTTAACTGGGATGGTTTGACATACCCATGCGCTTTGAATATTATTGACTTTTTGAAAAAATGTGGCACAAATTTGATAAACGAATCCAACTTCAATGCCTTTGGTTAAATTCGTACTTCCATCAATGATTGGTCTTTCAATTGAAAGAAATTTGGATTGGGTATTAACAACACTTTGATATTTAATTAAAATTTTGTTATCCTTAAAAGAAGTTTCATTTGGAAGTTTCCATGAAATATTAACAATTGGATCATGATTTAATTGTTTAAGAGAAAAATCTGGAATAGAAATTTCGGGAACAATTTCAATTGAAGTTTGCTCAGATGAAAAAATAATAAAAGGAAAAAATTCTATATTTGGCATCGCTAGCTTTGGAAGATCTCCCTTTCTTGTAATTGGTGTTACACGAAATTTATAAACGAATCCATCAGTGGCATTAAAGATTTGATAAATACGTTGATTCAATGGCCTTTCATAATAACCATAACCACGTTCAACAGGGCCAAGAAGATTTGACATATTTTCAGTATAATCAACCACTTGAATCACAAACTTTTCAACCTGCCCTTTTACATTGGTTGGAATATCCCATGTTACAGTAATAGAATTTTCTGTTGCGTTGTATGAAATATGTAAAGGTAAGCTTCTTTTAGCCAATGAGTCCCATGTTGTTGCAATTGTGGGTTTTGAAAGTGGTGTAATTATGGTACCGCTTCCAGAGATTACCATTGATATTCTAAACATGTATTCAGTGGCATCCTCAAGCATTCCAGACGCTTGACAAATATCCAATTTACAATGAAGTCGAAAATTGCATTTTCCCATCACTGGAAGCGAATTCAATGATTCGTTGCTATTGTTTTCATGAACAACAACAAAAAATGGTGCAAAATTTGCGAATGAAAGATCCGCGGATTTTGGTAAATCAAAATCGAGACGAATGCAAGATTTTTCATGATTTGTTGTAACTTTTAAATCTTCAATAATTTCTTTTGTTGTTATTTCCACTTCGAATAGAAGTTCTCGAATTCTTTCATGTTCATTATTTGAAATAGTACAGGTGTAAATTCCTTCGTTGTCAGATTCAGCAATCGCTATGATTAAATCAACTGAACCTATTCCATGCTCCATCGAACGTGTAACTTTAACATTTGGTGTTCTTTCAATATGCTTTCCATTCAAATACCATACAGCCATTTCCGGAGTTTCACCAAGAATATCATATGTTTCACAACGGAATGTCATTGGAGTGCCTTGTTTTCGAGTAATTTCAGTAAAACTTGAAGGTTCATAATTAAAAAAGGATGGATCTGAAATATTGTGATCCATGTAATCCTTACAAATTTTTTCATATGGAAAGTGCACGGGAATTGGTGGTGGTGATAGTTGTTGTGCTATGATTCGACAGTAATTGATAGAATTGGGCTTACCAAGGACTTTAAATTCAGTTTCTTTTGTAATTAATGTATTATTTTCCACTTCAATTATGCATTTAATATTTCCATTAAATTTTTGTGTAATGTTTTTTAAAACTAAAATGGAACCATTTCCCAGCACTTTGGAATCAATTCGAGGCAAGGTTTCATTTTTTCGTTTGTTTGGTCGTCGCTCTAGAATCCATCGAACTCCTTGAATTCCTGGGGATAAACATTCAAATATATGATCTTCCCCAAGAGAGACACTTGAGGCTTTTGGAATATGAATTCCATTGGAGAAGGGAGCCATGACAAAATTATCATCAATAATTAAAGTGCTAATTTCGCTTTGTAATTCAGATGAATTAGTTGGAATACATTGATAATCACCCGATTGTTCGAGAGAAGTGGAAAGTATATGAAGCACAGATTTACCGGGAATTGATTCAATTTTAATATTTTTTGAAGGGTTTAAAATTTGATCATTATGTTTCCATATGGCTGATGGAGAATCCCAAGGTGGCCAATGACATAAAAAACGAGCAACATTTTTTGGGTTTGTATGAATTCTAAACACAACAACCTTTCAAACTAAAAATTGCAAAAATAAATTAAAAAAAATAATTACATTTCAGGTTGAATTTTAACTGGATTATAAGGTTTATGAGAAAAATAAATTGAACGTGAAAGGAGAGAACCATCAATAATAACATCGAGATTTCTGAGATCAGCTTTACATCGAATTTTTAACTGCAAAAAAAATTATATCGTTATTAGTGTGTTCATTAAAAAAATTAAATGCCATTTAATATTCATATCAAGAAAGCTTGGGTCATTAGATAAAAAATTTGAGCAATATTATGCATACATTTTCTGTTTCCTAATCTATCAAAATCTCTCATTCCCTTCAATATAAAAAAATGCATTGTAAAAGATTGATTATTATTAATTGCAATTTTTGGATATTTTTTTCTCTCGTCCACGATGCAACATTTTTTTAAACGTAAAATTGTTGATTTTCATCATTACTTTCATACGATTTTATTTTTGCCTTCCTTCCTATATTTTATTTGCACGTGATAAAATATTTTTCTGGACCGATAACACAAGAAAAAGCAGGTTTTTTGCATTTTTTTCTCTTTTTCCGAAGGCAGAACAAAACATACATAAAAATCGGATGATAAATAAAAAAAAGCTACTCAAATAAGGTTTAAAATAATAGGAGGGGGAAAGAAAACTAGCGAGCACTGGAATTTGCCCTTTTATAAAAAAGAATCATTAAATTTTATCAGCTGACGAAAGAAAAAAAACTACTCACTTCTTTGTTCGATTTTTGGACTTCAAGCAATTCGGTTGCACTCATAATTGTTCCATCATCAGTTACCCAAGAAACGGGAAGAATAATTGTTTCATTATTATCAGAAAAATATGAATTCAAATAAGCTTTACATTGAAATTGAATGGAATATGTGGAATTAAATATTTCATCAATTACAAAATGTTCATCTAAAATTATTAAAAGTATGAATAAGTATTTTGTAAAAGTTGCTGCAAAATTTAATATCATTTTCTTTTAACAAACAAAAAATGGCACATCCTCAAACTTGTTATTTCATGGTACAATAATTAAGGAGCAAAAAACTATCTTTTAATTTTTGTAAACAATAATTAGGGAATTCTGTACTTAGAAATGAAAAAAAGATTAATTCTTAACATTTGATAAACAAAAGTAATCAAGCAAAAAAATATAATAACCTTTAACAAAAAAAGAAAATTTTAAGATTTCTGTTTTTACCTATTAAAATTACAGTATACTTAAATGAAAAAGATTTACCTCTTCTAAAATTTTCAATAATTCTAAATTCATTTAAAGGTGATGAGGTAGCACGAATCCAACGATGAAAAACAACGATATCCGTTGGAAAATAAAAATTATCATAATTGTTATTATTATTTGGTGTAGGAAAATGTTGTGAAGGTTTATCTGAATTATTAAGGTCAAATGGAAGGATATCAGCTTGGCAGCAGTTAAAAATAAGCGAAAAAAATAAAAATGAAAAAATATTGAAATAACCAAATTTAAAGCTGTAATAGTAATGATTTTGCATTCCCATTATTCCAATTAAAATTTCGGTCTTGCTCTGGGTCGGATTCTAAAATTTTTATTCTTTTTTTGGAGGTTTTTGAAATAAAAAAGTAACATACCTGGGAAATGCAGTTAGAGGCGATTCGATTTTTCGACGTTTGGTTGTACCAAAATCCGGCTTGTGATTTATTTTTGGCACAATTGGAATCATTTCGAGAAGTTTTAAAACTTCTTATATCGAAATTCTTCTTCTTACTGTTGTTAATATTTTTGTAAGAAGCCTCCAAAAGGCACTGATCGCCTTTAGTGCAGATGAAACAACGCAAAGAATGCGTTGTGTAAACTGCAAAAGCGCGATATGGCCTGATATGGCCTTTCGCGCAATCGATGTCTTACAAAAAGTTTTGTAAGAGAAAATTTTATATTTAATTTTTTAAATAAAAATTATTATTAATCCTTGTGCCTTTGCAACTTTGGCATTTAAAGGATGTCCAAAAATGGCTCATCCTTTATTTTAAAAGTCAACAAAAAACAGCAGCACAGCCTTTGGATGAATAAATGGATGGAAGATGTAATAAAGTGAATTAAAAAATGGGAAAATAACGTTTCCTTTTTCCTGTAAAAAAATACTTAAGATTTTTTTTAACGGTCAAAAAATGAGAATTCACGAAATTAAAAAAAATAGTTAAAACAAATAGAGAATGCAAGTTCATCAAGCGGGATGGAAGGAGCTTTTGAATGTTGGATGTTAACTTTCACGCATTTAAAAATAAAAGTATGTATATGAGTTTGTGTTCCTTCCTCATTGTTTTTTTAATTAAAAAGAAAGAAGGATGCGCTGACGACACAAAACGGAGCAATTTAGTTTTTTTTCTTTTTCAGTTGCTATATGGCTCAATACAATTTTGATTTTTTGTTGATCAATGCTGTAATAGCAGTATCATTAATAAAAAGAAGAGAATATCTTACAATTAGTAAAGCGAAATAGATGAATAAAGGCCAAGAGAATTACCATCACCGTGAAAAAAATAAACATCAAAAAAAGTAGAGAAACTTTGGGGAAAAAAAGAATGGTTGGGTCCTAAACAACAACGTGGTTAATATGTCCGCCTCATTTTTTTTTGTTGCGTTGATGCTCACTTTTTTTTTGTGCTGGGCATCAAAAAGAAGAGCGCGAAAAAAAGCTTTGAAAAGGCAGCAACAGCACCTACAAAACAGCAAAAGCAAAAACAGCAGCAGCGGCAACACAACGTGTCCTTTTTTTGATCACGTGAACTACACCATCCGTTTTTTTTTCATGATGTTTTCTTTCATTAAAGAAAAAAAATTTTAAAAAAAGAACACTTTTTTCTTCTTCGTTTTTACCACTTTTTTATTACAATGTGGATGGATGAGATATACTGCTTCCGGCAATTACGAGATTAGTTATTACCTTTCTCCCTTCTTTCTCTATCTCTCACACCTATAGGTCTTTTTACTAGGTATAATAATCACGTGGTGACAAAAAGTAAAAGCAACTTTATAATAATAAAAAAAGAGAAAGAAACAAAACCCTCTGAAAAATATTTATGCGCAAAATAAAATTAAAAAAAACACCAGCTGTTATTCTTACTTGTTTCTGCATCAACCGAAAATGCCATTTTTTTCTTCTCTAATGTTTTAATCTTTTTAATAAATATATATATATACAAAATCACTTTCGCATTAATGTTTTTCTCTCTTTCAAAGCAGTTTATTATGTTTAGAAAAAATGTAAATCAGTTGCGCCACAATTATGGTAATAAAAAAAGAATAGAATTGCAGAAAGAAAGAAAAAGTTTATATTATATAAAAATTTCGATCACAATATCATTAAAGGTCAAAGATTTTCGATTGATAAAAGATAAATACTTTATTGTTAGCTACATACGAATATATTGAAAAATGTAGCCTAGCTTTTGGAATTATTAGACAGGGTTAAATATTTTATCTTTGACAGTAATTAATCATTCATAGAGAAAAGTACACAACAACATCAGAAAATAATAAAGAAAAGTATCGTCAGAAACAAAACAAAAAGGCATTGTTTTTAAAAGAAAGCTAATTAAAAATATGCTTCTTAGAAAAATTGTCATGTGAATGATTTAGAATATTTAGACGCACAATAATTTATATTTAACATCAGTTCAATGAATTATTAAATAATGTGATTTCAAAAAATAGCAGCTATTTAAATTTTCATGCTCAAATAATCTCAAGCTGTTACTACAGATAGTCAGTCAAAAGCCAAAAGTCGCGATTTTGGTTGATATAAAAGTACGAAAAACGGTCGAAGATTACCTTATTTTTTGTGAACAATGAACTTTGTCCATCATTTTTTAGGCAGGATTCCTGCCCTTTTAAAGATAGAAGGTAAGAAACTTTTAAATTGTTTAATGAAAACTAAGAAAGATCAAAATCGAATGACATCTTCAACAATGAAAAAAAAATGGAAAGAGAAAAAAAGCCAATGTATCAAATAAAAAGAAAAAAAGGAGCGACTTTTTTTGACAAAGTTTATACCATTGGAATCGAAGAAGAAAAAAACGAAAATATAAAACAAAGAAAAAATATTAACACAAAAAAGAAAGGAGAAAAAGAAGCACGTGTTAGAAACTTTGTGATGATTTGACACGTTAAAAATTTTTGAAAGTCCTAACAAAGCACATGGGGAAGCAGCAACAAGCTACAAAAAAATGTTGCGTTCTTTTTACTTTATTAGGCAATTTTAAATTTAAAAAAAAGCAAAATTCAACGACAAAAAGTTAAAATTTCATAAACCAAGGTGAAGAAGAGCTTTTTCAATTCAAACCACACAAATTCACAAAAAGCTTGTTGTGATTTTTGTGTTTCAAATAAATCGCAGCACCAAAGAGAAAGAGAGTAGTAAAAAAATTTTGGAATGGTACAACGCGGTATTCATCCGTTCATTGCACGTGCTTTTATAGAATTATTAAAAGCATTTAAAATATATATTTGTAAATTGAACTTTAAGGTAATAAACGATATTAGAAGCAGTTGTTTTCATAACATAGAGCAATCTTCAATTTAATGATAAAAAAATTTTCTACAAATTTTAAAGCATTCAAACAAAAAAGAGCAATGATAAACTAAAGTTGCATTTTTAATGTTTTATTTTTTATTTTAAGCTGAAAAATTTTCTAGCTTCGACCATGTTTGTTTTTTTAGCTGTTGTTTAAAAAAAACAAGAGCAATGTGGTTTTATACGTAAAAAACGCGCAAAAAGATGGAAAGAATTTTGAATGTGCAATACACACACAGCTCAACCAACCAACGACACAAAAAAAAAGTTCTTCCGAAACGGAGCTAAGCATTGCAGCTGCTTGAAGGAACAACATCAGTTAGAAGAGAGAGAAAAAAATGCGTAGCACAGAAATGAAACACAAGAACTACTACCCACTTTTTTCTTTATCTTACAAAGGGAGCAGTTGCCGCTGTTGGCTTGTTGTTTGTTGGCTTCTGCCTGCTGATGGTGTCCAAAAAGAAAAATACGAGAGAGGACACACACAATTCTCTCTTATTTATTAGAGATGTTTTCATTTAAAAAAAGGAGTAAGAAATATTGCACGAAATGATTTGGCGGAAAGCCAGCTGGCAGGAATAGAAATAAGTGAAGAGGAACGATGTTGTTCTTGTCAGCAGCTCCATTTTTTTTTTATCCAGCTGACGGCAAAAACTACGACAACAAAGTTATTTTTGCAAGTTTTTCATTTGATCAAAGATTCACTGCGTTCCTTTTTGCTGTTTTTGTCGAGTTTGAAAACATAAACTAAGGGAGAGGCGGCATAAGAAAAATTGTTTTTCTAAAAAAGATGCTGCTTTTTTAAGAGCTGTGCATTGCTGTGAATACAAATTTTCATTTAATAAAAGTACTTTTTTCGAACATCTAAAAATAATTATTTTTCTAATAAAAAATCTCACCTGACTTCTTATTTCTTTTTTAAAGCAGCTCGAGATTAGTTCAACATAGAAACGGCAACTACCATAACAACCTCCAGCTTTATTTATACATAAATGCTAGTTACCTATTGCTACAACTCTCGTCTCTCATTACGCCTTTTTTCACTTATTAGGCAATGGTACATTAAACAGTATTATTTTAAGCTTTAAGGATGCAATTAATTTAGCCAAAAATAGAAGTCATTATTATTTAGTCAAAAATCCATCAACAAGAAATTAAAGTCGCAAAAACAAAGTACAAATTTAAATAATAATAAATACGTATATATTTTAAGACTATTACAAACAAAGAAAGCATTAAAAATTTTTATCCATTGACGAAGAGGACATTCATTTAATGAGAACGAGTATATTTTCCCCAAATATGAAGAACGAAGACAGAAGCGATGAAAACCAAGCTCAGGACAAGAACAGGCACAGGTCCACTGAAAAAAAAAACACATTAGATTCAATAAAATAAAACCTTGACACAAAAAAGATGATAAACAACTCCGGTTTATTTTCTACCGTAAAAAGTGTAATGTTCCAAATGATGTTCATAACCTCTTGTAATAAAATTATTAATACAAGTAAACGCATATCAAAAGCTGTTAAAAACTTACATTTTAAGTCCGGTAGAATCTTCAGTATAGAATTTCCATAATCCACCAGTGTTACCACCTCCACGTGAGCGAGTTGAACCAGATGTAGCAGCAGCACCACCAGCTCCACGTCTACAAATTAATCACTTAATAAGTCAAAAGGAAAGAGAGAGAAAAAAGATACCTTTGACGAACAGCCCCTCCAGCTCCACCACGAGTAGCACGTCCAGGACTTCGATTTGAATCAGCCTAAATATAATATATTAATAAAAATTTCAACAAAACAATTATATGAAAGAAAGGCAAGCAAAACATAACAAAAATGAAAGCATCTATCTTTTCATATTAGATAGATAAAACTTTAGTATTAGGCTAATGTTTTTTACCAAAAAATATCCAACGTTGAAAATTAACTCACCATTTTTCAAACAAATTATAACTTCGGAATAAACGTTTTTTTGATAAACTTTTCAGAAAAAAAACAAAGAAAGCAATGGAGCAAAAAAAAGTTCAACGAAAAAACAGACGCGTTGCTCAAACTGCGCAGTCTCGACGCGAAAATGAAGCTACGCTCTGATAAATTTTTTTAACGAAAAATGAAAATATAAAATGGACGAACACAAAACATTAAACAAGCCTTATTATGAATTATACTCCATTATTTCAAAAAAAAAATAAAATATAACTTTATTCAAAAAACCAAACTTAACAATAATTTAAAAACAATCGAAGGCAAACAATTAGAAAATATTATAATTATCCATTTAAATTCCCTTCATCTTCTTCTTCGTCGTTTTCATCTTGCCACCATGAAAGACAACCAAGTCCTGGCATATTAATAGTAGCCCTAACAAGCATACTTGATCCTGCTTTTCCTATTTTAACATCTTTATATGATACACTTTCAATTAAAGCTCGAGTTTCTTTGTTCGCTTCTAATGCATAAGAGAGAATTTGAGAATCACTTTTGAAATTCCAGTTCCATTGTTGTTCATTTTCATCAAAGACGCTGCCTTCTGGAAGATTGTGTGCAGGAACAAAAATATCTTCAAAAAATCCAACGCTCAGAAACAATCCTTCTGGAATAGCTTTTCTAATAAAACAATCCAATACTTCACCAGGAATAAGCACAAATACCAAATATTTAAATTTCACAGGAATAAAAACGGTTGGAGATCCTTAAAATAGAAATTAATTTTCAATTATACAAATTTTTAGTAGCAATAACAATACCTTGAGGGATATAGGAAGCTTCAATTTTAATAAAATCGTAAAAAGTCAAACATAATCCAACATCTTTAAGTACTTTATTTGCAAGCATACCATTTAATCTAAAATTTAAAATGTGTTAGAAAGGTTATAAATGAAACGTAAAACAAACTTGTCAATTATACGATCTTCCGTTTTGATGTCCATTTCTTCTGGAAAAATCTTTACTGTATGTTGAAGATCAGCAATAACAAACATTTTGCAATAAAATACACTGAAAATTGAATATAATATTATGAAATAATGAAAAAGTTTGTAATAATGAAAGGAAAAAACCATTGAAACGTTTTGAGACTTTTTTAAATTCATAAAACTTTATTAATAAATTTGAACGACACACATTTGAAAATAACTTTTAATGGACCCGAAAATATGTGAGCAAAAACTAAAATTAACAATTAAAAAAATATATATGTACTAAAAACAACATTTGATATTTACAACCCGTTTTAACAAACATCCGGGGAACATAAAATAATTTGGTAAAGGCAGCGAGCGATGATCATGGTTTCACTTCAGAAGATTCTGTTACATCAAAAACATATTTACACATTTCTCCATTAAATACCGTTTGACATGTTGGCCAGAAGATACAACGATCAGAATCGGCATAACAAATAAATGATACAGCAATAAGGAAAATTAACGTACAACTATAGCATGGTCTGAAAGTAATAAATATGTATGGGGCATAATACTCATTTTTGTAACTTACCTCCTTTCCAAAAAGAAACCAATCATATAAATCCAAAAGAATATCGCTTGATCAACTATAAATGTCGGATGAACCAGTAAATTTTTCGGAATTAATAACATTGGCAAAAGCCATTGAAGGCAGTACATTTTTGAAGATGAATTAAAAATTTATGACGACTAAATAATAATTAAATTTTAATGTTTACTAAAGTTTTTATTTTATAGAAAGTTTTTGATGCTTCAAAACCCAGCACTTTTCGTTTAAGGACCATTTTTTGGATCTTAAACTCTCAAAAGTTTATAAAAACCCTTTTTTGGAAAATTTCAATCAAAAAATTTCTTTGTTGAGAATGGTTTTATTTTTTTCCGGTCAAACAAGTTTTTTCTTTCTTCTTCCTATTTGCATTCCTTTTCCTTTTTCATCCATTGTAAGATAGAAGATAGATAGATTGATCGCCAAAGGCACCCAAGAGAGCATGTGCGTATTTCAAAGAAAAAAAATTGTGATTCAGCTTTTTTTCTGATTTTGATTCCATACACACACACGATGAGAAAAGGTGTGTTCCTTTACAATTTTTCTTGACTCATTCATTTTTTTTTCGAGGAGAATTTGTATTAGCTTTGTTGCTTCAAAGGCGAGAATTTCGTTCATCGAGGCGAAGGTATGAGGAGAAAAAAGGACGACGATATTTGTGAGGGACTTCATCATCATCAAAGTTTGACGGCATTAGTAAATAATTTTTGAAGTGGAAATGCGCATTCTTTTCTCTTTCTTTTTTTTCTTCATCTTCGTTGTCCTCACCTTTGTCGTCGTCGTTTTTTGTTTTGTTTCATTCTCTCCATTGATGATGATTTTTTTCTTTTTTTATTATTATTCGGTCAATGAAGGAGCTTTACTACTTGCAAGACCCGAATTGCCTTTGATACGGCGTTACAAAGAAGCAATGGTGGCCCACACTTTCTTTTCGATTTTTTTCTCGATGGTCGTTGTTATTGACGTGAATCGAAGGAAAAAAAAGAAAAGAAAGAAGAGGTGAACGACATACTTTTTTTTGTACAGTTCGATGACGGACACAAACTGTTGCAATCGTCACATCGTCTTCTCGATGCTTTCTCTTCCTTCACCTTGCGCAAAAAAAAGAAAGAGAGAAAGGTCGTCATCCTCGTGCGTCTCTCATTTTCGATCGTACACTTTTTTTCTGTCAATGTTTGTTGCTGGGGACTGACTGAATTGTAGTGAGAATATTGCTACGATTTACCCCGTGCCACCACCTTTAGAGATTTTCCTTTCCTTAAAAATCAATCGCGTGTTATTTTTATAAGAAGCCACCTTTTTTGCTTTATTTTTTTATTTTGCCTAACTTGTTTGCTGCATTTTTTTTTTGTTGATAAGTGCCTCCATTTAAAGCACGAAAGGCACGAGAAAATTGTCTTTTTTAAAAGTGCCGCAGCAGCAGCATCTTCGTTTTTTGTTGTTGCAATTACTGACTGCTGCTGAAAATACAAGCAGGCAACCTTTCGAATGTAAACAGAAAAAAAACTTCTGATTTGTGTAAGTAAATCTCATCTTTTATACGTGAATTTTAGGCTTTTATGGGGCGGAAGCCTGATTCAGCTAATTCCATTCAATACATATTTTAATTTTTGAGAGTAAAAGACCTTTATTTTTTGCGCGCACCTCTTCGTAATTTTTTTTTCTTCGATGAAACAGATGCGTGTCATTGGCGCTGCAGTGGTTTATTGATTCGGTCGGAACGTCTCCGGATGAATGCTTTATAGCTCTCCGTGTTGTTTGAGTGCCAGCAACACGACCCCCACTTCAAGCTTTCATCAAACCGCCCCAAATGTTTTATATTTTTTTAATCCTCTTGTTTCTATTTTGTTTTGCTTTTTTTTTCTTCTTCTTCAACGAGTTTATTAATATTTTTTTCTTCTTCTTTTGGTAAAAAGATATAGAAATTTTATGATTGCAGAGTTTCATTTGGGATTATTATTTTTTGGACATCCTTGGACCAGCATGTAATATACTAGTAATAAAATAGGCAGTTATTATTATTATTTCTTTTTTTATTATTATTAATTATTTTATTTTTAACTCAATAAGACGGTTAAAAAATGGATCATAGTCATTTGATCGCTGAATTGCCTCAACTTGAGCAAATGCCAGCTCCTGAGCGTATTGCTTTAGCAAAAGAAAGAAGGCAGCAACAACTTCTTCGATTTCATGATTATGATCGTTCAAATCCTGTTCCACGATTGAAAAAACAAAAATTAGAATTTAGTCCTGGTATTGCTTTGCTTGAAGCTACAAGCCGCGGCGATGCTGCAGAAGGTTAGTAAAATAAATTCCCAAGCGTCTCATTTTTTTAATCTTCTTAAAAGTAAATAATAGTTTTATGGAGATTTTTAGCATTATTTTACATTAAATGTTTGCAAAGAAAAAATAACGTTTAAAAAGCTTTCGCAATGCTTTATTTTTTTTTGATTGAAGCATAAACAAAACCCATAAAAAATCAAATTACACATTTTTTCAAACATTTGATTTTTAGTTGCTTATTGATTTTATTTTTTAGCTCTAAATAACAGTTCAAATAATTTCATATATAACTTTAAATAATTAACATTAAGCATAAAAATCTAATAAAAAAAATAAAGTGATATACCTCAAAAAAATAATTACGCAATCAAGTAATTGCTTTTAAAAAAAGTAGTAAAAAACCAAAATAATTTGAGTTATTGTAAACAGCTATGACTCACATTAAAAAAAAAGTAAATTAAATTTTATTTTTTAGTCGAACGATTGCTTAAAGCTGGTTCAGATCCAAATTCTCACAATGAAGACGGGTTAACTCCTTTACATCAGGTAAGTAAATCAGATATGTATAAATTTACTAAAATTCATATTTTTAAAATTAACGAAAGATTTGGATATCCTAAAAAATTTATTCTTTTTGAAATTGATTGAATCTTTCATTCATTTTCTTTTTAAAATTTAATTCAATATTTTTTATAGTGTGCTATTGACGATAATAAAAGTCTAGTGAAGCTTTTACTTGAGTATAATGCTAATGTAAATGCAAAAGATACAGAATTATGGACGCCTTTACATGCAGCAGCATGTTGTGGGTATATTGATATTGTGAGACTATTAATTGCAAAGTAATAATTTTTATTTTCTTTATTAATTATACATCGCCTTCATTTTTCTTTTTTAAGTGGAGCGGATCTTCTTGCCGTAAATTCAGAAGGTAATATGCCATATGATCTTTGCGATGTTGAACAAACTCTTGATGTTATTGAAAGGTAATAAAAAAAAGGGTTGAGATCCGCCACAGATTCGAGAGTTTCACATAAAAGTTCTAAATAGTTTTTGATCACCACTTCTTGGTCAAAGCAACCCTTTCAAAACTTTTTCGTTTACCACATATTTTTTAACCTACAATTTGTAATTTTTTTAATCATGATTGATTCCAAATCGGTTGTTAAATTTATAAAAAATTTAAGTGAAATGGCACAAAATGGAATAACTCAAGATTTAATTGAAGAAAAAAGAGGCGAACCCGAGAGGCAAATGTTAGCTGACATGAAATTATTGAGACAAAATGGAAATGAAGATCTTGAGCATCGACAGCCGAATGGTTCTACTTATGTGAGTAATTTAAAAGCTTAAAAACAATTTAAAAATGCATATGATTTTTTTAGCTTCATGCTGCCGCAGCGAGTGGTTACTATGATGTTGTAGCATTTTTATTACGCGTTGGTATATCACCTAATTTAAAAGATAATGAAGGATGGACTCCTCTTCATGCTGCCAGTCATTGGAATCAAGCAGATATAATTGAGCTATTATGTGAATATTCAGCAAATATTACTTTAACTACTGCCAACGGAGAAACTGCCTTAGGTAACAAAAAAATTCATTGGATTTGTTTTGATTAAACAAAAAAATTAAATTTAGATCTTGCGGAAGATCAAAATACAAGAATAGTGATACAAACCATTCAACAACAAGAGCAAGCCAAGAAAAAGCGATTAGCTTTTGGTGTACGAGATAGCAGACGACAATCTCGACGAAGGAAGAAATATGAATCACCACAACCTTTGCCATCAGTTAATGGAGAAAATCCATTCTCAGCTCGAGGTGCCATTCGTCGTCAATCACTTAGGGATCGATCCGGTCTTACCCCAGCGAGACTTGAAGCTCAACAAGAACAACACAATCTCATTCGAACATGGAGTGGCGAGGATGTTTCGACCAATAAAGATGATGTCTCTCAATATCAAGGAGGTCGAGATACATCCAAAAGTTCACCAAATAAACGAGCTCTCAAATCAGGAAATCAAAAGAATAAACCCATGTCTCCTGATGAATGGGTTAAAACTCTTGAAGCTGAAAATGATGGCGATGATGATATTGAAGAAGGTCAACTCAATCGATCTGGCCGAGGTCGAAGTGGAAGTCGTAAAAAGAAGAAGAGGCCACCAGGTGGCGAACATGAACTTAATGATATGCGAGGCGGCGTTGGAGGCATTAATGGTGCAGCTGGAAAAGGACCAAACAATTTTGGGACAACATCACATCAAGAAAAAAAAGTTTGCTGTTGTACAATTCTTTAATAATGCATTGGAATTATTATCTGATCTTCCCAATTACTTTCATCATACATATTGTTTTCACTTCCGCATTTGGGTTTTCAATTTTAGCAGTTTAAAAGCTTCGAACTTTGAAAATCTCTTTTATGCATTCTTTTTACGCGTTTTAAAAACAGAGTCTATATTGTCTTCTTTTATTATTTTTTCGTTAGATTGTTTCTTTTTGGGTAATTTATTTTTTCTTGTGTATAGGCAGATTTCATGCATTTTTGTGTTGTGATAATGGATATCATCTTTCTAGATGACATCAAAAAAGTTTTATCATCAAAAGTTTAAATTGCGGTTTATAATTTTTTACGTACATACTCAAATTTTGCTTCTCAGAAAATTAAAAGAAGTGAAAGTTTAATTTATCTTTGTTCAAAAAAATCAACAAAAGAATAAAAAATTTATTAACAAACGTTTAAATCAACAAAAGCATAAAAACTTGAACAAATATCATAGAGCCCAATTGATTCACTTCTTTCTATTACCAAACCGCTTATTTTGATTACCATAATTTTTGTCTTGCTTTTGACCTCGTCTATAAGGAGCAAAACGTTGAGATGGAGATCGGACGTTTGAAGAAGTTGCAGTATTATTACTTGAAGGTCCAGTAGATAAAGGAGCATCCGTTTCTTCAGTATAGATATTCAAAATCTTATCAGCAGGTTCAATAAAAACACCACGACCATTGTATTGTCTTGCGGAAGAGAAGGAACTTTTAGCCATTTCTTCGTCAGGGATATCTTTGAAAATTCCTTCATCATCGTCCAAATTAGGATCATTTCTGCGTCGACGAGCGTTTTCTTCTTCTAATTGAATTCTATGAATTTCAGGATTCATTCCATTAAACGCGAAGCGACCATATTTTAAATTTTGAAGTTCATTATACCCAATGTCAGGACAAAATACATAACGGCTTGGAGCATTTTTATTTTTATTGATAGGTATCTTTCTTCCACGATATTCTTCTGCCATTTCAGTTAATATTTTCTTTTTCGCCTTTTCATCTATCTTTATACGAGTCGAACGCATAAACTATAAATTACGGAATTAAGTAATAAGAAACAATAAAAAAAACTTACATGCATTCCAAGCAAGTCTTCCGACATCTTGATATTCTTATTTTTAGCCATTTTTAAGTCCTAAAATCTTTAATAAAACTCTTAAACAAACAATAAATGAGATAGATACAAAAGAGTCGAAGCCAACTTGATAATAAGAAATAATAAAACAAAACGTAAAATAAAAATATTTTATTAAAATCATTTACAAAAAAAAAGTTGCTATTAAAACCGGATTTTTCAATTGTGTCATACGATAAGAATTTTCTAAATATGAATGTTTAATTAGGTTGCAGATGGATGGCTCCGTCGATAATTAGCGATTCGAAGAACTTGGATTAGTCCCGTGAGGCCGACAAAGAAATTGACGCTTGCAAGATAGTAATTTACAGGAGTAATCACAAAACAATATCGTGTCCAAATAGAACCAGTAGCTAACAAGGCAGCATTCTGTGAAAGGCTTAATTTTTCAGCAGGTCTAGCTAAATCAGCTAAACCCGCGCCGATCAAGCACCTAAAATTGAACATATATTTAAAATCTATTCAATAAAAAAAAGCTTACCATTTAATTGTAGGAGCCCACCAGAAAACTGTTTTTGGCCCAGCAGGATGATTCCAAGCAGGTTTTGCAAATGATGGAAGTACGGGATAAACAAACTAAAAATATATCAATTGAAAAATTATTGATCTCTCAGCTTTAAGAGCCATACCTTATCACCATAACGGCATAAAGCTTTGTAAACGGCAGTGGACATAATTTCGTGATACCTAAAACTTTCATTAATTACTAAATAATCAATGAACAACAAAATGGAATGATCTCAAATGTTATTCACGTGACTTTTTGTTGAATATATATAAACAAGTTGTTGGCGACAAAAACACCTAAGAAATTGCTCTTATTTCATAATCCAATTATTCGATTAGCATTTATTATCAATTTAAAAATAAGACAGAATATGATTAACAAAAAGATAAAAACATATATATCAAACATTAAACATATCAATAATATAAAAAAACTTGAGATATTTTTTTGACCGAAAAAAAGAGAGAAAACCAAACGAAACGCGCTTTGTAATGTCAGAACTTGCACAGGAGAGGAGAACTGACAACAGAAAGTGTAAAGTTTTTTTTTTGCAAATTTAATAAGAAATAAATGTACAAGAATAAGAAAACAACAATATTAAATAGTTTTTTGGTAAAAAAGTTCTCCATAATTTTGAAAAGAAAAAAGCAAGATAGCGATAGCTTACAGAAAGTAAATCACAGAAGACATATGTGATTGATTAGACGATAAGTATATTTGAAAAATTTAAATTTTACATGGAACAAGAGAAGAAATTAGATTAACAGCATCCACCACTTCGACCAAGAGGAGTACCAGCAGCGCCGCCTGTAGGAGAACTAGGACTATGTTGTGGCCCAAGCTTGATTCCATTAGCTTCATTGTTAATATCAAATACACCTTCTTGAATTTTTCGATAAATTTCTTTTGCAGTATCATTGAAAGCTTCTTCAACATTAGCAGCGGTCTTCGCTGAAGTCTCCATGAAAACAAGACCTACAAAGAAAATTAATATAGAAACCCAAAAATATATTAGAATTAAAAGATAATAACCTACCGTTCTCGCGAGCGAAAGCTTCTCCCTCTTCTTTCTTCACTTCGCGTCGAGCTTCCAAATCACCTTTATTGCCAATAAGCATAATAACCATGTTTGAATTAGAATGTTGTCTAGCATCTTCAAGCCATGATGTCAAATGATTGAAAGTATCACGTCGCGTAATATCATAAACTAACAAAGCCCCAGCTGCACCACGATAATAAGATCGAGTAATTGAACGGAATGATTCTTGACCTATAAAATGACATTTTATGATTAGTCATCGTTTTTTCGAAATCAAATACTTACCAGCTGTATCCCAAATTTGCAATTTTACTTGTTTTCCATCGATAGTAATCATACGTGCGCCAAATTCAACTCCTGCAAAACCAATCAATATATCCATTTTTAAGAATATAAAACCTACCAATAGTGAGATCATGGACAGGTTGGAAACGCTTATCGGTGAATTGAAGTAAGAGACATGATTTTCCAACACCGGTATCGCCTATAAACGTAGAAAAATTAATAGTAAAATTTGGAAGGTGAATTTATCATACCGATAATGATGTATTTGAAAAGATAAGCATATGACATCTCGATCGATCTCTAAAAAATCAACATAACATTAATTGAAAGGCAACAAAAAGTCTAAACGCAAAAAAACACGCAGCATGAAAAGAAAAAAATTGACGTAAGCTTATTCGCGCAATTATACTGCTTCAAAAATCCGCCCTTATTGGAAAAAAAGCAAGGAAAAAATGTCCAAAAAAGGACGTTAAAAGCTTTTTTTTTATCAGAGAAGCCAACAGAGTCTCCAATATGCCTAACGGCAGTCAATGCAGGAGTAGTCGGATGATTTCGTTTTTTCCTCTCTCTCTCTCTTTTGAAAAGAGAAACGAACGAAAGACAAACATCGAAAGGAATAACAAAGCTGTGTGCGCGCTTTTTTTTTGTGCGTTTTGGTCACATTTTTTTACCAGGAAAGAACAACGCGCGGCACGTTTAAAAAAAGAAGGAAAGAATTGATTGCATTCTCAGATGTTTTGTCGTTGTCGAAGAACATCAATAGAAAAAAAACAACAATATATAAAAAAAATACACTACACTTGTGAAAAAAGATTAATTAATTTTTTTTAAAGCTGGAAAATAATAAAAAGTTCATTAATTTGGGCAATAAAAATTAAAACATTTAAAAATCTTTTGTTGTTGCGAATAAACTAAATGCATTTCAAAACTTCAACATCTAACATTAAATTACAAGAGTCATTGGTTGCATTAAAATGAATCATCCATTTGATTTTTTGACAATGGGATGATGGTTCTTTCATATAAACTCATTGTTTTGTCACAAGTATAAAAAACTCAACTGCCATCATATGTGACTTTCTTTGTATACAAACATTTTTATTTTGTTTTGTGGATGGATGATCACGAGAATGATAAAATTGCTTAAAAGTAAGCAGCCTTTATGGCTGAATCTTGCATTTTATGAGAAAAAGTGTTCATTTCAAAATTCAAATATTCCGAAATCATTGTAAAAGCACAGGGATGATTGGTTAAAATTATTTCGAATAAGAAAATGCTTCAACTCTAATGAAGAAGTTTCTTGGAAAATTATATGCTAGAGTTTCACGATTATTAATACACATTTTAAATTTCAAACTGAATATTTGTTAATATTTTTTTGTGGCTTCAAGTGGAAATTAATTAAAATGATGAAAAAGTATATTTAAAAAAAATAAAATTTATTCTACAAACTTTATGAGAAAAGAAATCAAGGTTTTTTAAAAGGTTTTGTTTCAAAGAATGGTACATCATGTTCTTCAGCGAGTTTTCGAAGATATTCAATTTGAGATTTATGATAAACTAGGCCTCCTGCGTGTTCAATAAGAGCTCCATGGCTTTTTGAGAAATCACCAGGAATGCGGACTAATAAATAAAAATTAAAAAATTATTGGATTATTTTAAAATCTGTACCTGGTAGCTTAGAATCAGTGGGTTCCAAATGTCTTGTTTCATCAAGGAATCGTTTTAAATTATGAGTAAAACCATCTGCAAAGCAATCAGGATCAACAACGATATAACATTGACCCTAAAAATTATGGACTTATTTTCAATTTATGTTTGATAATGGATTATACCAAATCGGCTTTCTTCGTTGTTTTGGCCCATCCTCGAACATTTTTTCCGAAGTGGGCTCCACCCATAACACCGCTAAGAATATCCACCATCATCCCGAGTCCACTTCCTTTATAACCTCCACGTTCTTCAATTCCTCCCAAAGGAAGCAACCCACCACCTTCATCCAAAATAATATTAGGATTTGGTTCTTGTTGCCCACGCTTATTAGCTCCCCATCCTTCTGGTACGGTGTCTTTACCTTTTCTTTGAGCAACTTCAACTTTCCCCAACGAAACTGTTGAGGTTGCCATATCCAACGCAAATCGGTCACCATCATCAGCTGGAGCTACAACGGCAAGTGGATTTGTTCCTAGAGCTTTTTGAGATGATCTTGTTGGAAACATTATTGGTGAAGTATTGGTAAAAGCAAATCCAACAAATCCTTCATCAGCTGCAAGATGACCATAACGACCTGCTGCACCGAAATGGTTGGAATTATTGGCGGTTACCCATCCAACTCCATGTTCTTTACATAATTTTATCGCCAAATCCGTACAAAATTCTCCCACAACTGAACCCAATGCATTATCACCATCTACAAAAGCGGTTGAACCTTTTTGTTTAAGAATTTTAGGTTTTCCATGGGTGTTGCAAGTATTAGTTTCAAGGTCTCGAATGTAAATGTGAAGTCTAAAGAATCATGAAAAAATGACCAAAAAATATTTAATTAATATTTATTACCTATTAATTCCATGCGAGAAGTGACCACGACAATCTGCCTTTAAATAAAATATTTTAAAAGCCTTTTAGACCATAATTGGGACTTACATAAAGAAGCATTCGAGCAACGGATTCAGCTTGAGATGGTTCACAACCAACTTTGATAGTGCTATTGACAATAAAATCATGCATCTTAAAAAATATAGCATAAGATTTTTACAATAAGTCAAAATAAAAATTACTGTACCGCTTTTTCATTCACAACATAATGATAATCAAATCCTCGTTCGGAAGCTGCTTCCATTTTTGTATTTTTTAAATATGATGAAGAAGAAAACCGCAAAATTGTTGAATTTTTAGGAATCGAATTGCTCACAAATGAAATGACTTTTATCATTTTTAGTGTAAACATTTTGAGAGATGAAAACCTTCAACAAATAGAAATATTATTATCAATTAATCAAAAACTATGGCCATTTGTTTAACCATTTCATTGCACGTTCATTCACGAACAAAATTTGATCGCAAAAAAGAAAGAAAAAATAGAAAGAAGTAACTTTGGATATTTCTACTAAATCTTTTGAGAAACTAACTAAAAAATGATAAAGAAAGATTATTTACTTTGTAGTTTAATCAGTAGATTAAAGAAGTTTCATATTTTTTTTGTTGTTGTTTATCTAAAAATTAGTAGACAATGACGAGAGATAGTGATTGTTATTGACAAATGATGCACCAACCAACAGCAGCTTGCTTGCGTTCGTTTTATTTTTCTTTTATTCTTTCTCGTCTATCATAACAAAATCTTGTTGCAGCATCAATCAAACAAAAAACATTCTTATTTTTTATCGTGTGAAAAAAAAGTTAATAAATTCAAATACATTTTTTATTGTAACAGAAATTTTCTTAGGAAATCAAATCAAAATCCTAATTCATTTGTTTCAAATTCTTGAGCTGAGAATGGAGGTTTATCACCGTTGCTTTCTTCTTGAGTTCGATCACCTTTGCTTGTGCTTGGAGCTTGATCACCGCCTGTCTTTTGCATGCTTACATCTTCAGAAACTGTCATAATTCTTGATAATTTCTTTCGTAGCTTTTTACCTTGTGAAAATTTGCTTCCATTACCATATCCAGGTTTTCGTTGAATTTCCCAATCGAATGGATCACTATTCTTGATTTTGTTTTCAGCCATTATATCCTACAATTTTACAGTATAAAAATAATTATAAAAAGGAAATACAAACTGCAAAGATGGAATAAAGTCTTAAATAATCAGGTCTTGTAAAATAATCGAGCTCCTGAAAAAAAGATAATTAATTATAAAACTATTAAATGGTAAAGGACTCTTACTCTTAAATGCAAAGTAATTTCATGCATTTGTGGTGGACATTTTCTTAGTAGCTGTTCATCGGTTGTTTCATTCTTAATTTTGCCAATTTCATGTTTGTCATGTAAGTTTCCCCAAGGAAGTGGATTTCGCATTTCAACAAGCACATAAACCTAAAAAATATAATACTTAAAAGGATAAAACAAAGAAATGGATAAAAAAAATTCTCTTACCATTGACCATAAATCATCCGGACGTCCTTGTTCAGCTCTTTTGTGACTATTCATAGAACAATATTTTACTGTACCTCTAAAAATAAATAAAGTGAAAAGAATATGAAAAGTGAAAAAGTTTACCTGAAAAGTGTATTTTCTCTTGGCCTTCTCATTTCAGGTTTACCATTTTCATTTTTGATAATAAATTCTCGACTTAAACCAAAATCAAGTAAGTGGATGACTCTCGATTCATTCCCATTGATTCCAACGGCAAGATTTGCAGGCTAAAATAATAATCAGTTAGTAGTATTTCTATCAATCATAATCATATGTACCTTTATGTCTCTATGAATATATCCAACCTCGTGAAGCTGCTTTAAACCGTAAAGAATTTGTAAGCCGAGACGAACTTGTGTTGAAATGCTGAATTCCCTTTTGCAATGTTTGAAAAGTCGAGATAAACATGGCCCAAATAGAGTCATAACCTAAAAAAAGTTTTAAAATTAATCAATGAATGAAATTTATCTAAAAGCATGCCATGTAACAATATTTTTCTTTCTTTCCAGATGCAAGCACTCGAGCGACATATTTTCTTCCGTTGAGTCTTCGCAAAACTTGAACTTCCAATTTTAGAACACTTCCACCAGCAACAAAATTTGATTCAGCTTTCAAAGCAGCTTGTCGATGATTTTTGTTGTCTTCCACGAGATAAACAGCGCCGCAGCCACCCTAAAATTTAGAAATATATAAAATATAATTTTATGAATATCAAAAAAGTCTAACTTACTTCACCTAATTTTTCGATAACTTTCCATTTCCTTGCAACTATTTTTCCAATTGGCAATTCCACAGGTCCAGGTTCATCGTGGCGAGGTTTTTTCTTTTCTGTTTTTATAGCTCCTTCGACTAAAGCTGCTGCCATCATTGTGTATCAAACAAAAAGTGTTGAACTTACAAATACATAATTTATTATTTTGCAGTCAACAAAATTACTACATAAATTTGCATGATAATAATAATAATCTTTTTAATTATAAAATAAAATTAATTAAAGCATTTTATAATCGAGTAATTTCGGTATTTTTAAAACTAATAATTTTAGGAGATTTCGAATGTGGCATTAATGGCGGTGGTAATGGTGGCATTTTTTGTCGGAATGGTGGTGGAGTTTTCGGAAGGTCGTTGGAAATTTTTTGAGATGATGGTGGAAGGTTAGAGGAATTATGATGGCTATGAGAAGGATAAGGTGGAGGTTTCTTGCTAACATAATGTTGAGCTGAAAAAGGAATGATGAAATTTAAAAAAAAACAAAGAACCTAATTTTACCCCGCGTATCTTCATAATCATCATCCATGCCAACATTTAATCGAATTATATAAGTATTTGGTGGACCTTTTATTGAATCATGATTTTGTAACGATGGTCGAGATGTCGGAGAAGAAATAAACCGTTGATCTTCTAATCGAGGGCGTAAAACATGACGAGTTTCTGGTGGAATAATATTTCGCTCAATTGTATCTTCTTGATATTCGAGCTTCACTTTTTGTCTCGATTTTGTTTCTGCATGCAATGAACTTGCTTTTGTGAAATCTGACGCTATTTTTGTACGTGGTGGTGCGATCTCTGTATTTCTTTGTGTTGGGGAAGATGAAATTTCATCTTGTTTTCTTGCAATTCTGGGACTTGTTTTGGTCGGAGAACTTACATAACCATGATTAACCAACAACTTTGTATTTGTCGAGGATTTGGATGTTGGTGGCGGAGGATCGATAATTTGAGGTCTTGGCATGGGTTTAGATTCAACTATTTTTGGTTTTTGAATCATTGAAGGTTGTTTCACATACTGATTCACTGACAGATATTGTGTAGGGTTATGAATTGAAGGCGACTTTGCCATTGGTTTATCGTAATCTTTAGATTCTACTTTCTTTTCTTCTTTTATCTCAATTTTAGGAACATTTTGAAAGACGCTTTGAACTCTTCGTCTGCTACCCCGTTTTGAAGCTTCACGCATTCCCGATTTGATTTCATCCGTGTTCGTCATGGTTCTTCCTTTAATTGACTGTGCTTCATCAATGGGTCCTTTAAATTCATTATTATATTTCAATGCGAAAGGGTTTGTTGATAATGAAGCAAATTCTTTCCACGCAATTGCATTCTTAATTTGTTGCTGCAATGCATAAAACCAATCATTCACTTGGCTTTCATTTGTTAAAATAAATATAAAATCACGAGTATATTGTGTTTCTTCATCAAGAAGAGTAATTCGAATCGCAGTTTGATATGCCGTTGAACGAATATTAGTTTTCTGAAATTATTGAAAATAGTATCTCAATAAAAGTTTGATTAACTCGATTATTATGGACCTTTGAAACTAACCTGATCGATAGGAATAACAAGAGCAGCTTCTTTTTTATCTTTTGTATAACATTTAATACATCCACCTTCGAGAGCACTATCAAGCTTTTCCAATAAAAGCTGTTCATCAACATAAAATATATCCAAAACCGACCGAATAAATGTTGTTTCAAGGCAATCAGGTCGACAAAGAACTTGACAACACATGGTACCAAAAAGTGGTAAAATATCCAATGGTGATAATGAACGATCAATGGTTTCCACTGAAACTAAAGCAAGAGAATAGACTCGGATTTTTCCAGAAAGTCCAGCATTTTCAATGCGAAAAAAGCAACGCCCAATTGGAAGTAAATCTTCAACAGGTGAAGAAAAAATTTCTTCACGGCTTGGAAAATTATATGCACTGATGGTATAAGAATTTTGGGCTTGAGAATATTTTTTCTAAAATTAAATTTAAATATCGTAAAATAAAATTGAAAAATTACATAATTTGCGCCAAAACGACGTCCAAATGAGCGAGATACTGTGTTGGCGACGGATTGAAATGGCGAGGATCCTGATCGTTGACTATTGATTCTTTTAGCTGATACTAAAGCTTCAATTGTAAAATTTGGATCGAGATCGTGACTAAAAATACTGGCTATAAGTTGTTGAAAAAAGAAAAGAAAACAAACAAAGTAAAATTTTCATCAAATTGAAGATCTGTAATTGTTCGATTTACCTAAACGACAAGAACATTGGGGCCTTACCTGCGGTAAGTCCCTCAAACTAAACAAATAATCACACAAAGAAAATTTACGAAACCGTTACATTTTTACAATCATAACGTGGACATTGGGTTCTTTTAGGTAGTTTTTTAGTACCCTAAAGAGTGCACAATGTACCTGTTTTTAGGAATTAAAATTAAAAAATAAAGAGAGGAGTACATTGTTTTTCAAATAAAAAATGCAGTGCTTAAATACCCATGTGTGTCTACAACAATACAATACAATTAAATTAAACAACAGGTTCCTCGCGTTCACATTATATTTTCATGTTAAATTTTGGAGCCCTGCCTAACGGCAGACCTCCTAAATTTACAAAACAAATCATCTCCAATAATTAATGGGTTTTTCGGTCCATGCATTTCCATATCACTCATATTCAGCTACATCTTAACCCCTTCGAGGTCCATTACATACGCCAAATTACATATGGGCCCTTCGAGCCGCAAAACCTAATTTGACCCAAAAACCGCCAAATAACAACCCAAACACCATCAAATATTAACACAAAGACAACAAAAAACCATTAAATATCCACCAAACTATTCACCCAAACATCATCAAGCATCCACATAGTATATATTTTATTGCAATAACAATAAACAACAGGGCCCTTTGGTTAAACATTCCATTTTCATGGTTAATTTTGGGGCCCTGCCTTCGGCAGACCCTCAAAATTTACGATATAAATCGTCTAAAATTATCAACGGTTTCTTCGGGCCACGCATTCCATACATCATTAAATATCAACCCGAAAACAACATCAAACATCCCACCAAAAACCATCTTACATCCCACCAAAAACAACTAAACATTCGCCCAAATACAACTAAATGTCCACCCAAAAGCCACCCAAAAGTCATCCAAAAGCCACCAAATATTAACCCAAAAACCTCTAAATATCCACCTAAAAATTTCAATGCAGACAATCAGAGAAAAAACAAATTTTTCACTTCCAAAAATGCTTTCAAAAAAACAAAGGGAAACTTTCGTGTCGAGAAAATTTTCAAAAAATGCAAATTTAAACTGGTCAAAACATATCAATATTTGACTCTCCGAAGCGTGAGACCAACATATTCGGAATCAGCGTAAAAAACTGATCTAGGCTATCGGGACAAAACAAAACAAAAGCAGAAACGACATACATACAGACATACAAACAGAAACGACACTCCAAATTAAAAAGGAAGATAAATATATTAGTCAATGAAAATTTAATAAAAAAATAATTCACTCGTTGATGAATTTTTGATCTCATTAATTTTCCTCCAGCTGCTTTGAAAGAAAGGCAAACATTAAATTCACGCCATTCTAAAAATTAAGAATTTTTGAAGTTTAAAATAATGGCATAAAAAGTTTTTGTGGAAGCCTTTTCTTCAAAAATGTATTAAGAAAACTCATTCATCTAAATTTTGTTTAAAACACTGTTACCTCCTTTATGATCAAAATATTCGCTTGCAGGCCATGCGAGGGGAATGGTAATACTATGAATAATTATTGATGCTTTACATGGAAAGCATTCAATTTTACTAAAAAAAATTAAATCACATTCAAAAAGCTAAATCAATAAAATAAAATAAAAACCTTAAATTCGACTTAGCTATCATAGGTATATTTGATATTGATTTCGATGTTGTTTGTTTAAATTTAAGCATTATTATTATACGTAAAAAATAAACAATTTCATAAATGATGGGATTTTTTGATTCACTGTGTGAAAAACAACGTTAAAACAATTTTTTTGATACTTTTTTAATCAATGTTTTTTTTTGGCTCATATACATAAATATATAAACTATGAAACTTTGATGAAAAATGTTGATGGAAAGTTTCCTCAATATATCGAGAAGAAGAAAAAACAAGCAAATAATAGCAAAAGGATGGAGTGGAAATAATATATGTAAGTGGCCGGATCTATGTCAAGCGCTGCCGCTCATAAGTGACTCACAAAAACATTATAATTTTTTGTTGTTGTATTGATGAAGAACACTTTTTGACGCCCTTTTTTGCCTTCCCTTTTCCTTATCAGTTTTATTTGGTTGCTGTTTTTAACCTCAAAAAACAAAAATCATATGCTTTTTCTCTATCGTTTTTGATCGTATGCTTAATCACCTTCATTTAATTCAACAACAAAAAAACATCTTTATTTCAAATATTTTATTATGGTAATGGCGTTTCAACATTAAAAGGTTTATCTTCTCTTTTAAAATATTTTTTCCATAGTGTTGCTTTAATTTCTTGTTCCACATCTGCCGTTGGACATCAGGGTTAATTTATTTGATCATCATGAACTCTTTTGTATTGTTCCTCCATTTTAGGACCGATGGACTAAAAAATAATATAATAATGAATTTAAAACGTTTTTATATATATGTAAAAAAGGTATGGGTAGTTAGCAGTTTGAAAAACCCGGCCGATTGTTTGATTTTTCTATTTATAGATTCTGGGGTAGTTTCATATGGAGATTACGGGAAAATTAGTCTTTTTATCATAAGTAAAGATATGCTAATTCAAAAAGTTTTCGTAAAGGTTTGTAAAACCGGGACTTAGCCATTTTTTCACGTTTTTTTTATCATTTCAAACTTAGTTTGCTCAAATCGTCAATTAGGTGTATTTATCAAACTCAAAAGTCCGGAAAATATTCCTGTAGCAAATTTCATGTAGTATTTGATTTTTATAAATTCAACATAATACAACTTGACGGAAATGAGTTCATTTGGGTTTGAATATGTAAATTTTCTTCAAATTTTTTCAATCACTTTTTCTCTTTTGTAGCTTTGGCGCAATGGGTTGGAACTTTAAGTGAGGCTATGGAAGTGAAAAGTTCGAGTTTTTTTATGGTTTTTTGATGGAACTTCATAGGTTTTATTTATATGAATTAAGGGGAATATTATTTAAATAATTTTTTATAATTATTGGACATAATAAATATGCAAATTTTTCGAGAAATTTTTATAAATTAAGAAATTTTTAGTGATTGAAGTGATTTAATTATGAAATGGTTGGGGAATTATTTTTTACCGATATCGGGTGGATTTCTTTGACGATTCTCTAATACCAATTTGGGTGGATTTTTTGACGGTTCTCATTAATCCAATTTGGGTGGATTTTTTGACGGTTCTCTAATACCAATTTGGGTGGATTTTTTGACGGTTCTCAAATACCCATTTTGGGTGAATTAAAAAATTAATAACTTTCAAGAGCAATGGTTCTTTAAGGACCTCAAACCCGAAGGGCTAGCATCAGCTCTTAGTCGTCGAAGGTGAATCAAATTTGGCAAAGCTTTTTAATACGGTTCTCTAATTTTTTTTATCTCCACCAATTTAGCCGGTTCTCAAGTAAATTACACGGTTCTCCTAGTTATATATATGTAAAAAAGGTATGGGTAGTTAGCAGTTTGAAAAACCCGGCCGATTGTTTGATTTTTCTATTTATAGATTCTGGGGTAGTTTCATATGGAGATTATGGGAAAATTAGTCTTTTTATCACATTTAAAGATATGCTAATTCAAAAAGTTTTCGTAAAGGTTTGTAAAACCGGGACTTAGCCATTTTTTCACGTTTTTTTTATCATTTCAAACTTAGTTTGCTCAAATCGTCAATTAGGTGTATTTATCAAACTCAAAAGTCCGGAAAATATTCCTGTAGCAAATTTCATGTAGTATTTGATTTTTATAAATTCAACATAATACAACTTGACGGAAATGAGTTCATTTGGGTTTGAATATGTAAATTTTCTCCAAATTTTTTCAATCACTTTTTCTCTTTGGTAGCATTGGCGCAATGGGCTGGAATTTTTAGCGATGGTATGAAGGCTCAAAGTTCGAGTTTCTCATGTTTGCTTTGATGGAAAATCATAGGTTTTGATTATTTGAATGAAAGGGAATATTATTTAAATAATTTTTTAAAATTATTTGGATAATTAAATATGCAAATTTTTCCAGAAATTTTCATATTTTTAAGAATTTTTTAGTGATTGAAGGGATTTAATTAAATGAATGAAGGGGAATTATTTTTAACCATTTTCGGGTGGATTTTTTTGGCGCTTCTCATTATCCATTTTGTGTGGATTTTTTAATGGTTCTCAAATACCCATTTCGGGTGAATTTTTTAACGGTTCTCAAATACCCATTTCGGGTGGATTTTTTAACGGTTCTCAAATACCCATTTCGGGTGAATTTTTTAACGGTTCTCAAATACCCATTTCGGGTGGATTTTTTAACGGTTCTCAAATACCCATTTCGGGTGGATTTTTTGACGGTTCTCATTAATCCAATTTGGGTGGATTTTTTGACGGTTCTCAAATACCCATTTTGGGTGAATTAAAAAATTAATAACTTTCAAGAGCAATGGTTCTTTAAGGACCTCAAACCCGAAGGGCTAGCATCAGCTCTTAATCGCGAAACGATTATCAAATTTGGCGAAGCCTTTAAAATAAATTTATGGTAATTTTTTAGTCCTGTAATTTAACACGGTTCTCCTAGTTATATATATGTAAAAAAGGTATGGGTAGTTAGCAGTTTGAAAAACCCGGCCGATTGTTTGATTTTTCTATTTATAGATTCTGGGGTAGTTTCATATGGAGATTACGGGAAAATTAGTCTTTTTATCATAAGTAAAGATATGCTAATTCAAAAAGTTTTCGTAAAGGTTTGTAAAACCGGGACTTAGCCATTTTTTCACGTTTTTTTTATCATTTCAAACTTAGTTTGCTCAAATCGTCAATTAGGTGTATTTATCAAACTCAAAAGTCCGGAAAATATTCCTGTAGCAAATTTCATGTAGTATTTGATTTTTATAAATTCAACATAATACAACTTGACGGAAATGAGTTCATTTGGGTTTGAATATGTAAATTTTCTCCAAATTTTTTCAATCACTTTTTCTCTTTTGTAGCTTTGGCGCAGTGGGATGAAAATTTTTTTGAGGCAAAGGAATTGAAAAGTTCGAGTTTTTGATGGTTTTTTTGATGGAACTTCATAGGTTTTATTTATATGTATTAAGGGAATAATTTTTTAATAATTTTTTGTAATTATTGGACATAACAAATATGCAAATTTTTCGAGAAATTTTCATATTTTTTACAAATATTTATAGATTGTAGGGATTTAATTATGAAATGGTTGGGGAATCATTTGTACCTATTTCGGGTGGATTTTTTGACGGTTCTCTAATACCAATTTGGGTGGATTTTTTGACGGTTCTCTAATACCAATTTGGGTGGATTTTTTGACGGTTCTCAAATACCCATTTTGGGTGGATTTTTTAACGGTTCTCAAATACCCATTTTGGGTGGATTTTTTAACGGTTCTCTAATACCAATTTGGGTGGATTTTTTAACGGTTCTCATTAATCCAATTTGGGTGAATTAGGAAATCAAAGGCTTTTCAAGCGCAATGGTTCTTTAAGGGCCTCAAACCCGAAGGGCTAGCAACAGCTCTTAGTCGTCCAAGGTGATTATCAAATTTGGCAAAGCTTTTTAATACGGTTCTCTATTTTTTTTATTCACGTAACTTAAACGGTTCTCCTATTATATATATGTAAAAAAGGTATGGGTAGTTAGCAGTTTGAGAGATCCGGCCGATTGTTTGATTTTTCAAATAGCAGATTCTTATGTAGTTTCATATGGAGATTACGGGAAAATTAGTCTTTTTATCATAATTAAAGATATGCTAATTCAAAAAGTTTTCGTAAAGGTTTGTAAAACCCGGACTTTGCCATTTTTTTAACCCTTTTTTGTCGTTTTAAACCTATTTTGCTCAAATCGTCAATTAGGTGATATGAACTTATCAAAAAACCCGCCCGGTATATCGTCTGCAGAAAGACCTGAAGAATTTGATTTTGCTAATTTCAATATAATTCAACCCGCCGGAAAAAAGTTACTTGCCAAATGAATATGTAAATTTTCTCCAAATTTTTTCAATCACTTTTTCTCTTTTGTAGCTTTGGCGCAGTGGGATGAAAATTTTTTTGAAGCAATGGAAGTGAAAAGTTCGAGTTTTTGATGGTTTTTTTGATGGAACTTCATAGGTTTTAATTATTTGAATTAAGGGGAATATTATTTAAATAATTTTTTCAAATTGTTGGAATAGTTAAATATGCAAATTTTTCGAGAAATTTTCATATTTTTTCGAATTTTTTAGTGATTGAAGTGATTTAATTATGAAATGGTTGGGGAATCATTTGTACCTATTTCGGGTGGATTTTTTGTCGGTTCTCTAATACCAATTTGGGTGGATTTTTTGACGGTTCTCCAATACCAATTTGGGTGGATTTTTTGACGGTTCTCAAATACCCAATTCGGGTGGATTTTTTGACGGTTCTCTAATACCAATTTGGGTGGATTTTTTGACGGTTCTCCAATACCAATTTGGGTGGATTTTTTGACGGTTCTCAAATACCCAATTCGGGTGGATTTTTTGACGGTTCTCTAATACCAATTTGCGTGGATTTTTTAACGGTTCTCATTAATCCAATTTTGGTGAATTAGGAAATCAAAGGCTTTTCAAGCAAAATGGTTCTTTAAGGACCTCAAACCCGAAGGGCTAGCCTCAGCTCTTAGTTGTCCAAGGTTATTATCAAATTTGGCAAAGCTTTTTAATACGGTTCTCTAATTTTTTTTATCTCCACCAATTTAGCCGGTTCTCAAGTAAATTACACGGTTCTCCTAGTTATAATATGAAAAAAACAAGGACCATAGTGGTAGAACAGAAGATCGGGCCGAAAGCCTGATTTTTCTGTCTAGCTAGGATGGGGTAGTTTCATACGGAGATTACGGGAAAATTAGGCGCATTATCGTGAGTCAATATGGATCTCGAGATATATGCAAATTTTCAAATTTTAACTCAAAATTTTTCTCTTTGGCGTAGTGGGGCTTTTGACAATGAGAAAGGAGATGGTTGGTTCGAATCCCCGATGCTGTTTTTCGCCTATTTTGATGAGATTATCTAAAGGATTATGTTTAAGAAATTTTTTAATGTTTTTTAAAAATATTAGCGATATATAGAATATGCAAATTTTTATAAGATTTGACAAAAATCGATTTTTTTATATTTTTTT